>CP139507.1:387619484-388060249 GCA_021014915.2 Artemisia tridentata subsp. tridentata | reverse complement strand
TTTTAATAGGTAAAAAAAATTCTCATGAATATGATTTTGATCATTCCTAACCGACACCTATACACTGAAATCTCTCGTGAACCCACAACTCCCAGTAACCATATTCGTGCCTATGTCAATTTTTGAAACCCGTCGGTTTCATGAAGGTTTCGAGTCATTGATCCATCCTTAGTTTATCATAGGGACATCAACACTTCATTTAAAAAGAAGTTAATTCAAATGGTTTTTAAAATTTTCATACTGATAATAATGTTGCAGATTTTCTCACAAAAGCTTTTGATGTGGGTAGATTTCAATTTGTTATTGCCAGTATTGGAATGTTAAATCTTTAAAATCTCTTATCTCTTTAAGTTTTTGTAAAGTTTTGTAAGGATTAGTACTGTTATTAGGTCCATACATTTTTTCCACTGCTAAGTATAATTGATGCTGCTAGTTATACTTAGAACTGCTAGTTTCTGCTGCTAGTTTTGTTTACAACTGCTAATTACAAATGATGATGTGATTATTTTGAATTGTGTTATTATTTGTGGTTTGGTGTTTTTGGACTAATCTTTTGCTAGATATGCTATGAAAAGTGTTGAGTGCTGATAATTAAGCTTATTGGAGTGAAAACTGAGTTTGTGCTGCCAAGCATAAGTTAGTGCTGTTAAGCCTAACTTAATGTTGCTAGGTTTCTACTGCTAAGTTTGAGAGTACAGGGTACTGTTTTAAAACTTTGAACGATTAAGGGTTTATTCCTTCAATCATTCACACAAGTGTTTTTATCCGATCAAAACCTCTCTTAAACGAAACCCTAACTTGTGTTTATCCTTTAATTCCAAAACCAAGCAAAACCCTACACGATTTTTCAAAAATATACAATGTCGACTCTTTCTTTTGCTGACCAACACAACATGATTGCATTCTTACAAAAACCCAAAGAGTCTGAAGGTTTTACCGAAATCATTGATTTTTTAAATGCAAGCCACATTCTGTTTGCATTAACAGTAAATCCTACTATATATATTTCTCACATCAAACAATTTTGGTCTACTGCTACGGTCAAGACTATTGTTAGAGAAGAACAACTTCATGCCCTTGTAGATGGGCAGAATATGCTCATTACTGAATCATCTGTTAGGGAAGTTCTTACTTAGCAGATGCTGAAGGTATTGATTATCTTCTAACTTCTACAATTTTTGAAAAACTTGCATTGTTGGGATATGAGAGGAAAAATGATTCATTAAAAATTTTCAAAGCATACTTCTCCCCATAGTTGAAATTATAGATTCATACCATCTTGTAGTGTCTTAGTCCAAAGACTACTGGCTGGAATGAATTTAGCATCAATATAGCATCTGCTATTATTTGCTTATCTGAAAATACAAAGTTTAATTTTTCCAAAATGATTTTTGATGGTATGGTCAAGAACTTGGATAAATCTACAAGTAAATTTTATCTATATCCTAGGTTTTAACAACTACTTAAGGACAAACAGTTTTCTCAAAAGAAAACTCATTCAAAAACTTATCTTGCTCTCTCTCACACTAAAAATGTTTTTGCTAACATGAAGAGAGCAGGAAAAGATATTTCAGGGAATGTAACACCATTGCCTCAAGCAATGTTGGTAGAAACTCAAAATCAGGGTGAAGGTCCAGCAATCCCAGCTGATACCCATCACACACCCACAATTTTACCATCCACATCTCAACCTAAAAAGACCTATACCCGTAGGCTTGGTATGTGCTTAAACACATACCATTTCTCGACCAAAACCGGACCCAAACGACCAAAAACTAACCAATTATGCCAAATATATTGTGTTTTTGTGTTTTTACATGTGCAGGCACGGATATCGAAGAAAAGGACAAAAATCAAGAAAAACCGGGAAACCGAGCACGAGATATGGAAGTGTTATTTTTAGCCGATGCCGGGATGCAAAAAAGTCAAAGTCAACCCTTGAAGTTTCATCATTTGACAAGAATAACCCTTGATTGTATTTTGGAGAATGTGGCAAAATTAGTCCCTTGGAATTTCAGAAAGTACAACTTTGGTCCTTGTATTTTTACTAAACCAAAACCTTAAACCCTTACACTTATTATCCGGATTATTAATAAATCCCAACCCAATCCACAAACAAAACAACACACACAACCCAACCCACTTAAACTTTACCCAACCCATCCCATTAATAAACCGAGCCCATCTTTAATTAAATAAACCCATGATCCGAATCCAACACCAAACCCGGTCAAAGGGTATTAAAACAGGTCAAACAAATAAAAATATATACACACCTGCCTTTTACCCGCCCCTTTCTTATCTTTACCCAGATAACTTAGAACCCTAGTTTACCCCGTACACTTTTTCACCACAATTAAGGGCAGATTCGTACAATCAATAGGGTTCTAGAAGATGTCAGTGATGTCAGAAGAGTTGAACACGCACGAATGGCTACGTGGCACTCTCCCATTGGTCCGAACACCTCACCAAAGTTGATCCAAGGGTCGTTATTGAAAGGTTGATGATTAGGGATGATCTGAGGGCTGATGATGATTCAAAGAAGCACAAGGCACACGGATTTCCAGCTTGGCAATCACCTACTAGATCCTTCCTCATCCGGCTATAAATAGGAACTTGATCTTCATGTAATGGAGTTAGTTTTTATTAGTAGTGTTACTCTGTCAAATTTACTTTATGTTTTGTAATTTTAAATTTCTATTGTAAACTTTAAGATTTTATTAATGAAATTTTTATTTTAGTTTTACTTTGATCCTGTTTTAGTTAATCTGTTTATCTGAATTTAGCTTATTAAAATTGTTATTAGCTTATTGCAAATCATTTCTAGCTTAAGTCTATTTTCATCTCAACTTTTGTTAATATCTTTTTAAAATTCCAAAAAACATCCAAAAAATATTAGAAAATCAAAAAAATAATCTCACTCCAGCTTCAATAAGCTGATTTCTAAGTTTATAAGCTCATACAAGCTTAATAGCTTGCTGTGAGTGATTGTTCATTTCAAATCAGTTCCTATCTCTATCAAGTCAAAAAGTCAAACATCAGGTCAACATATGGTCAAATAAGCAGTTCAGGAAGGATAAGCTGATTCTGAGTAGCTTATTGGGTATTATTTGGCTTAGTGCATAAGCCTGGGTGTTCATTTTTGGTTCAGATTCGTGTTCTATCTTAGTATTCACTTGTAAGTTCAATTGGTCTCATTAGTAGTTTAATTTTGTTTAACTGCTTAATAGTGCTTATTTAGTATTAGAAAGTGCTTATTAGTGTTTGCTCATGTTAGTTATACAACAGATAATAAGTGGCTTAGCTTACTTTAGTAGTATCTAGTTTAAAATTACAAAAGTTGATTTAATAGGGGTGTTTGGGTTAGAAGCTGTTCTTACCATTAAGCTGATGTCACTGTGCATTGGCCCAATGGTTAAGTTTGTTTGAGTTTTATAGAAGTTAAGTTAAGCTGATTTGTTCAGAATTTAAGATGTTTGAGGTCATTTGAAGATTTGAGGTTGTGAGTGCAAAATTAGAGAAGCCAACTACCTTAATAAGCTTCAACTTAAGCTGAGCTTGTTGGGTGAAAGTTTTTGTCATTTTTGTGTTCAAATATAAGGTTAAAGTGATAGTACAAGTGTTGGCATAGTTTCATTTAGGATTGCAAAAGTTGAGTGCCAAATAATCCTTCTGCTGCAGCAGACTTTAATTAGCAGACCTGCATATTTCTTGTTGATTCTCTCAGTTTTGAGCTCTATAATAATTGCTTATTCAATTGTTACATGTGTCTGAAATTTTGGTTTCCTTAAAGGTAGTAGAGCTAGATTTTAGGATTTGAGCTTAGTTCTCACTTTTCAGCTTATTCATAAGCTTATAAGTGGTCTGCAAATTAGCAATCTGACTCATCTGTTGGCCTGCTACTTATTTCTGACCAACACCATCTGATCTCAGCCCTAATTAGAGTAGCAATTGGTGGAAGATTTTGGGCACATTTGGAAACTAAGTAGTCTGATATATGAGTTTTTAGATTCTGCCTTTGAATTCTACCAATGAGCTCTGGTTAGCTTATAATTAAGCTGAAAAATAGCTTGTTTGGTCACTACTGCTACATTTGAGTTACTACTGTGCAGAAGCTTTACTGCTTATTGCTTTGGCTTATTTGATGTTTCTGAGTTGATTTATGCTTGAAATAGTTTGATGCATCAGTCTTGAGCTTTTGGAACTCTTTAGCTTATTTTTGTGCTTATTGCAACTGCTTATTTCAACTGTTCTGCTTATTAGGATTTAATCAGTTTCTAAATTTATTTTTCTTAGATTAGAAATTTAATTCTAGATTTACTCAAATTTTTCTAGAATTTTCCAAAGTATTTTAATATTTTTAAATCATTTAAATTTTTTTATTTAGTTTTTAATTCATAAAAAATTATTAAAAAGTCAAAAAAAATATTTTTCTTTTTCCAAAAATTTTCTTTTATCAAGTTTTAATTTAGGAAAATTATTTTTATATTTTTAGGTTTTAAATTTTAGAAAATCACTTTTTATTTACGTTTTTAAAATTCGTCGCGTAGCGTTTTAAATTCAATTTTCGTTTTTAGGATTACATGCTTAGATTAATTGTTTCTTTAGCTTAATTAGTTGCTTTCATTTAATATTTTATTATTCGTAGTATAAAATCACCAATCAATCACTCTTTTTCACACACATTCACCACACAATTCGACAACGTTAACGACAACTCGATATTCGACCTTCGTTGGGACACGACCCGGGGAAATCGCATCCGTTGCCTTTTCCTTTGGAAAAATATATAACTAAAAACGACAAATCAAAAAAAATGGCGGCGCTGCCGGGGAAGGCTTGAAAAGAGTTGGAGTTTCGCCATAGAATCGTGTTTTGAAGACCCTTCCTCGGAAGTTTTCATTTTCATAAAAATAAAAAATAAAATACAAAAATATAATAATTAAAAAAACACTTTTCCTAAAGTGTTTTCACCATTAATAATAAATCCTCGCTCTCGAGAGGGCGTTGTAAACCATTCCGAAATAAACAACAAAAGAGATCGTGAAATTAAACGTTACTCGGATTATTTCTTTGCTACAACCTATACACGGGGTTTAAGGATGGTCTTGACATTAAATTGCAGACCGAAAGAGGCGGGTTTTTAATCACCTTCGAGTGGACCTTTGCTTCTCCGCCACGCTGCGCGTAGTTTTGAAAGAAACGAGTACGGTTGATCAAAAATCACCAAAAAGATAATAATTCTAATTTTTCATTAAATATAAAAATCCAAAAATATTTTATTTTCAAATTTGGTTTTCCTTTTTGATTTTGTGTTTGTTTTTGGTGTATGCACACCCGATCTTCTACTTCTCACCCTCTTCTTTCACCGCTCTCAAATCCTGAGAGGATTATTCGTCACAATCACCGTGTTCATTTCTCAACCGTTGAGGAAATAGCCGACGACCCAAACAATCAACACCCGCCGATGGGTGGTGATAATCACATGCCAGCTCCCGATCTCCGAACGATGGAGGAGTTGTGCCAACCCATAATGCACGGACGTGGTGGCCCGATTGCCCCCGTCAATATTCAAGCCGCCGATTTTGGACTTAAGCACCATATGATTCAACAAGTCCAAAACTCGTGCCAATTCCATGGCTTGCCGGGTGATGATGCGAACAAGCATCTTGATAAATTCATAACCGTCACCCAAAGTATGAAACAAAATGGGGTCTCCGATGACGCCCTTCGTCTATATCTCTTTCCTTATTCCTTGACGCATCATGCCACCGCTTGGTTTGATCGTCTTCCCAAGAACTCCATTCGTAGTTTCGATGAAATGGTTACAAAGTTCTTGGCGAAATATTTCCCACCGTCGATGGTGACGAAATTAAGGAATGAGATTAGCAATTTCCGTCAGCTTCCCGATGAATCATTGTTTGAGGCATGGGAACGCTACAAGTTATCGATTGATCGTTGTCCGAACCACAATATGTTATTGGTCACTATTATAGATACATTCTATAACGGTTTGACATTACGACACTGTGATACAATTAATGCTGCTGCCGGTGGTACGTTTATGAAACGTCGACCCGAAGAGTGCTATGATCTCATTGAAAACATGACCACCCACCATAATTTTTGGGATTCCTCTGCCGAGAGGAATGAGTCAACAAGATCTAGCACTGATTCTTCTACCTCCGAGATTGCCGCTCTTTCTAAACAAATGAATGATATGTCAACAGTTATCTTGAGAATGCATCAGACTATGAATCAAAACAACAACAATCAAGTCAATGTTGTTAATCATAGTTGTGAGACATGTGGTGGTCCTCATCCTTATTTCGAGTGCCCAGCCGCCGGTGGCTACACTCAAGAAAACGTTTACGCTGCAAAAGGAACCTACAACACGGGTGGTAACGGTTACCAACCGCAAGGTGACCGTAATTTGCTCAGCTACCGTTCTAACAACTTCCTCGGACCACCCGGTTTCCCACCAAATCAAAATCAGCAAGTGCAAAACCGCAATGTTCAAAATAACCAAAATCAAAATCGGGGCAATCAAGGTTATCAAAACCAAGGGAATTATAACCAAGCCCCGAATCAAGGAAATTTTAAAAACCAAGGGAATCAGAATCAGGGAAATTTTCAAAACAACAACCAAGGTTTTAATCAAAACACCCGAGGGGCAAATCTTAACAATAATCAAAATCAAGGATTTTTGCAAAACCAATCGCCCTCGGATGAGATTTTGAAACAGTTACTCCTTAAAAGTCAACAACAACAAAAATTTAACAAAAATCAGGAAGAAACAACTAGGTTTTTGATTAAGGAAATGACCGAAATGAAAAAATCTTTAAATGATCGACCCTCGGGTTCGGGTACTACTACTCTTCCAAGCAACACGATCGCCAACCCGAGGGGCGATGCTAAGGCGATCACTACTAGGAGCGGTGTTTCATATGATGGACCCACGGCTCCGGCTACCGCTTCTTCTCTACCTCCCAAGGTAGTCATCCGTGAGACCGAGGTGACCAAGGACACGGAACCTCCTACTAACAACGGAGGAACCAACGACGTCCAACCTCCGGTCATCCATCCATCTGAACCGAAGAATGTTGAACCAAAAGAAATTCCCGTCAAAGAAAACCTTCCGTATCCTTCGAGATTGAGTGATCAAAAGCTCCGTGAGAAAGCTTCAACTCAAATGGAGAAATTTTTCCAAATTTTTCAAGGCCAAAGTTCACTTCCACACTCAAAAGTTTGTTGAGCAATAAAGAAAAATTATTTGAAATGACAAAAACTCCAGTGAACGAAAACTGCTCAGCGGCAATTCTCAAAAAGCTTCCGGAAAAGCTTGGAGATCCCGGAAAATTTCTCATCCCATGTGAATTTCCGGGAATGGTTGAATGCCACGCCTTGGCCGATCTTGGTGCGAGCATCAACCTAATGCCGTTATCCATCTGGAAGAAACTTTCTTTGCCCGATCTCACCCCCACTTGCATGACCCTCGAGCTTGCGGATCGGTCCATAACCCTTCCTAAGGGTGTAGCCGAGGATGTCTTTGTAAAGGTGGGGAAGTTCCATTTTCCAGCAGATTTTGTGGTAGTTAATTTTGACGCCGACCCCTGGGTTCCTCTTATTCTTGGAAGATCATTCTTGAGGACCGGGCGTGCTTTGATCGATGTCTATGGTGAAGAAATTACTTTGCGGGTCGATAAGGAAAAAGTTACGTTCAACATTAATCCGAACTCGAAACCTCAAACCGACAAATGCAATGTCGCTACGGTTGATCAAAAGTCCGATCCCGTAATTACTCCTAAAAGAGTTGATCCAAACCTTTCAAGATTCACGGTCAAGAGTATGTCAGAAAAACGTGCTGAGCTCAAGGCCATGAAAATTACTCCTGGATCAAACAAATGGTTTGAGTGTTGTGCTGCAAATACTAAGAGTGTTCTTGATGACGATGATGAAGATGAAACGGAGACTACAACGGAAGCGGTGGAAATTGCTAGATCTAAGAGCACACCACTTGTCCCACCTCCAGAACAAGTTTATCACATCGAGATTCTTAATTCCGACTCTTCCCATCTTTCTCCTACGATTGAAGAAAATGTTATCTCTAGGGAAGAGGTCGAGGTGTTCTTTGATAAAACTCCAATTTCTCTGGAAATTGTTGAGACTGACAGTGATCCGGGGGAAGATGATTCATTAAAAATAATTGATGAACCGTTCCTTTCCCTTCCCCCGAAGGAAGTTTATGAAGAAGTTAATCTTGAAAAAAAGCCGTCAGATCCTCTAGAGCTCGAGCTCGAGGATGCTTGTACCGATTATGAGAGTTTTACGTTTGACACGGCTAGTGGCAATCCCATTTCTGATCTCAATCTTTCTATCCCATCTTTTGAAACCTTCTTCTTTGATATTGATCATTCGGAGGAGACGAGTAGTGGCAGTACCACTTCTCATGCTCATATCTCTCCTCCCGAATACGAATCATTTCATTTTGATATAAATAATCTTTATCTCGACAAGTTCTCCGATGAACTTTCTTTCTTTATATCTCCTCCGGAATACGATCATTTCTACTTTGATCTGGAGGAAGATACTAGTCTGGGGGGAGGTGTACCTTCTCATGAAGATTTAATCCCGACCCTCCCGCCCGAGACTTTTGACAAAATTTCTGATGATGATGAAGAGTATTTCATGATCATTACCAAAATCTTTATGCTCTTCATCACATATGCTGTGACTTCTCCCATCCTTCACTCTTTCGGGAGTGAGGATACCATCTTTGACCCCGGTATTACCATTTCTGGTTCTTCTTTCTAAAAATACCGTTGGGTATCCCATCGGAGTGGAACTTTCGTATGCTTCAATGTTTATCCAAACATCTTGAACGAAAGTCCGATGGAGATTTCTTTTTCCACATGCTCCCCCATGGACAAATAAATTCTGGGTCGAGTCAAGCTCATGTGACTCGGTTACCAAAAACAAGCGCTTCGTGGGAGGCACCCCATGCTTATCTATCTATCTTCTTTTCTTTTTTTTTCTTCTAAAACATGAAGAGGTCTTCCTCTTCCATATCTTGTGTTTCGTGGTTTTCTGTGATGTATTCAGGATTGCCCGATGATTGAAGACTCTCGTGCTCGTGGTTTGCTTCTCTCCACTCGAGTTTCATCATTCGTTGCTTATCCGATATCCTAAAATCTTATCGTTTTACATCTACCTTTTGGCATAATTAATAAACGGCCTTAGATTTTTGTAGGAGAACCCTTACCTTTAAGACATTGAGGACAATGTCTCGTTTTAGTCTGGGGGGGGGGGTAATCTGTCGATTTGATTTTTGCCTTGCATTTTTGCCGTTTTCTCATGCAATCCCGTTTTTCCTCCAAAAATTGAAAAAATCCAAAAAAATGAGAAAAATTTAAAAATTTTTGCAAAAATATAATAAATTTTGACATTTTTGTTGACTTTCCGCTGGTGAGAGTAGGAATAAAATTCTGACTTGACCGAGCGTGTTGAGCCCTAGCTTGTTCCCTTAACTATTTATAATCTATAAGCTCGTGCTAGTCTTTTACACAAGGAGCTATAAAATGCGAATTCTTTTTAAGAGTTTGCAAGTTCCCGTATCGGCTTTATATATGCATGGCTTGATTATTTGGCTAAGCATTCGCGGATCTTATTATTTAAGATTTTAAATTTGCGAAGAACGAGAAATGATAGAGTTGTTTATAAGTTAGATTGCTAAACGTGGAGTAGTTGGATCTCTTTAGAGCTCATCAAAGTTACTTGTGGCTTTTTGTTCCCATAAGCTTGTTTCACCCAATAATAGTAATCTAGGAATAATTAAAGGTATTTTGGTTTTGGCGATAATTAGTTTTTATTTCTTCCTTAGAGAATTCTTGCTTATGAAAGTTGGGTACACATCAAGGTACTGCCAGTGTTACGGTGTAATAGACTATTCCATCTTGCCGGCTCGCAACCGATGTTGGGATTGTTATAAAAGCCGTAGGACTTGGGGTTTGGCAACACAAATAATTAATGAATATGATAATGTATAATAATAATCCAAAGCCATAAAAAGTTTTTTACATCTTGCCGGTTCGCAGCCGATGTTGTAGACTTCTAATAAAGGCAGAGGAAAAATTCCAAGGTCATAATAGACTATCACATCTTGCCGGTTCGCAGCCGATGTTGTGATTGTTATAAAGGGCCAAGGATTAAATACGTTAATGTGCTTAATAATGTTAAAAATGCCAAACTTCGACTCCGGGGATATCCTAATAAAAGCTTCTGTCTCTGGACTCGTAGATGAGTTGTTTCGGTCGTATATAAAAGGGATATCCTCAAAATCGTGTTAAATCAGAGACCTTGATGTTGACCTCATTTTTGTATGCAACGGTTTTCGAGGGAAGGTTTGGAAACTATTTAGCGTCTAAACTAGGTATCTTTATCGGACTAAAAATTATCAAAACGAGAATTTGAAGAAATTCATTTCTCACCAAAAATAAAATAAATAGAGGAAAATAGGAATTTGGGAACGAGAAGTAAATAAACAATTAACTTTCATGAGTAGTGTCGGCAATCTAACTTGTAAATGACAATGATTTCATTTTTAAGCTTAGTTTGGGGACTCGTGAAAAATCAGGAACGACGAATTTTATCCGAATGGTCACTTCTTTATGAGTCGTGTTTCCTACTCGAAGACCCTAAAAGTTATTGATAGATAATGAATGTCAACAAAAGCCGTCACATGAATAATGAGAAAATTACAAAAATAGAATAAAAAGAAAATCGGAGAGTTTTTAGAACTTAAGATTTCTTGATCTCTTTTGAAAATTTTGCTACTTCTCAAAGTTAGTAAAAAGAGATTAGAAATTTTCGGTTTCAAAAACGTGTTTTTATAACATTGCATGAGGACATTGCAATATCTTAGTCTGGGGGATTTTGGTATGTGCTTAAACACATACCATTTCTCGACCAAAACCGGACCCAAACGACCAAAAACTAACCAATTATGCCAAATATATTGTGTTTTTGTGTTTTTACATGTGCAGGCACGGATATCAAAGAAAAGGACAAAAATCAAGAAAAACCGGGAAACCGAGCACGAGATATGGAAGTGTTATTTTTAGCCGATGCCGGGATGCAAAAAAGTCAAAGTCAACCCTTGAAGTTTCATCATTTGACAAGAATAACCCTTGATTGTATTTTGGAGAATGTGGCAAAATTAGTCCCTTGGAATTTCAGAAAGTACAACTTTGGTCCTTGTATTTTTGCTAAACCAAAACCTTAAACCCTTACACTTATTATCCGGATTATTAATAAATCCCAACCCAATCCACAAACAAAACAACACACACAACCCAACCCACTTAAACTTTACCCAACCCATCCTATTAATAAACCGAGCCCATCTTTAATTAAATAAACCCATGATCCGAATCCAACACCAAACCCGGTCAAAGGGTATTAAAACAGGTCAAACAAATAAAAATATATACACACCTGCCTTTTACCCGCCCCTTTCTTATCTTTACCCAGATAACTTAGAACCCTAGTTTACCCCGTACACTTTTTCACCACAATTAAGGGCAGATTCGTACAATCAATAGGGTTCTAGAAGATGTCAGTGATGTCAGAAGAGTTGAACACGCACGAATGGCTACGTGGCACTCTCCCATTGGTCCGAACACCTCACCAAAGTTGATCCAAGGGTCGTTATTGAAAGGTTGATGATTAGGGATGATCTGAGGGCTGATGATGATTCAAAGAAGCACAAGGCACACGGATTTCCAGCTTGGCAATCACCTACTAGATCCTTCCTCATCCGGCTATAAATAGGAACTTGATCTTCATGTAATGGAGTTAGTTTTTATTAGTAGTGTTACTCTGTCAAATTTACTTTATGTTTTGTAATTTTAAATTTCTATTGTAAACTTTAAGATTTTATTAATGAAATTTTTATTTTAGTTTTACTTTGATCCTGTTTTAGTTAATCTGTTTATCTGAATTTAGCTTATTAAAATTGTTATTAGCTTATTACAAATCATTTCTAGCTTAAGTCTATTTTCATCTCAACTTTTGTTAATATCTTTTTAAAATTCCAAAAAACATCCAAAAAATATTAGAAAATCAAAAAAATAATCTCACTCCAGCTTCAATAAGCTGATTTCTAAGTTTATAAGCTCATACAAGCTTAATAGCTTGCTGTGAGTGATTGTTCATTTCAAATCAGTTCCTATCTCTATCAAGTCAAAAAGTCAAACATCAGGTCAACATATGGTCAAATAAGCAGTTCAGGAAGGATAAGCTGATTCTGAGTAGCTTATTGGGTATTATTTGGCTTAGTGCATAAGCCTGGGTGTTCATTTTTGGTTCAGATTTGTGTTCTATCTTAGTATTCACTTGTAAGTTCAATTGGTCTCATTAGTAGTTTAATTTTGTTTAACTGCTTAATAGTGCTTATTTAGTATTAGAAAGTGCTTATTAGTGTTTGCTCATGTTAGTTATACAATAGATAATAAGTGGCTTAGCTTATTTTAGTAGTATCTAGTTTAAAATTACAAAAGTTGATTTAATAGGGGTGTTTGGGTTAGAAGCTGTTCTTACCATTAAGCTGATGTCACTGTGCATTGACCCAATGGTTAAGTTTGTTTGAGTTTTATAGAAGTTAAGTTAAGCTGATTTGTTCAGAATTTAAGATGTTTGAGGTCATTTGAAGATTTGAGGTTGTGAGTGCAAAATTAGAGAAGCCAACTACCTTAATAAGCTTCAACTTAAGCTGAGCTTGTTGGGTGAAAGTTTTTGTCATTTTTGTGTTCAAATATAAGGTTAAAGTGATAGTACAAGTGTTGGCATAGTTTCATTTAGGATTGCAAAAGTTGAGTGCCAAATAATCCTTCTGCTGCAGCAGACCTTAATTAGCAGACCTGCATATTTCTTGTTGATTCTCTCAGTTTTGAGCTCTATAATAATTGCTTATTCAATTGTTACATGTGTCTGAAATTTTGGTTTCCTTAAAGGTAGTAGAGCTAGATTTTAGGATTTGAGCTTAGTTCTCACTTTTCAGCTTATTCATAAGCTCATAAGTGGTCTGCAAATTAGCAATCTGACTCATCTGTTGGCCTGCTACTTATTTCTGACCAACACCATCTGATCTCAGCCCTAATTAGAGTAGCAATTGGTGGAAGATTTTGGGCACATTTGGAAACTAAGTAGTCTGATATATGAGTTTTTAGATTCTGCCTTTGAATTCTACCAATGAGCTCTGGTTAGCTTATAATTAAGCTGAAAAATAGCTTGTTTGGTCACTACTGCTACATTTAAGTTACTACTGTGCAGAAGCTTTACTGCTTATTGCTTTGGCTTATTTGATGTTTCTGAGTTGATTTATGCTTGAAATAGTTTGATGCATCAGTCTTGAGCTTTTGATAATTTCTGGAACTCTTTAGCTTATTTTTGTGCTTATTGCAACTGCTTATTTCAACTGTTCTGCTTATTAGGATTTAATCAGTTTCTAAATTTATTTTTCTTAGATTAGAAATTTAATTCTAGATTTACTCAAATTTTTCTAGAATTTTCCAAAGTATTTTAATATTTTTAAATCATTTAAATTGTTTTATTTAGTTTTTAATTCATAAAAAATTATTAAAAAGTCAAAAAAAATATTTTTCTTTTTCCAAAAATTTTCTTTTATCAAGTTTTAATTTAGGAAAATTATTTTTATATTTTTAGGTTTTAAATTTTAGAAAATCACTTTTTATTTACGTTTTTAACATTCGTCGCGTAACGTTTTAAATTCAATTTTCGTTTTTAGGATTACATGCTTAGATTAATTGTTTCTTTAGCTTAATTAGTTGCTTTCATTTAATATTTTATTATTCGTAGTATAAAATCACCAATCAATCACTCTTTTTCACACACATTCACCACACAATTCGACAACGTTAACGACGACTCGATATTCGACCTTCGTTGGGACACGACCCGGGGAAAACGCATCCGTTGCCTTTTCCTTTGGAAAAATATATAACTAAAAATGATAAATCAAGGCTCACACAAAAGGGCACTCAGCTACCTCAGGCTAGTTCTGGTATGGATGCAGATGAGGCTACCAATAAGGAGTGGGAAGCTAGTTTGGAAAAGGATGTCACTACTGTTGCTAGCTTAGATGCAGAGCAGGACAGTGGTAACATCTCTAAGACCTAATCCAAGGCAACTTCTACTGAATCAAGTTCCCATGGAACTGATTCAGGTGAAGGAATCCCCAGGCGCGAAGAAACCATGAGGGGCACAAGTACTCATTCAAGGGATGAGGCTGTATCTAACATTCCCAATGATGCACCACTCAGGAAAGGTAACATACTCTGAAGTGTTGAGGGAATTATGGAACTTATAAATGAATTGATGGAAACCTGTACAAAATTGTCAATAGATGTTCTTGACCTCAAGCAGCTTGCGTCTTCTCAAGGTGCTGAAATTAAAAGGTTGAAGAGAAGGTTTAGGTATCTAGAAGGAAGACAGAGGTCAAGAACACAAAAACACAAAAGATTATACAAGATTGGTACTACTTTCAGAATTGAATCCTCTAGTGAAGCTTTACAAAGTTTGGGGAAGGATGCTCCCGAACAGGGGGGGAATAAAGAAAAGGATTCAGGAGAGGATACTGAAATTGTAGATGAAGGTTTAGTAGCTGATGTGTATGAGAGTTATGAGTTTGTTGTTGCTGATCAGATGGGGAATGAAGTGGTTTTGGATGAAGCTGCTAAAGTTGTTATGGAAGATCAGGTGAAACAAGTTAAAACTGTTGGTATACAAAAGTTGGTTAAAGTGGCCAAGTTGATGGTTAATGCTGCTGATAATGATGTTGCTAATGTTTAAATTTTAGTTAGTGCTGCTAGTGAAAAAGTTACTGCTGCTGAGCCTGAAGTTAGTGTTGCTACTATTACACCTGAAGAAGTTAGTGCTGCTGCTACTAAAATTGATGAAGAATTAACTATAGCTCAAGCACTGACAAAGTTAAAGAGCATAAGACCTAAGGAAAAAGGAGTTATGATTAAAGAGCCAACACCAACATCAACAATAAAACCAACAACTACTTCAACTGATAAAGGCAAAGGCATCCTGATTGAAGAACCTAAAAAGAAATCCTTATCACTAAAACAGCAACAACAACAACTCACTGAAGCTGAAGAACTTGCAAGACAGGTACAAGCTAAGATTTTTGCTAAAGAAGAAGAGGCAAGAAGAGAACAAGCTCAGAATGCAGATAAAGCAAGTCTTGCACTAATAAACTCATAGGATGACATACAAGCAAAATGTGAAGCAGATCACATGTTAGCCCAGAGGATGTGGCAAGATGAACAAGAAGAGCTATCCTTAGAAGAAAAATCAAAGCTCTTGATGGAATTCTTAGCCAAGCATAAGAAGTTCTTTGCTCAAAAGAGGAATGCAGCAAAGTGGAATAAACTGCCTACCATAGCACAACAAAAGCAAATTATGCAGACCTATCTGAAAAATGTGGGTGGATGGAAACAAGCTCAATTCAAGAGAATGAGCTACAACCGAATTAAAGAAGAGTTTGACATAGTTTTCAGAAGGGTTAACACTTTTATTGCTATGAATGAAGATGAGGTGGTAGGAGGTTCAAAGAGAACAGGAGATGAATTCGAACCTGATAGCAGCAAAAAGCAAAAAATATATGAAGAAGCAGAGCAGGTACAAGAGCAAACAGACAAAGGTACAGAATAAGATACTAAGCAGTATATACCAGTGATTTTTTATGATGATGAAGAGCCAACTATTGATGATGTACCTCTGGCTACAAAACTTCCAGATATTGTTGGTTGGAGAATATATAAAGAGGGCATAAAGAAAGTAGTATATGAAATCAAAAGAGCTGATGGAAAGTTTTATATAATCTTCAGGTTTAATCAGATGTTAAGAAGTTTTAACAGAGAGGATTTGGAGACACTTTGGAAGCTTGTTAAGGAGAAGTATGGAACAACAAGACCATTGAAGGAACCAGTGTCTGATCAAGATTATATTTTGTAGGGTGATTTGAAGAATATCTTTGAACCTCATGTAGAAGATGAAGTATGTAGAAGACCTTTCTATAACCAGAAGGTGATAAGTTGGAGGTTGATATATACATGTGGACTTCATAAGTTGAAAATGGATGCTATGCATATCTACATGTTGGTTGAAAAGAAGTATCCACTCACAAAGACAGCATTAGGAAAGATGCTTGAAAGTAGGCTTCAAATGGAATATGGAATTAATGAAAGTATCGTAGATGAGCTTATTTGGTTTATTATAAGACTGAGGAATGAACAATGAAGTGTTTGGAAGCATCCTCCTGGTGATGGTTAAAGCTTCGAAGGAAACTTGATGATTTTAGAAGAAAATATCAAGTTTAGGGGAGGATTGTTGGGAATTAAAGCTTCCAATGTGTTAATATTGCTCATGTGATTAAGACTGCTTAGGTATTACAAGGAAAATGTTCTAAGTCATTACTGTTGCTGGTAATAGAGTTACTGTTGCTTATGAAGGTTAAGACTACTAGTGTATATTATAATTGCTGAGAACTTCAAGGAAATATACACTAAGTAGCTAATGCTGCTAGAAGAAAACTTAGGGCTGCTAGTACTAAGTTATAACTGCTGAAGACTTAATGCTGCCAGAGTACAGAGTTAGTATTGCTAAGTGTTTATTAGTACTGTTGGAGTATTAGAGTCGGTTAGATTTGTATAGAATGTTTAGATAAGTATAGAAAAGATTCTTTAAAGATTTATCTGGTATAGAAAGTAATTGTAAGCCAACTATGACTCCTTAGTCTATAAAAGGAGGTCCTAGGGCATTGAGTTATATACATACAATTCATAGCTTCAAGGTTGTAAACCCTAATACTAAGAGAGTATTCGTATTAATAATACTGAAGATGTTGGTTTGTTTATTCTTGTGTTACTGTTCTTCTTAATACTATTGTTTAGATTCAGCATAAACCTTAGTAAATTTAATACAGTTTCTATACTAGTTGTGTTAGTTTACCTAGCATAACCAAACCTTAACAAGCTAAGGGAATTCGATCAAGTATATAACTGGGATCAACATGTGTCCAAGATTTATTCAAATGTTTTTGAAAAAACACAAGTATTTTCTTCTATCTCCTAAAATTGTTTATCCAACTCCTAGCCTCACTCAAAA
Source organism: Artemisia tridentata subsp. tridentata (assembly GCA_021014915.2). Taxonomy (NCBI): domain Eukaryota; kingdom Viridiplantae; phylum Streptophyta; class Magnoliopsida; order Asterales; family Asteraceae; genus Artemisia; species Artemisia tridentata. The sequence goes on along the minus strand of CP139507.1, from coordinate 388,043,056 downwards.
ACTTTTTAGTAATATAAGGATGGCTTCTAAGGGTTACAAGGGGATAGAAGTACCACATTTTTCACAAATTCTTATTCAGGGTGAAGGATCAACAATCCCAGTTGAGTCCCATAAGTGCTCCGTCTTCCTCACTACCTCAAATTACACAAACATATAGGAGGAGAATCAGACAGGAATCTGTGGTTCCTCAGCCCAGATCTCCTACTCATACCAATGTACCAAACGAGGCTGTCAATGTAGAGGGTGACAGAATGGTGAGGGCTGCCACTACTGTCTCTAGCTTAGAAGCTCGGCAGGCCAGTGGTACCATAAATAAGACCTAAACCATGGCAACATTTAATGAGTCAAGTTCTCATGAACTTGATTCAGGTGATGGAAATCCCAGCCAACAGGATACAATTGGGGGGGGCTCAGATGATCAACCTAGGGTTGAGACTGAGTCTAAAATGCCCCATGATTCACCTCTCCCAAGAGTTCACACACTTGGAAGTGATGAGGGCAGTCTGCAATACAATGAATTGACGGTTATATGTACACAATTGTCAAACAGAGTTACTGGCTTGGAGAAAGAATTGAAGGAGACCAAGCAGCTATATGGTACTGCTTTTACAAAGTTGATTCAAAAGGTGAAGAAGTTGGAACAAAAACTCAATGCCAGTAAAGCTAAAAGGAGGGAAAATATTGTGGAGTCTACTAATGATGACACTGATGATGATTTGGAGGATCCTTCCAAACAGGGGAGGAGAATAGATGACATTGATCAAGATCCAAACATCTCATTGGTACAAGAGGGTGCAGAGACTCAGGGGAGGTTTGATGATGCTGATATGGGTGATGCTGATATAGGTGTTGAATATGCTGCTAAAGGAGATACTGTTGAACCAGTTAGTACTGCTGGTGCATCAGTTATTACTGCTGATGTTAGTGCTGCTGAAGCATTGGTATATATTTGAAGAAGTGCAGCAAAAGAAAAAGGGAAATGCATCATTGAAGAGTCTGAGCAACCTAAAAATGTTAAGAAGAGAGTGCAAGTTCAGATGAGCCTTGATAAAGAATTGGCTAAAAGCTTTCTTGAAGAAGAACAATCACAAATTCAAGCAGATGAATATTTAGCTCAGAAACTTTATGCACAAGAAAGGGAGATTCTCAATGAAGAAGAATGAGAGAATGCACTTCAAGATCTATTAGAGGTGATTAGGAAAAGTTAAAGTGCTAAGAAGGCTGCTGCAAGAAAGAATAAATCTCCAACTCAGGTACAAATGATGAAGTACATGAAACAATATCTAAAGAATCAAGATCATTGGACTGTTAGTCAACTGAAAGGCAGACCATATGAAGAAATTGAAGGTTTATACTTCAAGACCTACAAGAAGGTTCAACAATTTGTTCCTATGGGAACAGAAGAAGAGAGCAGAAGTACTAAAAGAGCAGGAATATTATTGGAGTCAGAGTCTTCAAAGAAGCAAAAGGTTAGTGAAAACCTATCCACAGCAGAAGAGGAAGAAGAAGAAGATTTTACTGATGAACAGCTACAACAAATGATGATCATTGTTCCAGATGAAGGGATAAATGTAGAAGCTTTACAAGTTAAATATCCTATCATTGATTGGCAATCATACTGCAGTATATCAACACTTTGATGATATGCTTAAAGATTTTGATAGAGATGATTTGGTAAAGTTATGGGAATTAGTCAAAGCAAGATTCAACTTAACAGAACTATCTGATGACAAGGAAAGAATGCTATGGGTAGAGTTGAAGAGAATCTTTGATCCAGATGCAGATGATAGATGGTGGAAATTTCAGTCAGGTGGTCATAATTTGATATGGAGATTGTATGATACATGTGGAGTTCACCATGTGTCTACAAAAGCTGGAGCTGACATATACATGCTAGTGGAGAAGGAATATCCATTGTCAAGGGGTACTCTTACTTTAATTTTATTTGCAAAACTAACTGTGGATGAGAAAACAGAGATGGCAAAAGAATTGCTAAGGAAGATCTTCATGCAGGCTGAAATAAGATGAAGTGTTTGGAAGAATCCTCTCATGGTCAAAGATTTAATTCAAGAGACTTGATGATTTGGAGGTAAATCACAAGTTTAGGGGAGGATTGTTGGGAATTACAAGTCTACACACTTTGTACTGCTCAAGATATTTGGTACTTTCAAGTCAAACAGTTGGTACTGCTAAAGATTACAACTACCAGTACTAACCAAGTTAGTACTACTAGAAGAAAGTTAGTACTGCCAGACTAACTTAATACTGCTGAAGACTGTTGATGAAGATTGGTGCTGCCAAAGAAATAAAGACGAGTGAAGAGATATGTATAGAAGATATTCAGTGTATAACTTATATAGTTAGAAATATGTGTATATTCTATATGTTTAGAAGATTTGTAGTTATCTTGTACAGGACTCCTTAGCTTATAAAAGGAGGTCCTAGGTTATGATGATAGATATATGTTTTGGATATAGCTTAAAGGTTGTAAACCCTAGTACTACACAGAGTACTCGTATTATTATTCTAATAATATTGAAGCGTTTTGGTTATATTATTGCAAAACTTGCACTGTTGGGATATGAGAGGAAAAATGATTCATTAAAATTTTTCAAAGCATACTTCTCCTCACAGTGGAAATTCTTGATTCATACCGTCTTGCAGTATCTTAGTGTAACAATTCACAATTTTGAGGTCATTATTTAATTATTTAATTTTACTAAATATTTTTTTAAGTAAATTCACTCTTACGAATAACTAGATAGGTTATTCCGCGTACGTCGTTAAACGTACATCTAACTCAAATCGACACCTTACAATACTCAGTATACATATTTTTATGCATTTTGATTTCTTACAATCATATTTTAAAAGTCACATTTCACTTTTTCCATTTTTACGTAAACCTTGCACCTTCTACGTTTTACGCGTATTTAACCTACGTTTTTAGGTTTTAACAATGTTTAAACCCTCCGATAAGCCCATGACTCATCTTAAATACTTAAATAGGTTATGATAAGATGTTTTAACATTTTTAAAAGTTTTAGATTTTATAAGTACCCGGTTTTACGTTTCGCGACTTAAAAACTCTACGTTTTAAATTACCGGGAGCAAGCTACACACTACAACACAAAAATAACCAAACTTATACAAAATAAAAACCCACTAACCCTCCTTTTCTCTAAAATGTGCAACCCTTGCACACTTGTCCTCCTCTTGGACAAGTGTTTTCCACTAACACAAAGATTCCATGCATGTATAACTAGCTAAACCTTTCATACATAGTTTTTGTCACCCATTTCTCTCCTTCTCTTGATACCAACGACCCAACACAAAAAAATTTCACATATTTCATCAATTCTTTTACTAATATATTGATCTTGGATTAAAAATCTTGAAGCCCTAGTCTTGTTCTTGATTTATTACACTCAAACAACACATAAATCTCATGAAATCTTGTGTTCCTTTACACTCTTGTAAGAAACCACCTCCATTTTCATTTCACTTCTCTAAATACTTGTTTTCTATGTATTTTATATGTTCAATATGTTTATTATGCTTGGTTATACTTGGTACATATGGTAGATCACTAGAAAATCTAATAAGGACTAGACATGCAAAACTACTTTCTGACCAGGGGTAAAAATGGAATAAACTGATTTTATCAGTGGACTTTGGACCTTTAATAAAAATATTTGGTTATAGATCAATGTCTTACGGTCATTTTTCCAGGTATTTCATTGAGTAACTCATTTCGATGGTCAAACTAAAAATGTTTTCGTGAAACATGTCAAATTTTGAGTAACAGATTCTAAACGTAAAAATCTCATTGATCGAATCATTTTCATTACTTGAACCAGTTTTATGAAATGTAGCTAAAATCTAAACTTAAATGTGGCCGCAAAAATGGGGTTAAGCGGGCTTATAGAACTCTAGATATCTTATTTTTCCCGGGACTATTGTGATGCTGTTAAAATCAAAATTGGGTAGTTAAGGATAAATTGATAATTTCTCTGAGGTTATATAATTTTTGACTCAGTGGGACCTACGAATCTGTTTAGTACACTCAAATATCTTTTCGAGGATATAAAGATCATAATTCTTCGACTTACGAATTGCGAGTAATGAATTTTTGAATATAGACATTCTTATAAAATTTCTAATAGCTTTTGACTCAAAATGTGTAAAAAGTTATTAACTGATAAAAATTACCCTTGAACTATTAGAAACTTGTCAAATAACACCACTTGACCATTTTTACATAAAAATCAAAGTGGTAGGACCCACTATCGAAAATAGACCCGTAAATCCTTTCATAGACTAAAGAAACTTAAGAACGACTAATTTGAACTGATGACACATATTTGGAACCCTTAAATTTTATTTTGAACCATTTAATATATTTTGAACTCTTTGACTTAATTTGAACTTTTGAAGTAATTTGAACCCTTTTGACTTATTTTGAACCATTGGACTTAATCGAACCCTTATGACTTGTCTTGACACTTATTTATATATTATGTACCAAGCATAATTGAAATAATAATATATAAAGCTTATAGATATACTTACCATATTATTTTAGAATATGAGACACGCGTAAATGTCTAGGTTTCCCGTAGAACACTTGCGGTTTATTCATCACTACATTCACTTTGATTGTTCACTTGGCTTTCGGTGAGTTCATAGCCCCACTTTAACTCTTTAAACTGTTTATAAACACATTGGGGGAGATACATGCTATTTTACAATTTGGACACAAGTACTTTGAACTGTATGCTTACCTGAATGTATTATTGCCTATGTACCGTTATTGCCAAAAATAAGTCCCTAGCATCATGAACCATTAATCATTTCCATGTGAGCGCGAATATTGTGAATAGGCCTATTGGGATTGACGAATCCCGTTTGTGTTGATCAGATGGATATCACAAACGCACTATATTTGAATACCTAGGTAAAATGGCAAATTACCTACTACTAGGGCTTTATTATCATCTCTATGATACACCCAGTTAGCGTTTTGAGTGTCATGATCTTAGTGCAATAATAACTGCTTTATCAATTGTCTCTTAAACTTGAAATCTTGTGGTCCATTATTTATTTATAAACCAATGAATTTCACTCAACCTTTGTGTTGACTTTTTAGCATGTTTTATCTCAGGTCCTTAAGGTATTTGGCAAGCACGAAGTCGCACGGAGAACGTTTTGATGACTTGCATAATATTATAATTCAATAAACTCTCGAAAACTTTTATGTTAATACATTATATTTTCTAAAACTATTTGGGACCTCTTGTAACTCTGATGTTTTATTACGATCGAATGATAAACTTTTAAAAATGTCGCATTTAGAGTCATTTCTATAATTATGATGTTGTACTAATAAGTAGCACCCCAATGATATTGTTAGAATCGTTTTCTTTGTTAGATTACTGATTAAAATACATGATTAACATGTGACGGATAATCAAAACTATTTATTATTGTAAGTTTTTCTTCGCTATCTCTACTCTAAAAATTCGAACCTATTACACTACTTGACGCTAGTACTTTTCTTAGAGTTACATTACTCGGTATAAAACTAACCTTAATCTTTTATATAATAGAGATTGGTTCTATATGATTAGGTCTCTCTTGTCTATAAGTCTCCCCATTTTTGTATATATTTAATTTCTAACAATTACATTCCGCTGCGATATTTAGGGGGTGTTACAGATTGGTACCAGAGCCATGGTTATAGAGAACCATGTCGCATTTTTAGACCTAGACTATAACCACTCCTTATATTTTAACTACTCCACTTTGCATTGCCTTACACTCTCCGTGCGCTTACACTTTCCAAACACTCATGCACAATATTATGCACAATTATTCTATTTATATATAAAGAATATTTACATATACACTTGATTGACTTTTGACCACTATTTATTTATATAAAAGATTATTTATATAAACGTTTGATTGATTTTGATCTCTTATACTCGTTTCCAGAACTTCAGGTGAAACCCTGTTTTCCCCGATCACATACCTACACTTACATTTTAATGATCTCTAAAACTTTCCTAAGACATTGTGGATGACACAATGATCTCATTTGTTATCAAGACATTGTGAGTAAAGCAATGGTCTCAATTAATTTCAAAACATTGCGAGTAATTCCATGATTCGCTAAAACTTTTCATGATCTTTCATAAAATCGTTTTACACAAACCCGTTACGGTCTATCGAATTCCCTCGATTGTCTTACTATCTGTCTCCAGAGATGAGTTTGAACATTGGTCCCATACTCTTGGAACATCTACATCGCCTCGTAAACTTTTGCCTAAAGACACGTCGGTTGATTAGAACTTGACTTTAACGTGCCGCCTTGGAACATCTAGTTTCGGAAAACGACTTTATAATATCTCATTCTTTTTCACTCCTTTTGGTTTTGAAGAATTACGCCGCCAGGAAGGTAACGCCGAAACTTGACAGCAATGTTTACCCTAACTTAATGCTATTTTTCGATTCCTAGGACAAGTTGGAGAACTTGTCAGCCACCATTCTGACACTCACTTCACCAACCTATCTACTAATGTCTAATAGTGTGACAGAGCCACTCGAGGACAAGGCTATGGAGTGTGAGCCCAAACCAGAAGATCACTCACTCGAAGAAGAAACCCTCGGAAGACGAGTAGGAGAACCACTACTACACCTACTCCTCCCACCCGACCATAGTTCATCACCAGAGAGCCCATCCACCACAGCATCCCATCGCTGGTGACACACATGGCACATCATGAGAGATATTACATGAGTTGTGATGGCCAACCTACAGTCTCGTTAGAGCAGAGTAAAGCTCGAGGAGCCAAATAAGGATCTTACTCAATCAACATTCGTGATGTTTATTAACTATACAATTTATTATTTGTTCTCATTTATCATCCAACAACTTTCGTAATACACAATATCTTTCTCATTTTATGCTTGTTCTCATTTAACATGCATGCTTACAACGTAATGCTTTTCTCATTTATTGTTGGTCCCCATTCATTCTCTATTAGCATTCGCAATGCTTATTGTCTTGTCACTTATTTTCGTTCTCATTAATTGTTTACTCTCAGTTAGAATTCGTACTGCTAATTGTCTTTCTCATTTATTGTTCGCTCTCATTTCTTCTCATTTAGCATTCGAGATACATATATTGTTAGAAATATAAATATTCATATGAAGACTCGGTCACCCCGAGTACTCATTAGCATTAATTAGCTCGTAGCCTTAATAGTTTAGTTTAGATATTTTATCATTCGTGGAGTTGGGTCGGGTCTTTACCCACTATCAGCTCACTCCACAGCCCAAGTGGGGCGTCTCATGTATGACTATATATAGCCCTTCTCACACAAGGGAATGGTTGGACCTTCTCATTAGTTGAATCTAATATCTCTCATTTTTCTCTCAAGGTTCCACTCTCTCTCTCTTTTTCTTCTCTCTAAATTGGCCAAAACCACAAGCACCACACATGTTATGATTTCTTGTTACTTACAATTGGTATCAAGAGCCTTGGTTTGATCTTTCAGTGTATGTTTACTCGGATTTCTTATTGGTTTTTGTGGTTTTTTCTTGGTTTGACTTGTTTTTAGGGAAAACACATTGGTTCGACTTTGTGTGTGGTTTGATTAGTTAAAAGCTTGTACTTTCGTGTTTAGGATTGTTGTATAAGCTTAGTTTAGTGGTTGGATAGCTTGTTTCATCCGTTTATTGGGTGTTTGAGCAAATTCGAGTGGTGTTTTGTGTTTATTCTTCTCTGCGATTTGAGTCTCGGTATGATTTCCTTGTTGCGATTTGAGTTGGTTAAGGAAAAGTGTTGTTGCGATTTGGTGTGCATCGATACTGCGATTTGGCGTTTTACTTAAAAGGGGAAAGAAGACAAATCGCAAGAAAGCGACAGCTTTGTCCGGTAGTGAATTGCGATTTGATACTTGCGATTTGAGCCTGCGATTTGAGTGAGCCTGCGATTTGAGTGAGTCTGCGATTTGAGTCGTTGCGATTTGAGTCACTGCGATTTGACTAGTTGCGATTTGATTAGTTGCGAGTTGACAAGTTGCGATTTGACTAGTTACGATTTGTCTGATTGCGATTTGACCAGTTGCGATTTGACATTGCGAGTTGACACTTGCAATTTGACTTATTGCGATTTGGTTAATTGCGATTTGACTTGTTGCGATTTGACTAATTGTGATTTGACTTGTTGCGATTTGATCAGTTGCGACTTGACTTCTGTGACTTGAATTTTTGAAGACCAGTATTGCAATTTACCTTTGGTTATTCATTGTGATCTGCAAACCTTATCATATCACACTCAAGTAATCAGTATCTTACGGTTTCTTTTATTGATTTTATAAAATCCCGCGAAAGATTCGATTTCTCTGTTTAAATCACAAGAGTTGTAAAATCCCGTGTAAGTTCACATCATGGCAAGCACTTCTTCTGATGACATTCAAGCTGCCGGGTCCAATACCCGCCCTCCTATGCTTGATAGGACGGATTATGAGTCATGGGCATAAAGAATTCGACTCTACTGCTTGGGAAAAGAGAATGGATTCAACATTCTTAAATCCATTGATGAAGGACCCTTTCAAATGGGCACCACTAGAGATGTTGTCACTACCGCTGAGGATGGTACTATCACTTTTGGAATCGACAGGCCACACACTTACAATGATCTTAATGAGGAGGAAAAGAAGCATTATGATGCAGACATTAGAGCTTCTAACATCGTGATTCAAGGACTTCCCAAAGATGTTTACAAGCTTATCAACTTCAACACTGAAGCCAAAGCTGTTTGGGACAATGTCAAAATGCTTCTGGCTGGATCTGAACTGACCAAAGAAGATCGTGAATCTCAGTTGTATGATGAGTTTGAGCATTTCAAGATGAATCCTGGTGAAAACATCACTGACTATTATGTGAGATTTCACAAGCTTGTGAATGACATGAGGATCATCAGGATGACAATGCCAAATATCCAGCTCAATTCTAAGTTTGTGAACAACATGTCACCTGAGTGGGATAGATTTGTTACAGCCGTGAAGCTCAACAAAGGATTGAGACAAACCAATTATGAACAGTTGTATGCTTACTTACAACAACATGAAAAGCATGATCCACTTGCTTTTATCTCAAATGTTCAGCCGATCAATCAATCCTCACATGATCAAGTTTATCACCATCCCTCTTCATCACAGAATCAGACACCATTTGTCCAATCATCTTTGCACCCACCATCTGCTGTGAACACCCATCTGGATTTAGGATACTCTCACACTGACAAGATGATTGATAATCTCTCCAACCAAGTCTCTCTACTTGTCCAACAGTTCAGAGCAACACTCCCTCAAACCAACAACCAACTTCGAACTTCATCAAATCCACGTAATCAAGCAACAGTGGAAGATGGAAGGGTTGTGGTTCAGAATATTCAGGGAAGGCAGAGTGTGAATCAAAGGAATGTTGCTCGGGGTAATATACAAAACAGAGTTGAGAATGCTAATCAGGGAAAGGGAAGGCAAACCAAGTGTTAAAACTGTGGTGGACTAGGACACATAGCAAGGAACCGCACTCAACCAAAGCGTCCACAGAACTCTGACTAATTCAAGGATAAGATGCTGTTGATGGAAGCTCAAGAGAATGGAGCAGCTTTGAACGAAGAAGAGTTATTGTTCCTTGCTAGTGATGAGGGGAACACACATTTGATGCTGATGTGGATGATCAACCAGTTCAGGACTTGGCACTGAATGATCCCAATATCTTCCAAGCTGATGACTGTGATGCTTTTGGACTCAGACGTTGATGATGAACCCACTGCTCAAACCATCTTCATGGCTAATCTGTCTTCTGCAGTCTCATCACCCCAACAAGCTGGTTCTTCCAATCCATCTATCATATCTGAGGTACTAAAGCTTTATGATACATATAACATGGTAGATGAACAGAAGATTCCAAATAAAGTACAATAGACAGATGTTGTTGAATCAGATACTGTTGATATGGGAAATAGTAATGTTATTCCATATGAACAATACATGAATCACAAGACGCGTCTGTTGTACCAAGTAGTGCATCTTCTGTTGTAGATAATGCTTGTGTTGTAGATAATGCTTGTGAGTTGCATGAGAACATCGTGTTTATCCCCGATGATACCTTGACCACTAGACTTAACATCTATAAAGATCAGGTGGCCATATATGAACAGCCTGCAAAATTTGAGCTAACTGAACGTTAGCAAAAAATGGATAGTCAAATGTGTAAATTCATAACAGAACGTAATTTAAGGGAAGAAACGTTGAAAAAGGAGTTATATTCTTTACGAAAACAACTTGATCAAACTGTTAAACAAAAACAGGAGATCCAAGAAAGTGTAATTACACTAAAACATGATTTCAAAGAAAAAGAAACAAAGCTCTTAAATGATTTTTCCAGACTTAAAACGTTAAAGAACAAGATTGAAAACAAATTGTACACACAAGACCAGACCAGACAAACTGCTCAAATGATTCAAAAGCATAAAAGGCTGTGTGATGAAAATAGTGAAAAGGATGTAGGTGAACCTAAATCAGTTTTACTTAAGAGTGTTAAAGCTGCCCAACCTGCCTTATATGATGCAAGTGTAATGCTTAAGCCTGGTCATGCCCCTCCCAATGTGTCATCATTTGAAGAGTGTAATGAAATAGAAGTAATAAGTAGAGAAAGAATGGCTGAAAAAATGAAGGATCCCAAATGCATAGCCAATCGAGTCATAATCAAACCCCCCATGATTATTATGAGAAGAACCGATTGACTGTTTTTGCACCTCAAACTAAATTGACACCAGAACAGATATTTTGGTCTTTAGATGTAGCAAAGAGAAAGGCCGATGAACTTAAAGCCAAAACTCCACCTCTTAGAAAAATAGCTGCTGCAACGGTGTGCCCACCAAATACACCCAGGCACTTAGTTCCTTTAACTCTTCAAACCGAATGTAAAACTCTAATTAGCATATATGTTCTTAGTCAACTATTTGCTATTTTGATAAAACATGTAAGAAGAGAATTACGCCAACGGGAATTACTGAAGGGGAAAGGGGTTTTGAACTAACAAAAGAGTGTTACTTACTAAGGTTATTCCATTCTTTAAACTCCTCAAGGAACATTTTGAGGGCATGCAAAAAACCCTTAAAACTGAAGTAAAAGAGATGAAAGATGTATTTAAAGATATGGAAAACGAAGTGTCCCAAAATGCGATAGAACTTAAGAGTCGTGAGATTGAGAGAAAGAACATTCTCATCACCAATGAGAATTTGATTGCTAGATGTATTGCACAGGATGTGTTTTATACTGCTACTGATGCCGCATTAACTACTTGTCAATTTCATGAGTTGTCTATTGCATTGAATGTTTCCCAGAATCGTGTTGTTGAGCTTGAGGGGGAGAATTTAAAATTGCATGAGAAAATCCAAAACGATGACCATGATAACATGGTCAGGCATTTTTCAAAACTAGAGGTTGATAATCTTAATTTGCAATTAAAATATCAACATTTAGAAGAAAGAGTTAAAATCTCAAATGCCAAGACATCTTTGGATGCTCCTGAATTTGATGCATATTTTGAATTAAGCAAACGAGATGAAAAAATTCAAGCTCACACTAACACGATTCGAAAATTGAGGGCCCAAGTTGCCCAATTAAAATCAAACAAGAGTGATGTTATTGGCACCCATAAACCATCGTCTTCAGATTCTCAGAATTTTTACTATCAAGACACCATCAATAAATTACAATATGAAAATGAGTGTTTTTAAGCCGAAAGTTCAAAAATCAAACATCATTACAAAGAGTTATATGACTCGATTAAAGTCACACGTAACAATCACAATGAAAAGATAGCTTCTTTGCTAAATGAGATTTAGAATCTAAAGACTCAGGTGAAAGGGAAAATGCCAATCATCACTAGTGAAAATGTTGTTCCAAAGGTTTCTGCTTGTAGAAAATATGAAATTGATGTTGTGTCTATCCCGCTTCCTATTAGAAACAATAGGTCAGCTCATCAAGTTTATCTCACTCATCTTAAGGATAGTCTTGACCTTCTTCGTGAGATCGTAGAAGAGGATAGGATAGAGAAGCCACTAGATAGTGCAGTTTTAGATGCCTGCTTCCTCACTAAACGATCTTAGGAACTCTTAGAATACGTCATTGGCACATGTCCTAAGATTGATAACAAGCGAGATAGGTTTATTGCATCTTCCTCAGTGACTAAGAACAAGCATGTTACCTTTGATGTACCACTGAAAACATCTGAACCCAACACATCAAAACTGGAAAAACAAATGGCAGTGAAACAAACTAATGTTCCCATCATTGCTTTTACAGGAGTAAACAGTGACACTAAAGCTAGCAGGTCAAAGCCTAGTCGCAATACAAAGAAAGATAGGACTGCGCCAGCTAAGAGTGCTCATGAGAAGAAAGTAGAAGCCCACCTTAGGAACAATAAGTTTGATTTGGTAAAAAAGAATCGTGTTGATTTTAGTATTAGCTATAAGCGTACTGTAATTAATTCGAATTCTAATGTTGTCTGTAAAACATGTAACGAATGTTTAATTTCTGGTAATCATGATGATTGTGTTGTGTCATTCTTGATGTCTCCTAAACGATCCCCAGTTAAGAATGTTAGGAAACCTGAACTGAGTAAGCAGATTTGGAAAGCAATAGGAAATCTGTTTAATAATGTTGGTTATCAATGGAAGCCCACTGGAAGAAAATTCACTTTAGGAAATAAGTGCCCCTTAACTAGAATGACTAATCATGAAGTAGTGATTGTTAAGGAATGGAAGCCAACTGGTAGAATTTTCCCGTTAGAGAAACAATGCCCTGTAGCTTGGTCCATTGCATCTACTAGTGAAGTTTCCACTATGAATACCATGGCATCTATGATTCCTGTAGTTCCGGAATTTGTTTGTGCTAACCAAATGGACCCCAGTTGCACGTGGGGATCCACCTTTTTCAGTTATCCACTATTGTCTGTTTTCAAATGCAGGTCGTACAAATCGTCATTTGGTATTTGGACTTAGGCTGCTCAAAACATATGACCAGGGATCGCTCACGGCTCAATAATTTTGTGAAAAAGTTTATCGGGACAGTTAGATTAACGATCATTTTGGGGCAATTATGGGTTATGGAGATTATGTGTTTGGTGACAGTGTAATTTCCAGGGTATACTACGTGGAAGGACTTGGGCACAATTTGTTCTCTGTTGGTCAATTTTGTGATTCCGATCTTGAGGTTGCTTTCAAAAAACACACATGTTTCGTCAGAGAGTTAGATGGTATTGATCTCCTTAAAGGCAGTCGTGGTACTAATCTATACATCATCTCTATTAAAGACATGATGCAGTCCTCTCCAATTTTCTTGCTATCAAAGGCCTCAAAGAACAAATCATGGCTGTGGCACCGTCGTTTAAATCACTTAAACTTCGGCACCATAAATGAACTTACTCGCAAGGATCTTGTTAGAGGTATGCCCAGGTTGAAGTTTGAAAAGGATCATCTTTTTTCTGCTTTTCAACTGGGTAAAAGCAAGAAGCATTCTCACAAACCCAAAACTATCAACACCATCATGGAAGTTCTTCACACCCTTCACATGGGTCTATGCGGACCAATGAGAGTGCAGAGTATAAATGGGAAGAAATATGTTCTTGTGGTGGTCGAAAACTACTCTCGGTTTACACGGGTGAAGTTTTTGAGAACCAAGGACGAAACTCCAGAGGTCATCATAAAACTTATCAAACAGCTACAAGTGAGGCTCGGCAAAACTGTCAGAATCATCCGTACGGACAATGGAACTAAGTTTGTTAACAAACAACTCATTCAATTTTATGAAAGTATTGGCATAACTCACCAGAAAAGTGTTCCATGCACTCCTCAATAGAACGGCGTTGTTGAAAGACGAAATTGTACTCTTGTGGAAGCTGCACGAACTATGCTGATATTTTCCAAGGCACTGATGTTTCTTTGGGCAGAAGCAATTGCCACAGCATGTTACACCCAAAACCAATCCTTGATACATACTCTTCACAACAAAACTCCTTATGAGCTGATACATGGCAAGAAACCAGATCTTTCCTTTCTACAAGTGTTCGGTGCTTTATGCTACCCAACAAACGACAGTCAGGATCTGGGAAAACTAAAGGCTAAAGCAAACATAGGATTCTTCGTTGGATATGCACCAGATCGCAAGGGATACCGAATCTACAACAAACGAACCCGACAAATCATGGAAACCATTCACGTGACATTCGATGAGCTGACTGAGCAAACGGCTCCTAGACACACAAGTTCTAGACCCGCACCTAATTTTTTATCTCCTGGACCAATTAGTTTAGGTCTTGTACAACATCCCACTCATGCAGTTCCTTATGTACCTCTTACCAGTGAGGAGTTGAAGAATTTGTTCGATCCGATGTTTGATGAATACTTTGAGCCACCAACTGTTGATACTACCACTGAAGCTCCACCTGTTCCTCCAGTTGCTGATGCTCTAATTTCACAAAACTCAAAGGGTCCGTCGGCATCTATCCCAATCAGTCAAGATGCACCATCTGCAAGTCACTCACCATCATCATCAAATATTCAATCTCCTTCGGTATAGCAAGGTTCTGCAGTTGACAATTCTTTTGAAGTGAATCCTTTTACTCCTGCTGATGATGCTCCATTCAAGAATATTTTTGCTCATGAATCTTCTACTAAGACATCTTCTTTAAGGGATCCTAACACAGCAACATCAGTTCCTTACCCTCAACCACATGAACATCTTAGAAAATGGAGCAATGATCATCCAATTAACAACATCATTGGAAATCCTTCTCGTCCGGTATCAACACGAAAGCAACTTGCCACCGATGCATTGTGGTGCTTCTTTAATTCAGTACTATCTAAAGTCGAACCCAAAGATTTCCAAGATGCTTTGTCAAAAGACTACTGGTTTACTGCAATGCAAGAAGAAATTCATGAGTTTGATCGACTTGAAGTATGGGAATTAGTGCCTCCTCTAGATTGTGCAATGATTATCGCTCTAAAGTGGATCTTCAAAGTGAAACTCGATGAGCATGGTGATGTTCTGAAAAATAAGGTGAGGCTTATTGCAAAGGGGTATCGTCAAGAAGAGGGGATAGAATTTGAAGAATCATTTGCACCGGTTGCTCGAATAGAAGCCATCAGAATCTTTCTCGCTAATGCTGCCAGCCAGAATATGATAGTCTACCAAATGGATGTAAAGACAACATTCTTAAATGGTGACTTGAAAGAGGAAGTCTATGTCAGTCAACCTGAAGGATTTGTGGACCCTGATCGTCCTACTCACGTCTATCACTTGAAGAAGGCCCTCTATGGCTTAAAGCAGGCACCTAGGGCGTGGTATGATAGTTTGTCTAAGTTTCTTCTGGAAAACAGATTCTCCAAAGGTGTTGTTGATCCTACGCTATTCACTAGGAAAACGGGAAAACATCTACTTCACGATCAGATCTACGTAGATGACATTATCTTTGCCTCCTCTGATCCTATGGAATGTGATCGGTTTTCTAAAGAGATGAGTTCTAAATTCCAAATGTCGATGATGGGACAAATGTCGTTCTTCTTAGGTTTACAAATCTCTCAAAGTCCTGGAGGCATCTTCATTAATCAATCCAAATATGCAAATAAAATATTGAAGAAATTTGGATTTGATTCAAGTAATCCTGTTGACACCCCTATGGTTGAGAGATCGAAGTTGGATGAAGACCTCTCTGGGATCCCTGTTGATCAAACTAAGTTTTGAAGTATGATTGGATCCCTAATGTACCTCACCACTAGCAGGCCAGATCTCTTGTTTGCGGTATGCATGTGTGCTCGGTACCAGTCTAAACCCACCAAAAAGCATCTGGAAATGGTAAAGCGGGTCTTTCGATACCTTCAAAGAACTATTCACATGGGTCTCTGGTATCCTAAAGACACCGCCATGGCACTCACGGCCTATGCAGATGCAGACCATGCGGGGAGTCAAGATACTCGTCGAAGTACGTCGGGAGGTGCTCAGTTTTTGGGAGAAAAGTTAGTAAGCTGGTCATCTAAGAGGCAAATGAGTACATCTATATCTTCCACAGGGGCTGAATACATTGCCATGTCTGCGTGCTGTGCTCAAATCCTATGGATGAGATCTTAATTATCGGACTATGGCTTTGCATACAACAAGATTCCTCTGTATTGTGATAACAAAAGTGCTATAGCTCTTTGCTGCAATAATGTCCAACACTCCCGATCAAAGCACATCGACATCCGGCATCACTTTATAAGGGAACAGGTTGAGAAAGGGATTGTTGAACTCTACTTCGTGAGGACTGAGTTTTAGTTGGCTGATATCTTCACTAAGGCACTTCCGAGAGAACGGTTCCAATTTATTCTCCCGCGACTTGGCATGAAGAGTTTGACGCCAGAAACTCTCAAGCCTCTCAGGAAGAGAATGAGGAGTAATGGATTTGCTTCATATATCCTTGTATATATTTTTATATATTTTAAACCAAAAACAAAATAGAAAAATATAAAACATACAAAAAACCATAAAAATCAGAAAAACACAAAAATACCAAAAATAGTTTCTCTAGGCATGTCTTCTGTTTATCGATAACATTTACGGTCCTAGAAATGTCATTCAATAATGACACGAGTCTTTAAATGAAGCTCGAGAAGAAGTTAAATTAAATGGTTAAAATATGTCATGTCGGCTTGCAGTTACTTCAGACTGTAACCCGTTCTTCATTATGGGGAAAGCACGTCGCCAAAAAGACGGTTGTTTCTCCTACTGGGTGAAGTTCACCCGGGCATGGATTACTTTATATCCATGTTTCCTCGAAATGATGTACGTTTCAGTGCATCATTTTTGGTATAAGAAGAGAAGTCTTCTTTACATCGCAAATACTTTTCAATCTATGATTCTTCAGGAAAGTATTTGTGCTAAACTTGGTGGTACCATGATTTTTTTTTTTTTTTTTTTTTTTTGGAAATCAATCAGAATTAAACTTTTCATAAAAATCTATCACTTAATCAATGACTACAGCTCTTCAAATAGAAAACGGGTCATCGATTGAGGGGGAAAGTGATTTCAAAATTTCATATCATCAAAACATGTCACTTTGTACATAATAAGCAGTGAATAAAATATGGTTGTTATGTGTCAGTGTATGATTTTTGTTAAATTCAAATCTTCCAAACCTATCATACCTGACACTAACATTCTCCCTCATAGATTGAGGGGGAGCATCGTAATGATCCATTATCAGCACATATTAAACCTGACCACATTTTCTCCCATATTTTCTAAACTTATTTAAATCAATTGGGATCACAAAATCTCAAAAGGTTTGAATTTTTTGATCGGGGAGAGAATGTGATTTAAATATGCAATCTGATAAAAATGTGATGTTTTGGACTTAAATGTAAGCTCTCCCATATGTGCTAAACTCTTTTGGATACCAATGCATATATTGAGGGGGAGCAAATGGTTTGTGGTGACAAAAAGAATGTGGCATCTTTGGTGGTATCTCATGTGAGCACGACTCAGACTTCACCAATGAATTGACGAAACAAAAACTGTCATTAATCGAAAGGGCTTGTCCTGGCCGGGTAATAATTTCAAGCTGGTCTAACCAGTGATGTAAGCGTGTCTCGAAGAGGACTTGTCTGAGTAGAGTGTACCGTTTCGAGAAACTTTTTGTGGACTTGACCAGGCCGGGTAATAATTTCAAGCTAGTCTAACTAGTGATGTAAGCGTGTCTCGAATCGGTCATGTTCACTGAAAGTGGATCAATTCAAGAAGTGCAAGCTCTACCCAACATGTGCAAATTTATAATAAAAACATCTGAGCACATGTTAAGGGGGAGCATTTGAAAAGTTCAAAACTCTCAAAGTGTTAGCAAAATGTGTTTCTTAATTATAAACACTTTGAGAGATAAATGGTTTACGGTAACATAGGATAGTCATGGTGTTATAAGGTGGCTAAGGTTAGGAAAACCGTCCTATGATCCGCCAGAGCCGGAGGGATCTACCCAAGGACAATACCGAATAGTTAGTATTAGAAAGTCCTTAGGTATGATTATGAAAAAAGGAGTAATATGAGAAAGGAGAAAGAAGGGGTTGAAGAATTAAAAAGAAATGTAATAAGAAAGGGTGAAAAGAAATAGCCCTCCAATTATTCAACCTTAGGGCAGAAACCGGGTTCAATTCATATGCTACTGGTTGTTACTAAGGTGACGCCGGTATTGAAAACAAGACGTCATGGACCCAGTGACGCACTGCACTAAACCTTCTAAGCCACTCAAGTTCTCTTAAAAGGACTTGTTTCATTCTCACGGGGAACCCTACATAATCTATCGGCTGCTCATTACGAGCTATGTTGATATTGAAACAGGAGACATCGCTCCAGTCTTCGACTACCAAAAATGCACTTATCGAGTCTAGTGCCACGAGATGCATCATAAGATCTCATAGGAACACAGGCTACTTCTACACTGGTTGTTCAACATTAAGGGCACCAGTTGTAAACTTATGAGTCCTACGCAGATCTTAGCAATCTACCAGAACATTTATGAGGGAATTTACAAATGTAATTCTCAGTGATTGAATGGAAATTCCTACCAGGGTCAACATCAAACAGCCCTGAAAGCAGGTCACTTCGGTAATTCCTTATAAATTACGCTTAGTGGTTGTAGCGGTTTCAAACGGTCTACAGTCGTGGAGTGAACTCCAGCGACTCACCTAATCGTTGATGTACTTCGGTAGATCTTGTAAACCCTCTCGGGGGTATCCAATTTAGGAACGGCCTTGGTTAGGATTAGAGAAAGTTTTCACACTATGCTGTTAACAATATCGAAGTCCGAACCTGTAAGTACCGGACGTTTTATTGCTAACTGTCTGCTTGCAAGAATCCCTGGCGGTTGCAGCTGATTGCTGAAAAGATGCCGATTCATCACCCCATGCTCACACTTCACAATATTAATCAAAGAAATCATGATAATTGAAAGACTTTCGACACTGCTTCCGCAACTCTGATGCAGAAAATCATGATCCAGAAAAGTATGAGCATGTCGGTCCAAAGATCACAACATCACATGGAGACAATACTGCAAAAAGATGACTTGGAGACGTACGTTGGATGATGACCTCAAAGAAGCCTCAAAGATCATCCAAGACAAAAGAACAGTCATCAAAAGTTCACTGCTGAAAGTACAAAGACTAAAGACTCTGAAGAATCAAAGACTACGAGCTAGGAACTCTAATCTATGTAATAGAATGCTAGAATTCAAAATGTAATTTCCGGGTTGACCTCCCTTAGGAGGAGATTGTTAGGAATATAAATATTTATATGAAGACTCGGTCACCTCGAGTACTCATTAGCATTAATTAGATCGTAGTCTTAATAGTTTAGTTTAGATATTTTATCATTCGTGGAGTTGGGTCGGGTCTTTACCCACTGTCAGTTTACTCCACGGCCTAAGTGGGGCGTCTCATGTATGACTATATATAGCCCTTCCCACACAAGGGAAGGGTTGGACCTTCTCATTAGTTGAATCTAATATATCTCATTTTTCTCTCAAGGTTCCACTCTCTCTCTCTTTTTCTTCTCTCTAAATCGGCGAAAACCACAAGCACCACGCATGTTATGATTTCTTGTTACTTACAATATTGTCTTTCTCATTTATTTATTTTCTCAGTTATTCTCATTTAACATTCATAATATTTATGGACTTCATCATTTATTGTTGATCCCCTTCGTGACACTTATTGTCTTCCTCATTTATCGTTTGCTTTCACATTTATTGTCTATCTCATTTGTTCTCATTTAACATATTATGATGCTTATTGCTTTCTCAATTCTTGTCCATTTCACTTAATCTCTCTTAACAATCATGATGTTTATTATCCTACCTAGATATGGATTTTCATTATTCATTCTCATTTGATATTCGTAATGAATATTGTCTGTCTCATTATTATTGAACCTCATTTAGAATTCTGTCTTTCAGTATTGGCCTCTTTTGGCTATTGTTTTGATTCAATTGATTCTCTCGGTTAATTGAATTACTTCGTGTTGATATTCTATATCTCTTTTCTTTACTATTGTGATAAATTATGATTCTTCTATTTGCATAAACTTGAGTCATTGGCTTACACACCCTTTCGTTTGCTTCTTTGTTTCTTACGAATATCGAATCTTTCTTTCGAGCACTCCTTGCTCATACCAGTACGAATAATATTGACATCTAAATCTATTCACTATTGTTTTAATTCATTGATCCTTCCATTTGCATCAGTTGATAACGGTTTGTTTCTTTGCTCGTACAAATATCTATCTTTCTTTCGAGCACGCTTTGCTCATGATAAGTACGAATGTTCTTGATATCTAATTTTGATCCATTATTGTTATTCATCAATTCCTTCATTTGCATTGATCAATAATGGTTTGCTCCTTTGGTCATACAGACATTTAATATATCCCTTTTAAGTAATCCTTGCTCCTAAATACTACACACGGCAGAATCACATTACTATTTTTATGATTCATTAACTCTTTCAAGTTTATTGTTATTCATTTTTTTTTTTGTATCATTTCTTCCATGACATTGATATCTACATCTTTCAACTGTTAATATGCCTCCGTGGTTGGGATATGAGAGGAAAAATGATTCATTAAAATTTTTCAAAGCATACTTCTCCCCACAGTGGAAATTCTTGATTCATACCATCTGGCACTGTCTTAGTCTAAAGACAACTGGCTGGAATGAATTTAGTAAAAATATAGCATCTACTATTATTTGCTTATCTGAAAATACAAAGTTTAATTTTTCCAAAATGATTTTTGATGGTATGGTCAAGAACTTGGTTAAATCTACCAGGAAATTTTATCTATATCTAAGGTTTTTACAATTGCTTATGGACAAACAGTTTTCGCAAAATAAAATTCATTCAAAAACTTATCTTTCTCTCTCTCACACTAAAAAGGTTTTTGCTAACATGAAGAGAGCAGGAAAATATTTTTCAGGGAATGTAACACCATTGCCTCAAGCAATGTTGGTACAAACTCAAAATCAGGGTGAAGGTTCAACAATCACAGCTGATAACCATCACACACCCATAATTTTACCATCCACATCTCAACCTAAAAAGACCTATACCGGTAGGCTCACATAAAAGGTCACTCAGCTACCACAGGCTAGTGCTGGTATGGATGCAGATGAGGCTATCAATAAGGAGTGGGAAGGTAGTTTTGGAAAGGGATGCCACTACTGCTGCTAGCTTAGAGGCAGAGCAGGACAGTGGTAACATCTCTAAGACCCAATCCAAGGCAACATCTAATGGGTCAAGTTCCCATGGAACTGACTCAGGTGATGGAAACCCCAAGCGCCAAGAAACCATGGGGGTACAAGTACTCATTCTAGGGATGAGGCTATGTCTAACATGCCTAGTGATCCACCTCTCGAGATAGGTAATAAAATCCGAAGTGGTGAGGGCAGTATGCAACTTTTAAAAGAATTGATGAAAAACTGTACCAAATTGTCAAAACAGGTTCTTGATCTCACTAACACAGTTAACTCTCAGAAGAAGGAAATTATAAATTTGAAGAAGAGAGTTTAGCAGCTTGAAAAGAATAAAGGATCAACAAACTCTAAGCTTAAAAGGTTACACAAGGTGGGTACAACTTTCAGGGTGGAATCTTCTAGTGAAGTTGATCCAAGTTTGGGGGAGGATGCTCCCAAACAGGGGAGGAATGAAGAAAAGGCTTCAGGGAAAGATGATGAAATGGTTGATGCTTAGTTGATTGATGAGGGTTTGGTTGCTGATGTTGATGAGGAGGTTGCTGTTGTTTATGAAAGTGATGAGTTTGCTGTTGCAGATCAACAGGGTAATGAAGCAATTATGGATGATGCTGCTAAGTTTGTTAAAACTGCTGGCATTAAAAAGTTAGTTGAAGTAGCCAAGTTGATGGTTAATGCTGCTGATACTGATGCTCCTAATGTTGGAATTTCAGTTAGTGCTGCTAGTAAAAAAGTTAGCACTGTTGAGCCTGAAGTTAGTGCTACTGCTACTAAAACTGATGAAGTTAGTGCTGCTACTACAATTAATGAAGAATTAACTACAGCTCAAGCATTTACAAAGTTAAAGAGCACAAGACCTAAGGCAAAAGGATTTGTGATTAAAGAGTCAACACCAGCATCAAAAATAAAACCAACAACTACTTCAACTGATAAAGGCAAATGCATCCTGATTGAAGAACCTAAGAAGAAATTCTTATCACTAAACCAGCAACAACAACAACTCATAGAAGATGAACAACTTGCAAGACAGGTGTAAGCTGAGCTTCTTGCTGAAGAAGAAGAGGCAAGAAGAGAGCAAGCTCAGAGAGCAGAAGAAGCAAGTCTTGCACTAATTAATTCCTGGGATGACATATAAGCAAAATGTGAAGCAGATCACATGTTAGCCTAGAGGATGTGGCAAGATGAACAGGAAGAGCTATCTTTAGAAGAAAAATCAAAACTCTTCATGGAATTCTTAGCCAAGCAGAAGAAGTTCTTTGCTCAAAAGAGGACTGAAGCAAAGAGGAACAAACCACCCACCAAAGCTGAACAAAGGAAAGTAATGAGTACATACCTGAGAAACATGGATAATTGGAAGCCTAGTCAGTTGAAGAATCTTAATTTTGAAAGGATAAAATATCAGTTTGACAAGGTATTCAAGAGGGTAAATACTTTCATTGCTATAAATGAAGAGGAGGTAGTAGGAGGTTCAAAGAGAGCAGGAGATGAATTAGAACCTGATAGCAGCAAGATGCAGAAAATAGATGAACAAACAGAGCAGGTACAAGAGCAAACAGAGCAAGTACAAGAAGGTGATACAAAAGGAACTGCTGATCTACAACAATTGATAGAACTTGCAAGTGATCATGATAAAGAATTTGTTGATGCTATTTGATGCGTGGTTTTGCGACCTTACAACAGGTTTTACCTCTCGAGGGATCTCAAGAGGCTTACAACCCCACCAGGCAGTGTACCTGACCGATGTAGTATAGTGTAGTGGTAAGTATGGGGGATTGATCGTTCTCCACAGGGAATAGTGTCGTTAGGATTGAAAAACTACTCTAATAGGTCTAAGGGTGAGAGAAGATTCTTTTTTGTGTTTTTATAATTTTATGAAAGCAAGTAAAATCTCGGGTTTGAAGGAGTGGGCGGAATTAGTTGCTAGTCAACTAACCCAAATTACTACGAATGCAAATAAAATAAAATAACAGAAAATGAAAAGGTTGTGAAACTTATTTGGAGAGAAATGTGTTTACTTAGATTTCCTTACTCCCTAACTATCTTTTACCGGTTGATTAGTGTGTATTAATTGCGTGGATGACGGGTGTATTCCTTAATACCAATCGTGGGGTGGCGTACGTACTTCCCCAACTCTACAAGCTCCTACTTCACTCCTATGTCGAGCCGGCTAAGAAGCTCCTAACATGGGATCACTAGAATTCGCTCATGCATTAAATACAACCATAAAAACCTTAGTACGCATTGGTTCATGTTTCTTAAGACGTTCAAGCAAGTTACCGAATAGGAAGTTAGCCAGTTTTCTTAAGCCTAACATCGATGAACAATCATCCAATACAATTAATAACACACTAATAACCAATAATCAATAGCTAGGTTTCATTAGATCTAAGCAAACACAAGATAAATCTAGCCTAGCATGTTAATCAAAAGACAAGAACAAGATATAATCAAACAACACATAGACATATTGAATGATTAAACGATTACTTATCTTCAATTAAACATGGGAGATCCAAGGGTATGAAAACCCTTAAAAATGGCAGAAATTCGTCTTAGGGTTTCTCCTCCAAAATTACACACAATAAGTTCCACACTAATGACAAAAAATTGCAAAACTATATATAGAGTTTAAGGGCTGACGGCGTCACGTTATAGATCCTGACGCCGTCACCTCGCCGCTTTTAGGGTTCCCGGATGGCCTTCCTGACGCCGTCCCTCTTTAGTGCTCCAAAATCCGCTCTGGCCTATCAAGGGGTGACGCCGTCAGAATTG
Source organism: Artemisia tridentata subsp. tridentata (assembly GCA_021014915.2). Taxonomy (NCBI): domain Eukaryota; kingdom Viridiplantae; phylum Streptophyta; class Magnoliopsida; order Asterales; family Asteraceae; genus Artemisia; species Artemisia tridentata. Next base: position 388,018,927 of record CP139507.1, on the reverse strand, counting down.
AGCTTGACGCCGTCCCTCTTTAAGTTAAGTCGTGACGACCTTGATCACTTCAAAGGGTGACGCCGTCAGATTTTTTATGCAAAATTCTCTGGCTTATCATGAGTAATTTTCATATCCACCTCTTTTGCCAAGCCATGACGCCGTCTGGGCCAATACCTGATGCCGTCAAAGGTACTTTCCAGCATAATTATGAGACTTTGCCGTTTTCTTCACCTTTATGCTCCAAAAACGTTCAAAATGCTTCCTTTTCCAGATTTCTTCTCCAAAGTACCTAAAATGACAAAAGGAACGATTTAGGGCAATATTTGATCAAATAAATACGATTTAGGGCTTAAATGACCCCCTAAAAGCGGTACACTTTTTGCTTCATCAAATACCCTTACACTTGAGATTTGCTTGTCCTCAAGCAAATGCGCTTTTATTCTAATCAAAATACAAGTTAGGGGTCATTTAACGCTAATATAAAAGTAATTACAACAAATAGTCGTTCCACTTTAATCATAATAAGCATGAAGATTACAAACTAGCACCTCACAAGTAGTGTTTAGATACTCACATCTCTCAAGTGTCATCAAAATAAATCTCATAAATGAAAACGGATAATATCTCTCACTACCTGTCATAGCAAATAGATTACCATAGGCTTGGGTAAGGATCGAAAACCTTCTCCACTAGGCGTAAGCACCTAAGATAAACTATCAAAGAGGGCTTTTACATGGGTTATAACGTTAGGTGTAGGGATATGATAAACACGGTTTTGTTGGATAAGGGATATTTTACTGGCGGCGAGTTAAAGATCTTGATTAATTACATGTACTATACAATGTTGCTAAGCCAAGACTCGACTCAATCTTAAGCTAAAAACAAAATAACAAAAACATAAAATAAACATAAAATGAAACGGGATGGTAGTCCGTATGTTTTTTTCTACTTTTCTTTTTCTCATTTTTTTTTTGTATTTTTCTTGATTTTTTTTTTTTTTTTCATACACTCTTGCCCTACCATCCAAAATAATACATCATAGGGGCGTTGCATTCCCCTTACACTTGAACTTTTACATAACTTTACAAATACTATTCTAATGACTCGAATTAAGATAATCGAAACAATTGGAGTACTTTTAAAATATTTAGCACATATGGGGGTAATAAATGATGTTCTTCCCCATTACCTCATTACACTAGTACTTTACCCATGAGTCCCAATCGTCCCAAAACAATATGTACAAAGATATGACTCGACTTAGCAACCATGTAATCAATTAGATAATTAACTTGGGTTTAAACAAATGTTGTCACAATAATGCACTAAAAATGAGTGCATACAAGGTGGGCTAAGGCGATTTGGGTGTACATTTTAGTGGGGTGTAACAAATTCTTCCTTTAAGTAAAATGCTTAAAGGTCGAAACGAAAAGATAGGCTCTGAGGGGTGTACTAGGGGTATCGTGTACTAAAAATAAGTACAACGCAAAGGGTGTGGGGGAATTACTTGACCAATGTAGCCAACGTAATTATAACAAAATCACAGGTGTAAAACAATGGGTTAATCCTAAAGCCTCTTATCATGTAGTAAATCTAACTACACGAATGTAGTCTCACTTGTGGCCTCGGAGTGGTCCTAACGCAAGTTCTAGAATCTAAGTGCTACCGGTACACACATCATAGCATAAATGCTTTTCCTACCAATTCTAGGGGCGAACCTCACATATTTGGGGGTGGAAAATTTTTTAGTGGTACGGTTTTTGTGCTAGTCATATAACTCCTATCCGTGAGACGCTCATTAAGATCAAAGTTTCACTCCTAAATGTTGTAAAAAAATTTAAATTTGGCACTAAAATTGCCCTAACAGGTATTTCTCTCAGTTTTATTACACATTTACTATTAAACAAACAAAAATCAAGCGTGAAAGCATTTTCTAATCGTACTTTACCCCCCCCCCCCCCCTTACACTTAAGATGAACATTGTCCCCAATGTTCAAATAACAAATGTAAAAGTAAATAAGGTAAAAGAATGAAATCAAATACTCCCCTGATTCGCTCGGTGGATAATGTGGCAACACGGTTAGATCTTCTTCCAAGGTAATGTTGAAGCTCCATGACTAATGCATCGCCATAAGCTTGATTCCACATACATTTCCTTGTCCAAAATAACATGTTAAACCTGAGAAAACAAACACGAAAACCTGCATAACATCGGCGGGATAAATTCTATATATAAGGATATAATGCTTGTGGAATGATAATTTTGCAGATTCCTGGAGATTATAAGTTAGAGATTTAATAAAAACTTTTTATGAAAACAAAACTTTCAAAAATTTTCAGAAAATTAAACCTGACGCCGTCATAAATGATCTGACAGAATTCTCATGTTAAGTTTCCGGAAAAATTTTGGAAAAACCTATACCTTACTTCCTGGAATTCCTGCAAAACATCGTTATGACTCGATACAAGCATTTGACTTAAACAAATACTAATATGTATGTTAATTTATTATTATTACGATTCATGTCCATTTGTGTTCTAATAAACCGATTTAGATTTCCCTTACACTTAACTTTTGCAAAATACCTTTATATGTAGTTAAGACGAAGTTAAAAACAAGATAAAGCATTTTCACAATTTACTTTTGAACATGAATCAATAATAATAAAAATTAAACATACATACGGAAACAAATAAAAACAAACAAACAAATAAACACACAAAGCAAATAAAACTTGGGTTGCCTCCCAAGAAGCGCTTTTCTTTATTAACGAGTCTTGTAGCTAGACTCAAAGTCACCGTACATTACGTGACTCCATCATTGGTCACGGTTCCTAAGCCATTCTCCTTTGATTCTCTATCAGAATCACTTTCATAGTAAAGGTATTTCGGGTCCTCGAGATCAAAAGGATTGTTTCGGTATTTAGAACTAAGCTCCTTATCATGCTTAAAGAATCCACTTGACAGGTCAAAAGTGTCCTTACATCCCCTTCTCACATCATCATCACATAACACGAGTTGGGAACTTAACCCATCGAGCCCTTCATAATCAATCTCCTTGAATTCTCTCATCTTGTAAGGCGTTTGGTATGAGATTTCCCTAATCCCATCGGTGAAAGTCGTGATCCCATTGAGCTCGTCCACAACCAAGCTTGTGGCCTTGCAAAAAGGTGCCCCAAAAATAACTTGTGATAACCTGGGATCGATGTACTTTTCGATATTATCGACGATTGCGAAGCTCATAGTGAATGTCATGTTTCCTACAAACACCTGTACATCATCATCTATGCCAATGTCGTTCTTCCCTTTATGAATCATTCCCCATCTGCAAATGTTGTTATAGTGAAACAAGGACATCACATTTTTGGGTAAACATGTGTCAATGTAAACTTTATAAAAATGCTTGTGACCAATCATGCAAGGTATTTTGAGGTTATTCGGATCACATCGCTTAATTCGGCCAGGCCTTCTACCGTGTAGCCCCCATGTGTTGCCACTTGCTGATGGTTGATACTCATACACTTCTTCACAACCATCCCGAAAGATCACTTTCCTGACACCATTGGTAAATGATGCACTCCTATCATCCTCATCGAGTATCACTCCTGTTGCTTTTATGAATGGTTTGCCTAGAACAAGGCCAGTTAAGGATGGGCTGATGATAGAGTTCATGTTATTAATTACAGTTAGCTCGATATGAAAGAGGAACTTTTCTATCACAATTGGTACCCTCCTTATTACCCCGATGATATTAAACCCTTCATATTTGACCTGTTTGGTGAAGGCTTCGTTATATAGAGAGAGGGATATTGCATTTATAGAAGAGTTGGGGTTTATATAGGCATCTTTTATAAACTTCTTCCTAGTGGTGCAAGATACCTTAAAGACCCTGTGAGCGCCATCCTCTATTCTCTCTCCAAATTCCTCAGGCAAATTTGCTGTGCCCCTCTCAAGTTCCTTCACCAGGGGGCGGTCTAGCAATCCTGGGAGCCCATGAGGCATTTCGGGCTTCTCTTCCGAGCCCTCCTCACCATTCAACTTCCTTGTACTAGAGTGCTTTGGTGAGTCTAGATAATCGCCGGACGCCTCGGTGTTCTTTTCGGGAACTTTACCCTCCATTTCATTGTCAACGTTCTCGGTTGATTGTTGGTCCAGATTGGGTTTAGGAACAGGTATTGTTGTAATGGTGTTCACGAAGTGGAGTGGTTTCAAAGGGGTATGAGCATCACCAGTTTCTTTTCCGTTTTGTGATATGTGTTTGAATAGTTTACTAGGGTGCTTGATTTTTATAGGGGGGGGTGTTTGGTGAGTCACCTTGACAGATTTGATCTCATTAACTTGTGCCAACTCACAAGTTGACCTGCTAGCAATGCGATCATTGATAACTTTTAACAGGTCATCAACCTTGTTGTTCATATCGACTTGCTGTTGTCTGAATTGATTCTCAAGTTTGGATAGCTGTGTTTCTTGAGAGAGAATGAATTTTTGCAATGATTCCTCGCGATTTTGTTGTTTATGCGTATGCTGATGAGGATAATGTTCAGACTAGGTGAGTGGGGGAGAGTCATTGAATGATACACTCCGAGTTTGGTTCCAACTAAAATTTGGCTTACTCTTCCATGCCTCATACCTATCTTCGGAATTCGTGGATCCATAATTAGTGGTGAGCCACTTATCTCCCGCCTTATCGATTCGCGAGGATGCGAATTCTTGGAAAGCCTGTTTGGGGAGTTCCATGCAATCATGAGTGTCGTGGGGACCACTACATAATTTACACGAAGAAGTGATTTTGTTCACTTGGCCTGAAGGTTTAGGAGCCTCGTAGGATTTCATAAGAAACTTGACTTGGTCTTCAAGTTCTATGATCCTACGGTCGGAAGTGCTTGAATTGTTCAAAGGCAAAGATATTGCCTTGACCGTTTTATTCAAATCACGGGGGTCACTCCAACTTTCGTTGTCATAAAGAGCAAGATCTTCTAGGAGAGCCCATGATTGTTCCGCACTTAGATCACGTAGCTTACCACCGGCCGATTGGTCAATGGTTTGCCTCGTGGAAAGATTGATATGGTCATAGAAGATTTGGACTTGGAGCTAAAGTTCTATGCCATGGTGAGGGACTTTTTGGAGTAAGTCCTTGAATCGAGTCCATGCCTCGTAGAGGGTTTCACCTTGACGTTGTTGGAACATCAAGATATCATTCCTTAGCTTGGTAGTTCTTCCCGGTGGGAAAAACTGAGCAAGGAAACGAGTGGTGAGATCATCCCAAGAGGTGATGGAACCTGCGGGTAGACGCTCTAGCCATTGACTAGCTTGGTCCCGCAGAGAGAATTGAAAGAGACGCAGTTGGGTCGTCTCTCGAGTGGCAACATCAAGGTCTATAGAATCAACGATTTTGAGAAAGTCCTTGAGATGTTGATTAGGATCTTCAGAACGAAGTCCATGGAATGCGCATCCGCTTTGCACCAACCGGATGGTGTCGGATCGCAAGGGAGTGACATTGGCTCCTTGAGTGAGCTCAATGGTGTTTCGATAGCCATGGTGGCTAGGACGGGAGTAGTCTCCTAAGGTACGGGCTCTAGGAGGTTGTGGTGGTTGGTTTTTGGGATCAAGGATATTACCATCTTCCATGATGTCGAATGGTAATGGTTACGAACAAAGAAACGAAGAAAAAAAGATAGACTAAAGAAAACCTAGAAAAATAAAATAAAAATCTCACTAGAAAGGAATCTAGTGAGTAGACCTATAAAATAAAAATTCAACCTAAACAATAACTATTCCCCGGCAGCGGTGCCAAAAACTTGATGCGTGGTTTTGCGACCTTACAACAGGTTTTACCTCTCGAGGGATCTCAAGAGGCTTACAACCCCACCAGGCAGTGTACCTGACCGATGTAGTATAGTGTAGTGGTAAGTACGGGGGATTGATCGTTCTCCACAGGGAATAGTGTCGTTAGGATTGAAAAACTACTCTAATAGGTCTAAGGGTGAGAGAAGATTCTTTTTTTTGTTTTTATAATTTTATGAAAGCAAGTAAAATCTCGGGTTTGAAGGAGTGGGCGGAATTAGTTGCTAGTCAACTAACCCAAATTACTACGAATGCAAATAAAATAAAATAATAGAAAATGAAAAGGTTGTGAAACTTATGTGGAGAGAAATGTGTTTACTTAGATTTCCTTACTCCCTAACTATCTTTTACCGGTTGATTAGTGTGTATTAATTGCGTGGATGACGGGTGTATTCCTTAATACCAATCGTGGGGTGGCGTACGTACTTCCCCAACTCTACAAGCTCCTACTTCACTCCTATGTCGAGCCGGCTAAGAAGCTCCTAACATGGGATCACTAGAATTCGCTCATGCATTAAATACAACCATAAAAACCTTAGTACGCATTGGTTCATGTTTCTTAAGACGTTCAAGCAAGTTACCGAATAGGAAGTTAGCTAGTTTTCTTAAGCCTAACATCGATGAACAATCATCCAATACAATTAATAACACACTAATAACCAATAATCAATAGCTAGGTTTCATTAGATCTAAGCAAACACAAGATAAATCTAGCCTAGCATGTTAATCAAAAGACAAGAACAAGATATAATCAAACAACACATAGACATATTGAATGATTAAACGATTACTTATCTTCAATTAAACATGGGAGATCCAAGGGTATGAAAACCCTTAAAATGGCAGAAATTCGTCTTAGGGTTTCTCCTCCAAAATTACACACAATAAGTTCCACACTAATGACAAAAAATTGCAAAACTATATATAGAGTTTAAGGGCTGACGGCGTCACGTTATAGATCCTGACGCCGTCACCTCGCCGCTTTTAGGGTTCCCGGATGGCCTTCCTGACGCCGTCCCTCTTTAGTGCTCCAAAATCCGCTCTGGCCTATCAAGGGGTGACGCCGTCAGAATTGAGCTTGACGCCGTCCCTCTTTAAGTTAAGTCGTGACGACCTTGATCACTTCAAAGGGTGACGCCGTCAGATTTTTTATGCAAAATTCTCTGGCTTATCATGAGTAATTTTCATATCCACCTCTTTTGCCAAGCCATGACGCCGTCTGGGCCAATACCTGACGCCGTCAAAGGTACTTTCCAGCATAATTATGAGACTTTGCCGTTTTCTTCACCTTTATGCTCCAAAAACGTCCAAAATGCTTCCTTTTCCAGATTTCTTCTTCAAAGTACCTAAAATGACAAAAGGAACGATTTAGGCCAAAATTTGATCAAATAAATACGATTTAGGGCTTAAATGACCCCCTAAAAGCGGTACACTTTTCGCTTCATCATGCTATTCCTTTGAGAACCAAGGTGCCTATCATTGACTGGAAGAATGGTTATCATGGAAAGACTGCATGGTGGGAGATAATTAGAGTTGGTGAAAGTTCTCAGAGGTTTGTCACTTTTGCACAAATGCTTAGAAAGTTTGACAGGGAAGATTTAGAGACCTTATGGGCATTAGTCAAAGAGAAGTATGGAGATACTAGACCAGAAGACATTTTGGATAGAGTTATCTTGGGTGATTTGAAAGTTATGTTTGAAACTCATCATGAAGATAGAGTTTGGCATGATCAGTATAGAAATAAAGTTGTGCTTTGAAAGCTTTTTCGTCATGTGGAGTTCATACTGTGATGATGAGAGGACTTCAAATCTACATGTTAGTAGAGAAAGACTATCCTTTAGCTAAGCATACACTTGAAATTATGCTCAAATGGTGCAGTCAAACTTCAAGTTGATCATTGGAATGAAATGATATATCAGCTACTCAAGAAAATGGAGAAACAACTCTATGGGGCTGATTATAAGAAAATGATGCAATATTGTTTGGAAGCATCCTCCTAGTGAAGGTTTAAGCTTTGATTGAAACTTGATGATTTTGGAAGAAAATATCAAGTTTAGGGGAGGATTGTTAGGAATTAAAGCTTCCAAGGTGTTAATGCTGCTCATGATGTTAAGACTGATCATGTATTACAAGGAAAATTCTCTAAGTCATTACTGCTGTTGGTTATAGAGTTACTGCTGCTTATGAAGGTTAATATTGCTAATGTATATTATAACTGCTGAGAACTTCAAGGAAATATAAATTAAGTAGTTAATGTTGCTAGAAGAAAACTTAGTACTGCTAGTACTAAGTTACAACTACTGAAGATTTAATGCTGGCAGAGTACAGAGTTAGTACTGCTAAGTGTTTATTTGTGTTGCTGGAGTATTAGAGAAGGTTAGATTTGTATAGAATGTTTTGATAAGTATAGAAAAGATTCTTTAAAGATTTATCTTGTATAGAAAGTAATTGTAAGCCGACTAGAACTCCTTAGTCTATAAAAGGAGGTCCTAGGGCATTGAGTTATATACGTATTATTCATAGCTTTAAGGTTGTAAACCCTAATACTAAGAGAGTATTCATATTAATAATATTGAAGCTGTTGATTTGTTTATTATCGTGTTATTGTTCTTTTTAATACTATTGTTTAGATTCCGTATAAACCTTAATAAATTCAATACAATTTCTATACTAGTTTTGTTAGTTTACCTAGCATAACTAAACCTTTATAAGCTAAGGAAATTCGATCAAGTAAATAACTGAGATCAACAAATGGTTAATAACTATCTTATATATACAAAAGGTGGTATACACTTTTTGTTACAGTAAAATGGAAGATGACAGCAAAACCAGTAGCTAGTGCAATAATGGTTGGCACCACGGAACCTGCCCGTCAGTCGCCATTCGTGAAAACAGCTTTGACTTGACAACAGTTTAGTTTTGACTTTCATTTTATAATACTAACCTAGTTATAGTCATGTGGTCAAAGATCCCTATATTTTTTGTATGATTAATTTGATATATCACTCAACTTTTATGATTAATTTCATATATATCAAAAGTGTAAATATTAAATGAATAATGTACAATATTTTTAATGCTTGTTGGACATATATGAAATTTCCAACTACTTTTTTTTATACCCTTCGGTAATATTTCAAGATTTGCATCGCATTTTTTATATTTGAAGTCTCTTTCTATGAGGTTTGACAATTTGATATCATCTGAATTTAATAAGTTAGATGTCAAATTTTGTAAAATATATACAAAGAGATGATGTAAAAGATCACCGGGCTATGCGCTTTGAAAATGTTTTTAGGTTATGTTATTAAGACCCTTCTATAATGTGATAATAAAGGGTTTTGGTCAAAATGTACAAATCATGATGCACACCATACAAACCCGTAATGCACAGGGTCCCACGAAACCCCCCATAGGAGGGTTCACATAAACTCCCCCAATGTTTTTATACCTTCCTTGTATATTACGTAGTATTCCAATAAATCATTATTATAATCTAATCATTGGTTTGTACAAAAAAAACCAGCTAATCATTGGCATTAGCGGTGTGTGATGGGTTATGTTATACGTACCTCCTGGTCATCTGAAAAAGGTGTAAAAATAGAAAAAAATAACTGTGCTGTGTTATACTGTGTTTACTGTATAACACATTTTTTTATCGGTTTACGTTCGTTACTTTTTGCCAGTTTAATATTTTTGACTGGTTAAACTATATAATTTTTATTCAATACTTTCAGATTTATAGTTTTATAATATAAACAAAATTATAAAAATAAAAAAAAATGGAAAAAAACAAGGGAGGTACCGTTTATATTTTTGAGGAGTCTGTATATCTTGTCCCGTTTGTGATACAATAAAATAACCGTTTATGTTTTTTCACTACAAAAGCTGATTATTTTGTTTTATTTGGTGTCCATTATTCGTAACCGCGAAAGAAACCGAAAAAAAAAAAAAAAAAAAAACAAAAAAAAAAAAAAACATAAATAGAAGATATTTGTATTACGTTGGTTAGTTTTACTAAGTATTAACTTTATAAAGATGTTTTTAACATATACGTGCATATAATCAACGAATATAAAAATGTTAAATTTAGAATATGTTTTTTTTTACTTTGGTTGATGTTAGAAACATGTCTTTTTTTTTTTTTTTTTTTTTCTTGAATAACGGATTTTATTGAGAACATCACTAGAGACGACAGATATTACAAAGTGATATTACAAGCAAAAGAGAACAAGAAACAACAACCGCACATTTTAGATGCACCAACAAAAATAGATGCATCTCCTGTTAAATTTCTCCCTCCTATTTTGAAATGTGGCTAGAAATTTTTTCTTATTCTTCTTATTTTAGTTTTTCTTCTTACCGATCCTTCTATATATATATATATATATATATATATATATATATATATATATATATATATATTATATAAATATTCACATGAAGACTCGGTCACCCCGAGTAGCTATTTACTTACTATTATTATTATTAGTAGTTTAGTTATATTAAGTACTCCCTCCGTCTCAATTTAATTGTCCATATTTCCTTTTATGGATGTCTCAAATTAATTGTCCACTTTCCTTATTTAGTAAAAACTAGAGAATCTAGTGGAGGAATATTCCATTTTAGTAGTTGAAAATTAAAGTGGCCCCACTTTTATTAAACTTTGTGTTTTCTCTCTCCTGACAAATAAATTGAGACGGAGGGAGTATTTGTGGAGTTGGGTCGAGTCTTTACCCACTGTCAGTTCACTCCACAGCCCACTAAGGGTACCTTAGATAGTAACTATAAATACCCCTTCCCAAGTGTGGGAAGAGTTGGAGCTTTTCATTCCTTCAATCTAATCTTAACATTTTTCTCTCCACTCTCTCTCTCTATAGAAAAGTTCTGAACTCTTCTCTTTATCTCTCTAAGATTCAATCCATAATTTATTTTGTGTTTGTTTTATGAATTATAGATCTCTACAATTGGTATCAAGAGCCTTGCTTTGATCTTGGGTACTCGGATTTCTTTGATTGGTTGTTTTTTCTTCTTTTGGGTCCGAACAGTTGGTACTCGGATTTAATTTAGTGGTTTGTGGTTTTCTTTTGGTTTGAATAGCTTCTAAGTGAAAACATCTTGGCTTGATTGCGGGTACGAATTAATGGTGGTTCAGTTTGTGTTATTATCTTTTTTCCTGTTTTGGTTCGAAAATATAGTGAAGAAAAATCGAGTTGTGATCTTGTTTGTTGTTTGATTCGTTAAACTCGTGTACTTTCGTGTTTAGAATCATTGTAATAGCTCACGTTGGTTATTGGTTAGCTTATTTCATAAGCTTATTGGAGATTTTGGAATTATTCGTGAGTTTGATAGTTTTTTTCTTGGCTGCGATTTGGTGATTTTCTTGGCTGCGATTTGGTGTTTCTTGGTTGCGATTTGGTATATTTTATTCTGTGATTTGACTTGTTGCGTGTGACTTGCGAATTGGCAGTCAGTGATTTGACGTTTTACCCTAAAGTGGAAAAAGTCAAATTGTATGACAGTGACTGTTTTGTCCTTTTGTGACTTGCTATTTGACAGTTGCGATTTGAGTCCCTGCGATTTGACTAGTTGCGATTTGATTAGTTGCGAGTTGACAAGTTGCGATTTGACTAGTTGCGATTTGACTAATTGCGATTTGACTAGTTGCGATTTGACATTGCAAGTTGACGCTTGCGATTTGACTTATTGCTATTTGGTTAATTGCGATTTGACTTGTTGCGATTTGACTAATTGTGATTTGAGTTGTTGCGATTTAATCAATTGTGACTTGACTTGTTGCGGTTTGACCAAAGTTGACTTTTTACGTCAAAACTTCAAACGACCATAACTTTTGAACTGTAACTCCGTTTTCAGCGAAATACCTGCCAAAACGACCGGAACAGCCTGAATATAAGGAGGTTTCACTACAAAGTCGTGAAACAAAATTTTCGAGGCCCAAATCTCTTCCGGAATGAAGTTATTGAGGTTTTAAGTTTTCAGAACAAAATTTCACCATAACAACTTGCATCAACCAAACCAAATCACAACTAAACAACATATCATCTAATCCAACAAACCATCACCACTCTTTACACACAATCACTAATCATTGTGTCAATCAAACAGCCATCATAACACATATCAAGCATCATTTCACGGTTTCTTCTTGATTTTGTAAAATCCCGCGAAAGAATCTATTTCTCGGTTTAAATCATAGACTTGTAAAATCCCGTGCACGTTGATATCATGTCTACTACTTCAGATTCGTTCATATCTGAGGTACTCAAGTTGTACGACACGTATGATAAACACAAGACTTCCAACTCTGTACAACAAATAAACGTGTGTGATTCTAATAATGCTAATATGGAATTGTTGTGCTCGAATTCTCAAGAGATAGAGTTTCATCAGTCACTAATGTTGCCTAATGCAAAGGAAAGTTGCATTGAATGTTTTCGATTGCTTCATTCATATCTCAATATTCTCTTTGTAAAACCGGGATACTTGGGAGGATACGAACGTGCATTCGCATCACTCTTTGGTCAAGATGTTCAGACCTTCACAGTCAAAATGATTCTGTATTTGGATCAACTTGAACAACAACTTGACAAAGGAGAATTTTCTGAAGATAGATCCATGACTGCCTAGTGTGTGGTCAACAACCAACTCCAAGTGTTCATTGATTCGCAATACACTGAGGATTCTTGTAACACCCCAACCCGATAAGGGTAGAAGTATCACGTTATGGTGACATATCAAAACAAACACAAGCATATGACATAAATAATACAAAATGAATTTCAATGGTTACAAAGGAAAAATCTGAAGATACAAGATTACAATGAGAATTACAATAAGTATTAAGTCTAAATATAATCTGTCCTAGTCATCTCTAATCCGGAACGACTATCAAGGTCTTCTAAGTCCAAAATACTCTCCACTCATAACCCAGCTTCCAACTAAAGCCTGCCGCAGGAAAAGAAATGCGGCTAAGCTTAAAAAGCCCAGTGAACAGATATATATAACATAACAGAACGGTAAATAAGCATAAGTAACGAAAGAGTAAGAATACACAACGAAAGTATAATTATGAAAGTCTTACGAATTTTAAGGAGAACTAACAATCAGGAATGCATGGGAACAGAATAATAATTGAATCAAGAAAGATAAAGAAATAATGAAAAGGTTCATATAAGGATGTGCCATAAGAACTCCATACATAATCCGTCAAATCAAACTAGAGCAAATACAAGATACGAAGAGGGGAGACCTCTAAGTAAATAATAATAGTGTGAGAAGGAGTGCAAGGCACACACCACCTGGTCACCATAAATACATATACATAAAACCTAGGATGCATCCATACGCTCCCTAACATAAGTATGTGTGTCAGCTCTAGACTAAGCACACATAAAAGGTTGGCCAATAGTGAATCGCGATAAAAATACATATACATAAGGGGGAACGCCGTAGATCTATCACACCTCTACGGGAGTGTCATGCCTAAGGTGCCATCAAAGACATGGTCCTGGTACCTCCAGAACTAGTTAAGCTCAGGCACGGATCTATCATATCATACAACAAATCATAATCTAACATGGCAAGAGAAACAAGATAATAACTCTAATAAGCATGGCAAGCATAATCATAACATAGCAGAGACATTTAAATAAATGTCAGAATGGATCAAAAGAATGACAAACATACAATGAAAGTCATGAGTCAACTAAGGGAATCATATCAGGGTCAAAAGTCAAGTCATCAAAGTATCACAGGTTCATCGCCAAAGGTTCATAATAGAAGGTTCAAAATCAAATGGTCTACTTAAAGAAATCTTTATCAATTGGTTTTCATAAAAATGATTTTTAATAACGGTTTCCATAAAAGTAGTCTTTAAAATTAGTTTTCATAAAAGATAGTAGAATTCCATAATAAAGTGGTATCGCATTGTTCGTAAACATCATTTTAAAATAGTTTTTCTCAAAACAATTCCACGGTATAATTAAGAAAGGTTTTCACATCTAGTCACCAAAATCAAATGAACCTTCTAAGTGTAAGGTGATTTGAATACTAATATTAAAGGGTAACGAACGAATTTTATCAAGTATTATAACACAAGGATCATAATGAACGAATGTCAAATGGATCATGAATAACGAATCAAGGTATAAGGGAACATAGCAATGGCATAGGAAATCCTAATGAATCAAGATCGCGTAAGTCATGAGAACGAAAGCACCCTTACTGAAAAAGGGTAGAATATCTGTACCTCAAACCGCCAGGGAAACACACACTAGAAACATAAGGATCGGAACAAACTCCTTCTTCAGCGAATCTACACGAATTATAAGTTTACTTATAAGTTTTCATAGTTTCTTAATCATATATGTTGCATTTTAGTTTTCTTTCCATTTTAGGTAACTTTCCATATTTAGCAACTTTCCAAAAATAGTAACTTTCCATATTTAGTAACTTAACTATTTTAAGTAACTTTCCATTTTTAGCAAGTTTCCCGAATTAGTAAGTTTCCATAATTAGTATGTTTCCATATTTGGTACCTTAGGGTTATTTCATTCCAATTAGGGTCAATCACATAAGTTTCATAAGTTTAGGGTTTATAATGCAATCATAACGAGTTTAAGGATTATAGTGTCATTATGGTAAGATTAGGGTACGAAATGTAAATGTTCTAAAGTTATATAATTTAACAAGTTAAGTCCTTTTAGTTTAGAAAAATAACCATTTAAACCCTTTAGTTTAGAAAATAAACACATAGCACCTTTTAAAATCCTTTTTAAACCTTAACAGTTTTTAAGTACGAATTTGTTATGCTTTGTCTAATCTATGAACCATATAAGAACTCAGAAATAAAATCCCCAAAAATTCCCACAGATACTTCAATGTCTTAAGTATTTTACCTAATTTTTTCATATTTTATTAAGTAGTAAAACTATAGATTAAAATTCACTTAAGCAAACTCGTTCAGATTTCTGATTAGTTTTAACCTACGAAAAGTTTGTAATTAGTAACCCCTTCAGAAAAATTCAGAAAAATCTACAAAAATTCCAGTAATTAATAGACATATGAAATATTAATTAGTTCAAAGGGAATCTTCTAATTCGACACGGTTTGCAAATTAAATTCAAAAACATGGACTATTTTTCCAGACATACGAATTCAGTTTTGACACATGAATTTGTAAAATCAAAAATTATGCCTTCCCGACCTCTAAAAATTACAAGGTTAATTTCTAAAGAAAGCTATTTTCTTGAACTTAGTTTTAGACTCTAAAAACACCCAAATACACGTTCATATCATTTAATTACAATCGATTAAAGTCGGATTAATTTTCTGATCAGTAGCAGTTCTCATGATCTTATGTAATCTTTTAGGGTTTTGATATACAAATGATTATATCTTGACACAAAATGATTATTGTTGAGTTTATAACATATCTAGGTCGATCCTTACAGATTTTAACATGTTCATATTAATTTAAATTCAGATTCATATACTTATTCGATTCATACTAGGGTTTCTCATTCATTATTTTATGTAGTGTCTTTTATTATCATATGAGATCATTATATTGACAAGAACATCAAGAACAAATCGAATCTAACGAGATTTACCAAGAAGGAATGATACACAATACCCTCGTAGCGTGATCAAAGAACACAAGATCAAAGCACCAACGATTCTCCTTCCTTCTTCTCTTGGTGGTGATCGAACAACAACAAAAGAAAATCAATAGGGTCGATTAGGGTTTGTCCAAGAACACGAATGGATAGAAAAACATGTGAATATGATTACCTTAATACGGATTGAACAAGAACACAACCACAATCTTCACTTGGCTGCTGCTATGGATCGATCAAGAGAGCAAGAGGGAGGCCGGATTTTTTTTGTGAGAGAGGGAGCTAGGGTTTGTAAAATTTTCGGTGCAAAGGGATAGGGAGAAACCGTGTATTATGATTGAAGGGTTTAAGGAATGTGCCAAATTTTTAAGGATATCAATTATCATAATGGCTTGATTACTCCAATTAATAAAATGAATTTGGACCTCATAGTGGTCAAGGGGGGGCGGCCATATATACATACTTTTCCTTTCTTTTTATTTTTATACATCATACTTATAATGTAATGTTTTATTTGGAGCTTAATTTATTTCATAACTTAGGATATAATCATTTTAGGTTAAGTATCATGATGTTACTTACATAATTTTCATAAGTTTTTAAAGTTCAAATTTGAGGGCATTTTTGTCATTTCGGATTATATTAATTTTGGGGTTTTACAATTCTTCCCCTCTAAAAGAGAATTTTCGTCCTCGAAAATTGAAGTGAAACAAAAGGGAAAACATAACGGACCGTGAACGGATATGTGAAATGACTAGTTTCTCATGACTCGAACTTGTCGATTCAAATTGCTTCAATTCCTCAGAATAGACATAACATACTGAATCCAGATCAAAAGAATAATATACCAAATGTAATAAATGATAATCGTAATCTCTCGAGAGAGATACAGGAAATACGTAGGATTTGACGGGTATGCCGTCCATAGAATTTGATTAAACAAATCAGATGAGAACGTACAGAAAACAGATTGTTCGATATCATCAAACGGCAGAAGGTTCTACAATATAACCTAAGATTATTATCGAAAATATGGAGGTCAGCAAAACGCGTTTTCGAGAATCCAAACGTATCGAATCGTACCACGGTGAAGGCAAATTAAGCGTATAGGTAGAATGAACCTAAAGTCTCACTAACGCAAAAATCTTCACACAGCTTATCAAAATTCTAAGGCTCCTAAAGCACTCCTCGAAATATCCTATGATCACAATGAGTGCACGTTATATGATGTAAGTATTATCACGTTGGCCAGACGTCATAATACTGGCATCATATAAATATGCCCTCATGATGGTCATATTTTATCTCAAGTCATGAACAAAACAACTTATCTTAATCTACCTAGTCCTTCTACAGTCTCAAAGGTCATCAAAATCAAACATCATAACTAAGAGGAAAACGAAACTACTCGAAAGGGTAACGGAAATCCTAGAATATCTATCAGAAGTAAGGTACGTCGTCAATAGCGTCAATCCTTCATCACTCACCGAAATCAACTCAGCCAATATAAGTGGTTGCTTCAAAATCTGCCCATTCCTAAACATAATCTCCAGGTTCCTTCCACAATTCATCAAAATTCGCATAACCAAAACCATCATCCAACCTACGTAGAATGAACACAGAACGGAATTACTAATAGGGAACCTAAATCATTCAAAGGATCTTATCATCAGGTAACGGAAATTTAAGTAGGTTGAGAGGAAGTGAATTACGTCATCCATAGCTTCATCCTTAACAGAATTAACTCTTCCAACCACAAACGTTCGCTTCAAAATTTTCATCCATTCAAGTACATGATCTTAAACCTCTTCCAAATCCAAGCAGTCTGTCTACGTCTGTCCATATGATCATAGGGTAGAAAGGGATTATAAACTTGAGTCTGGTCCCTCAAGCCTTCGGCACCTCTTCTGGACACTGTGGTGTGGTAACGTGAATTCCTCCTTGGATGCTTCTTCCATGGTAACGCCGGCCGCGAACATCTTCTACTACTCTTCTACAAGGTTCCTAACTCTAACAACGGTCTTCAATCTTGGTCCTTCCTGTGGAAAACTCTGTCATCGCAAGATACCTGGTAGTGTTGTCTGCAACAATCTCCGAACGCCAATCAAACCTATTCCTCCAGAACACAGGGGTCATTCTACTCAATACGAAAATGATCTATATATTCCTCCTTCGTCTCTGAGCACAAACACACTGTCATACTATGACAATTGTCCACAGTCTCGCGAAAGACATGATTCTATTAGCCAATACAATTGGCATCCTTTAGAGCTCATAATGATCACAAAGAGTACAAAGGCCGTTTCAGGGATCGTCTTCATATCTACTTCACATCACCTATCTTCCTCTTCATGAATAAAACTGAAATGCTTCGCAGGGTTACTCTCATTTAGTCGACTCTCTCCTTAGAAGTTCTTGCGGTTTCTTCTTCAGTCCTTCAAACTTGAATGAGGCCGTCTGATACGGAGTTTCAAAGGTAGCTCAGATCAAACAATGATACGCGGAAAGGGATGATGATTACGGATTGTGATACGGTTAAGTTCACGATAGTCGATATGCCGCCGCATAGGATCATCCAAAGAGAAACACTGAAGTTCACAAATTCATATTCCATCAGCTTCTTTTAATCTCTCAACTTCTATGGCATCATGGTTTCATCAACTGGGATCAATTTAATGCTAACTCTACTTCCCAAGCAGGAGGGAATCCCAAGAGGTTCATCAGAAAACACAGGAAAAATTTTGTACAACAAATACTTCCAATGTCGGAGCTTCTAAGGGTGGATACTAATAGGTGTCAGGAGAACTTGACAATCAAATGAGATCGGAGTATGTGCTTCCATAGCAACAATAATCTTAACAGATTTAAGCGGTTGAGAGTCATCATAACAAAGTAGGGTGAAAAATAGATTGCTAAAAGTCTTATATCAGATATGGTAGTCTTTGGTAGCTTTATGAAGAGCCAGCCAATCCATAACCAAAAGACCTCAAAATCAACTATATCAAAAGTAAATGGATTCGTAGATCGAATACGGTCGTCAAGCCTGACGGGTAGCTCATATGTCAAGGTCAAGTACATGGTTCATCATTGTGTTGGGATAGATAAACGAACAGTTCAAAGTGTCGGAATTTTGTTTAGCTTTCTAGCATAAGAGGCAGGTAGGGTGTGTATCATTGGTAATACGAACATCGTATAATTGTTAAAAGTGAGATGTAAGGAATATCAGTTATCAGCATCATCATGCTCAGTTAACAATTCCGTACTGAGATAGTATTTACATCATATCCTTCCAAAGGAACTGGTTGGCAGGCAAGTTTAATCATTCAAAGGGAGGGAACAAAACTTCTTATATTCGTGGTTGATAATTGTCAGGGTTCTCATAGGAGTAGTAATAGATTACGCAGAACTGAGTAGTATCAGATGATACACTTCATATCCGACATGAGTAATGAATTTATAGAATGTGTCAAACACATTATGGTTGAATGATCATCTGGATGGTCGGAAAGGTATCTAACTGTTTATCAAACAGATCGGAATTGGAGATCAAAATCAGAAAGTGAAACTTAAATGGCGCAAGGTATTCATGTAGTTCTCGAGGAATTCCAAACTTACTTGGTTACTAGGCTTATGTTGCAAAACTTTCTAGCTCCTAAAACAAATGTTCTTATAAGGCTTAGCTAAAGGCAAAGGCACGAATCAGAGTAATGCGGAAGCGATGCTACTTACATAGATGTCCTGATCTACCCATTCCTCACCGGTAACAACTTAAGTTCCTATGGGGTAATCCTAAAGCAAATTCCCAAAGGTTGTCTTATGAGCGCCTACAGTGGAAACTTAGTGGTCCAAACTTCACAGGCCAAGGGTAAATGTATTACAAGTCGCAGCCTGTCTCTCTGATACCATAATTGTAACACCCCAACCCGATAAGGGTAGAAGTATCACGTTATGGTGACATATCAAAGCAAACACAAGCATATGACATAAATAATACAAAATGAATTTCAATGGTTACAAAGGAAAAATCTGAAGATACAAGGTTACAATGAGAATTACAATAAGTACTAAGTCTAAATATAATCTCTTCTAGTCATCTCTAATCCGGAACGACTATCAAGGTCTTCTAAGTCCAAAATACTCTCCACTCATAACCCAGCTTCCAACTAAAGCCTGCCGCAGGAAAAGAAATGCGGCTGAGCTTAAAAAGCCCAGTGAACAGATATATATAACATAACAGAACGGTAAATAAGCATAAGTAACGAAAGAGTAAGAATACACAACGAAAGTATAATTATGAAAGTCTTACAAATTTTAAGGAGAACTAACAATCAGGAATGCATGGGAACAGAATAATAATTGAATCTAGAAAGAGAAAGAAATAATGAAAAGGTTCATATAAGGATGTGCCATAAGAACTCCATACATAATCCGTCAAATCAAACTAGAGCAAATACAAGTATACGAAGAGGGGAGACCTCTAAGTAAATAATAATAGTGTAAGAAGGAGTGCAAGGCACACACCACCTGGTCACCATAACTACATATACATAAAACCTAGGATGCATCCATACGCTCCCTAACATAAGTATGTGTGTCAGCTCTAGACTAAGCACACATAAAAGGTTGGCCAATAGTGAATCGCGATAAAAATACATATACATAAGGGGGGAACGCCATAGATCTATCACACCTCTACAGGAGTGTCATGCCTAAAGTGCCATCAAAGACATGGTCCTGGTACCTCCAGAACTAGTTAAACTCAGGCACGGATCTATCATATCATACAACAAATCATAATCTAACATGGCAAGAGAAACAAGATAATAACTCTAATAAGCATGGCAAGCATAATCATAACATAGCAGAGACATTTAAATAAATGTCAGAATGGATCAAAAGAATGACAAACATACAATGAAAGTCATGAGTCAACTAAGGGAATCATATCAGGGTCAAAAGTCAAGTCATCAAAGTATCACAGGTTCATCGCCAAAGGTTCATAATAGAAGGTTCAAAATCAAATGGTCTACTTAAAGAAATCTTTATCAAATGGTTTTCATAAAAATGATTTTTAATAACGGTTTCCATAAAAGTAGTCTTTAAAATTAGTTTTCATAAAAGATAGTAGAATTCCATAATAAAGTGGTATCGAATCAAGGTATAAGGGAACATAGCAATGGCATAGGGAATCCTAATGAATCAAGATCGCGTAAGTCATGAGAACGAAAGCACCCTTACTGAAAAAGGGTAGAATATCTGTACCTCAAACCGCCAGGGAAACACACACTAGAAACATAAGGATCGGAACAAACTCCTTCTTCAGCGAATCTACACGAATTATAAGTTTACTTATAAGTTTTCATAGTTTCTTAATCATATAGGTTGCATTTTAGTTTTCTTTCCATTTCAGGTAACTTTCCATATTTAGCAACTTTCCAAAAATAGTAACTTTCCATATTTAGTAACTTAACCATTTTAAGTAACTTTCCATTTTTAGCAAGTTTCCCGAATTAGTAAGTTTCCATAATTAGTATGTTTCCTTATTTGGTACCTTAGGGTTATTTCATTCCAATTAGGGTCAATCACGTAAGTTTCATAAGTTTAGGGTTTATAATGCAATCATAACGAGTTTTAGGATTATAGTGTCATTATGGTAAGATTAGGGTACGAAATGTAAATGTTCTAAAGTTATATAATTTAACAAGTTAAGTCCTTTTAGTTTAGAAAAATAACCATTTAAACCCTTTAGTTTAGAAAATAAACACATAGCACCTTTTAAAATCCTTTTTAAACCTTAACAGTTTTTAAGTACGAATTTATTATGCTTTGTCTAATCTATGAACCATATAAGAACTCAGAAATACAATCCCCAAAAATTTCCAGAGATACTTCAATGTCTTAAGTATTTTATCTAATTTTTTCAGATTTTATTAAGTAGTAAAACTATAGATTAAAATTCACTTAAGTCAACTCATTCAGATTTCTGATTAGTTTTAACCTACGAAAAGTTTGTAATTAGTAACCCCTTCAGAAAAATTTAGAAAAATCTAAAAAAATTCCAGTAATTAATAGACATATGAAATATTAATCAGTTCAAAGGGAATCTTCTAATTCGACACGGTTTGCAAATTAAAATTCAAAAACTCGGTCTGTTTTTCCAAACATACGAATTCAATTTTGACACATGAATTTGTAAAATAAAAAATTGTGCCTTCCCGACCTCTAAAAATTACAAGGTTAATTTCTAAAGAAAGCTATTTTCTTGAAATTAGTTTTAGACTCTAAAAACACCCAAATACACGTTCACATCATTTAGTTACAATCGATTAAAGTTGGATTAATTTTCTGATCAGTAGCAGTTCTCATGATCTTATGTAATCTTTTAGGGTTTTGATATACAAATGATTATATCTTGACACAAAATGATTATTGTTGAGTTTATAACATATCTAGGTCGATCCTTACAGATTTTAACATGTTCATATTAATTTAAATTCAGATTCATATACTTATTCGATTCATACTAGGGTTTCTCATTCATTATTTTATGTAGTATCTTTTATTATCATATGAGATCATTATATTGACAAGAACATCAAGAACAAATCGAATCTAACGAGATTTACCAAGAAGGAATGATACACAATACCCTCGTAGCGTGATCAAGGAACACAAGATCAAAGCACCAACGATTCTCCTTCCTTCTTCTCTTGGTGGTGATCGAACAACAACAAAAGAAAATCAATAGGGTCGATTAGGGTTTGTCCAAGAACACGAATGGATAGAAAAACATGTGAATATGATTACCTTAATACGGATTGAACAAGAACACAACCACAATCTTCACTTGGCTGCTGCTACGGATCGATCAAGAGAGCAAGAGGGAGGCCGGATTTTTTTTGTGAGAGAGGGAGCTAGGGTTTGTAAAATTTTCGGTGTAAAGGGATAGGGAGAAACCGTGTATTATGATTGAAGGGTTTAAGGAATGTGCCAAATTTTTAG
Organism: Artemisia tridentata subsp. tridentata; assembly: GCA_021014915.2. NCBI lineage: Eukaryota > Viridiplantae > Streptophyta > Magnoliopsida > Asterales > Asteraceae > Artemisia > Artemisia tridentata. Next base: position 387,996,461 of record CP139507.1, on the reverse strand, counting down.
GGAAGGTGTAATACCCGAAATTTTAAAACATGCAAAATGACCAAAATACCCCTCTAGTTTTAAAATTTTAAGAATATATAAAAGCATACAAATAAACATTATTTGAATATAACCTAAGGTAATTAAATCTTTAAGTTATTTAATAAAATGTAACTAATAAAAACTTTACCTTATGATGTAAAATCACAAAATAAATAATTATATACATACATTTTAATATTTCGACTAGAAGAAGAAAAAAAATAGAAAAATAGGAAAAGATATGCATTGAAATTAAATGGTATCCCAATCCCACTAAAATAGGTCATCCCTTATTTATCAAAAAAAAAACGTCGACCTTTCTTCTTGTTCCATTCTATTCGATCATTGGCAGCAACAAAAAGGGAGATGTTCGATCTTGGTGTTTCTTCTTCTTTTGGATCTTGCAACAAGGGTAACTTGTATCCTCCTTGTTCAATTCAATCTTAATTACTTGAATTCTTGTTTGTTTCTTGATGTTCTTGTTGATTAAAATACATAAGATGATAGAACAAAGTTCACATAAAATCATAACGTTTAACACATGAAATAACGATTTGTAATTAAGGTTTTGGATGGATTTTCGTGGGTTATCATTATGGAATAATAAGAACATGTTAGATGATGTTGAATATAAGTTTTATGATCAATTAGGGTCGATTAGGGTTTTTGATTTGGGATTAGGGTTGGTTTCTGTCCCATATGTAAGCTGTCCAGGAATATGGGTCAAATTAAATTGAATGGATCTTGATGATAACTAAGTGTATTTGGGTGTTTCTTGAGTCTAAAATTAAATTCAAAGAAAGAGCTTTCTGTAGAAATTAACCTTGTAATTTTTAGAGGCCTGGAAGACCACTTTTTGATTTTTAGAAAATTAAGTGTCAAACCTGAATTCGGATGTCTGGAAATCAGTCCGTTTTGAAGATTTTTCATTTTCAAACCATGAGGAGTTAGGTCATGAAATTCTCCAGTATGTGACTTCAATATGTTTAGTAGTGTCATGAATTTTTGTAGATTTTTCCTGGAGGTACTGGTGGGTAAATGAAGTGGTTACTTTCTGAGTGTTACAGCAGACATGTTTTCTGAGTAGTCCGAGTTGTGGTATTTTTCATGTGGGGTTAAACTAATTAATAAAATTCTGGGAAAATTAGTGTGGATTGTCAAGACATTGAGGTAGCTCTGGGAATTTTTGTGGATTTTATCTCTGAGTTCTAATATGGTTCATAAATTCGATCAAGTGTGGTCTGTTTAGGGTTAAAAGCTGATAAGAAGTTAATTAGGGCCAAATAAGGATTTATTGTGCAACTTAAGGGTGTAACTTATCATTATTCAAACTAAAATGGTTTAACTTGTTAAAACATGTAACTTTATGATATTTATATTTCATACCCTAATCTTACGATAGTTTCACTATAATCCCTAAACTATTTATAATTACTTAATAAACCCTAACTATAAGAATGTGATTAGTAACAAGTATTTAAAATCCGTTATGAAATTAAATGAGCTAATAAGTATATTATGAATCATCATATATGTAGATTCGTTGAAGAGGTGTGACAGTGTGTCCTTGTGTTCATCCATTTGTTTGCTTCCATTCACTCGCTAAGGTACAGATATTCTGCCCTTCTTGTAAGGAGCCTTCGTTCTCTTGATCTCTTGTTTTGATTCGTTTAGGATTTCCCCAAGCCATTGCTATGTTCCCTTGTATTGTGAACCCTTGTTTTGAATCTTTTGCTTTGAACCCTTGCCTTGACCTTTTGTATTGAACCTTGCCTTGAACCCTGCTATAAACCTTGATATGAACCTTGCCATACACCTTGCCTTGAACCTTGATATACTTGAGATTTTAGCGGGATGAGAAAACCTTTTTAATTATTTATGAAAATGTTTTAAGAAAACTATTTTAAAAGACTATTTTTATGAAAAGCCATTTTAAAAGATTATTTTATGAAAACTATTTTAAAAGGATTGTTTTCAAATGAACTTTTAGATTGAACCTTTACTATGAACATTTGCTACGATCTCTTGTCATGACCATGTGAATTGAACCCATTGATATGTAACTTGAAACTTGAACTTGACTTGTACACTTGACCTTGACCTTGACCACAGTTTGAGACTACGAGCCATACTAGGCATGAGGGTTTCATGTCCTTGTCATTGATGCACCAATGACTTGACTTTTGGGTAGGAAAGTGATACCTATCCCGTCCCTGCCATGACTTGATAATTGAATTGTACACGTAGATGAAGACATTGTGGCAGCCTACAGGGGCGCATGGATGCATCCTAGATTTGTACTTGACTTGACTTGACTTAATTACTTGAATTGTTTAGTGACATGATGGGTGTGTGCGATACACGTCATTCACTCTTGGGAGCACGCGACTCCAACCCTTGGAGGTATCCCCTCATATTATACTTGGCATACCGAGGTCACCCCTCCGTATACATGTATACTTGTTTACTTGACTTGATATGACATGTTCTGGGCTCGTAGAGGATTTCTGTTTCTGTTTCTGTTACCCTATGACTTGATAATTGACTTGACTTGAATTGAACTTGGGCTGGTGGGGGTTACGGTTTATTTTACACCTACCTATTGTAAACATTTCTTGATAACCTTTTCCATTTCTTTCCTACTCATGTTACACCTTGTATTATTCCATTTACTTCACTATTCCTTTATTACTGCTTTGTTATCGTTATATCTGTTCACTGAGCTCTCGTAGCTCAGCCGCATTTCTTTTCCTGCGGCAGGTTTTAGTTTGGAAGCTGGGTATTGATTGGAGAGTTTACCTTGGAACTAGAAGATCCTGATAGCTATTTTGGATTAGAAGAGTTAGAGGAGCATGGTTTTGGACTTAGTGATTATTGTACTTCCATTATAATCTTGTAGTTTCCTATTGTCTTTTGTAACCATTGAAATTCTATTGTATTATTAATGTCAAATGCTTATGTTTGTTATGATATGTAACCATTGTTGTGACATCTCTGCCCTTGTCGGGTCGGGGTGTTACAATTTATGGTATCAGAGAAACGGGCTGACGACTTGTAATACATTTACCCTGTCCTGTGAGTTTAGGACCATTAGGTTTCCACTGTAAGAACATAGGAGAACACCTTGAGGACTTGCTTTAGGATTCCTTATATGAACTTAAGTTTTGACCGGTGAGGAATGGGTAGACTATAAGGCATTTAGGTATCATCGTTTCCGCATCACTCTGATTCGTGCATTGTTATGATGTTTGATCTTGTTGACCTCCGAGACTATAGAAATACTAGGTGGATTAAGATAGGTTGTTCTGCTTACGACTCGAGATAAAGTATGATCATCATGAAGGCATATTTATGTGGTACTGGTATTATGACGCCTGATCAACGTGATAATACTTACACCATATAACGTGCCCTCATTGTGGCCATAGGATATCTTGGGAAGTACCTAAGAGTTTAGAACTTGATTCCCGTTGAATTGTCCGTGATTAATGAGACTTTAGGTTCATCCTACCTGTTCGTATATTCTGCCCTTGTTCATTAGACGTCTGGACAAGTTCAGACTCTCGCTTGGCGTTCTGTTGATTTCAGTTATAAATCTTGAACTCTTGTAGAGCTCTTTACTGTTGACACAGTTAAATTGATTTGAAATCTTGTTCGCATTTCGTATGAGTTACGTACTATCTCTTCCTGTTCCCCGTAATTTTCGAGGACGAAAATTTTTTTTTTAGAGGGGAAGAAGTTGTAATACCCGAAATTTTAAAACATGCAAAATGACCAAAATACCCCTCTAGTTTTAAAATTTTAAGAATATATAAAAGCATACAAATAAACATTATTTGAATATAACCTAAGGTAATTAAATCTTTAAGTTATTTAATAAAATGTAACTAATAAAAACTTTACCTTATGATGTAAAATCACAAAATAAATAATTATATACATACATTTTAATATTTCGACTAGAAGAAGAAAAAAAATAGAAAAATAGGAAAAGATATGCATTGAAATTAAATGGTATCCCAATCCCACTAAAATAGGTCATCCCTTATTTATCAAAAAAAAACGTCGACCTTTCTTCTTGTTCCATTCTATTCGATCATTGGCAGCAACAAAAAGGGAGATGTTCGATCTTGGTGTTTCTTCTTCTTTTGGATCTTGCAACAAGGGTAACTTGTATCCTCCTTGTTCAATTCAATCTTAATTACTTGAATTCTTGTTTGTTTCTTGATGTTCTTGTTGATTAAAATACATAAGATGATAGAACAAAGTTCACATAAAATCATAACGTTTAACACATGAAATAACGATTTGTAATTAAGGTTTTGGATGGATTTTCGTGGGTTATCATTATGGAATAATAAGAACATGTTAGATGATGTTGAATATAAGTTTTATGATCAATTAGGGTCGATTAGGGTTTTTGATTTGGGATTAGGGTTGGTTTCTGTCCCATATGTAAGCTGTCCAGGAATATGGGTCAAATTAAATTGAATGGATCTTGATGATAACTAAGTGTATTTGGGTGTTTCTTGAGTCTAAAATTAAATTCAAAGAAAGAGCTTTCTGTAGAAATTAACCTTGTAATTTTTAGAGGCCTGGAAGACCACTTTTTGATTTTTAGAAAATTAAGTGTCAAACCTGAATTCGGATGTCTGGAAATCAGTCCGTTTTGAAGATTTTTCATTTTCAAACCATGAGGAGTTAGGTCATGAAATTCTCCAGTATGTGACTTCAATATGTTTAGTAGTGTCATGAATTTTTGTAGATTTTTCCTGGAGGTACTGGTGGGTAAATGAAGTGGTTACTTTCTGAGTGTTACAGCAGACATGTTTTCTGAGTAGTCCGAGTTGTGGTATTTTTCATGTGGGGTTAAACTAATTAATAAATTCTGGGAAAATTAGTGTGGATTGTCAAGACATTGAGGTAGCTCTGGGAATTTTTGTGGATTTTATCTCTGAGTTCTAATATGGTTCATAAATTCGATCAAGTGTGGTCTGTTTAGGGTTAAAAGCTGATAAGAAGTTAATTAGGGCCAAATAAGGATTTATTGTGCAACTTAAGGGTGTAACTTATCATTATTCAAACTAAAATGGTTTAACTTGTTAAAACATGTAACTTTATGATATTTATATTTCATACCCTAATCTTACGATAGTTTCACTATAATCCCTAAACTATTTATAATTACTTAATAAACCCTAACTATAAGAATGTGATTAGTAACAAGTATTTAAAATCCGTTATGAAATTAAATGAGCTAATAAGTATATTATGAATCATCATATATGTAGATTCGTTGAAGAGGTGTGACAGTGTGTCCTTGTGTTCATCCATTTGTTTGCTTCCATTCACTCGCTAAGGTACAGATATTCTGCCCTTCTTGTAAGGAGCCTTCGTTCTCTTGATCTCTTGTTTTGATTCGTTTAGGATTTCCCCAAGCCATTGCTATGTTCCCTTGTATTGTGAACCCTTGTTTTGAATCTTTTGCTTTGAACCCTTGCCTTGACCTTTTGTATTGAACCTTGCCTTGAACCCTGCTATGAACCTTGATATGAACCTTGCCATACACCTTGCCTTGAACCTTGATATACTTGAGATTTTAGCGGGATGAGAAAACCTTTTTAATTATTTATGAAAATGTTTTAAGAAAACTATTTTAAAAGACTATTTTTATGAAAAGCCATTTTAAAAGATTATTTTATGAAAACTATTTTAAAAGGATTGTTTTCAAATGAACTTTTAGATTGAACCTTTACTATGAACATTTGCTACGATCTCTTGTCATGACCATGTGAATTGAACCCATTGATATGTAACTTGAAACTTGAACTTGACTTGTACACTTGACCTTGACCTTGACCACAGTTTGAGACTACGAGCCATACTAGGCATGAGGGTTTCATGTCCTTGTCATTGATGCACCAATGACTTGACTTTTGGGTAGGAAAGTGATACCTATCCCGTCCCTGCCATGACTTGATAATTGAATTGTACACGTAGATGAAGACATTGTGGCAGCCTACAGGGGCGCATGGATGCATCCTAGATTTGTACTTGACTTGACTTGACTTAATTACTTGAATTGTTTAGTGACATGATGGGTGTGTGCGATACACGTCATTCACTCTTGGGAGCACGCGACTCCAACCCTTGGAGGTATCCCCTCATATTATACTTGGCATACCGAGGTCACCCCTCCGTATACATGTATACTTGTTTACTTGACTTGATATGACATGTTCTGGGCTCGTAGAGGATTTCTGTTTCTGTTTCTGTTACCCTATGACTTGATAATTGACTTGACTTGAATTGAACTTGGGCTGGTGGGGGTTACGGTTTATTTTACACCTACCTATTGTAAACATTTCTTGATAACCTTTTCCATTTCTTTCCTACTCATGTTACACCTTGTATTATTCCATTTACTTCACTATTCCTTTATTACTGCTTTGTTATCGTTATATCTGTTCACTGAGCTCTCGTAGCTCAGCCGCATTTCTTTTCCTGCGGCAGGTTTTAGTTTGGAAGCTGGGTATTGATTGGAGAGTTTACCTTGGAACTAGAAGATCCTGATAGCTATTTTGGATTAGAAGAGTTAGAGGAGCATGGTTTTGGACTTAGTGATTATTGTACTTCCATTATAATCTTGTAGTTTCCTATTGTCTTTTGTAACCATTGAAATTCTATTGTATTATTAATGTCAAATGCTTATGTTTGTTATGATATGTAACCATTGTTGTGACATCTCTGCCCTTGTCGGGTCGGGGTGCCAAATTTTTACAGAAGGATATCAATTATCATAATGGCTTGATTACTCCAATTAATAAAATGAATTTGGACCTCATAGTGGTCAAGGGGGGCGGCCATATATACATACTTTTCCTTTTTTTTTATACATCATACTTATAATGTAATGTTTTATTTGGAGCTTAATTTATTTCATAACTTAGGATATAATCATTTTAGGTTAAGTATCATGATGTTACTTACATAATTATCATAAGTTTTTAAAGTTCAAATTTGAGGGCATTTTTGTCATTTCGGATTATATTAATTTTGGGGTTTTACAATTATGATGATGACAGTCAAATGGCGAAAAAGTGTTTTGCTAACTACACTGGAATCGAGGTTGACATGTTCAGAGTTACACTACTCCAACTCATGAGTAATGTTAAGGAGTTCATTAATGAAAGAGCACTACATATGGGAAACAGGACAGAGTCAGATAAGCATGATGATAGCAACAGCTCAGGGACTGATACCACACATGGTGTGGATGCAGATCTCAGTCCAGTAAATCACCAAGTACCATCTGCTGAGGTGCATCTGTCTGATCAACATAATGTTCCTTCTAATGAACAACAACATACTGATCAAATTAAACCTATTTATGACACATATCTGTTGGAAAAGACTGATAGCAACATCACCTCGGATTCAACAAATATGAGTCATAAGGGGGGAGAAATTGATCAGGATGCTGAACATGATGATGCGTCAAGTTCTTTGCCCACGGCTGAGTTTCTCAAATCAAATGATATGGTTGAAAAAGAAGTTTATAATGAACTTTCAAACAGATTTTTACAACTTGAAAAACATTGTGTTTCACTTGAAATCTCAATGCAACAAAAGGAAGAAAGTCTTCAAACTAACCAACCATGTAAAAATCCGGAACTCCCTGAATTCCGTGAATTCTTTATGATAAATGATTTGAAAGCTCAGCTAGAAGCCAAAAACTTAACGATCAAAAACCTAAAAAACAGTTTGGCTGAGATGCGTGACATGTGCAATGAAGTTAAGACTAAACATGACAATAAAGTGGCTGAATTACTTAATGAAAATGAGACTTTGAAAATTCATTGCAAAGAACTGTGTGATACAATCAAAGAAATGAAAACTAAGACTGTAGCGCAAACAACCTCTTTGATTGCCAAAAATGATGAATTCAAAGCTCAACTTCAGGAAAAGGGTTTTGCAATTGCAGCGTTGAAAAACGAGTTAAGAAAATTGTCAGGAAATGGTGTGAACACTAAGTTTGCAAAACCATCAATCTTGGGGAAACCACCACTTAGAAACCAATCAGTTGTTAGACAACCGACTGCGTTTAGATCTGAACGACCAAAATCCTCAAAACCACGGTTTGCCTCCCAAGTTGATTCGAAACAAGTTTTGTCGAAACCAGTCACTTCACAGTCTAGACCTAAGGAAAAGGAATATACGCTTGCAAAACCTCATCATATGAGTGCCTCTAGTTCTTCTAGGATTAGTTCAAAGCGTGTGTCATTTGTGACACAAAAGGAACATGTTAGACATAAAAACAGTGTTCAGAACTACAACCTAGAGGATGCTAAGAAAATCACACATGAAAAGACTAGGAATTTGCCGGTCTCTAAGAGTAGTTACGTATCGATTAAAGCGATTCCCGTAGCAGATCACTCTAAGAATTCAAGATCTTTTTCTGACTCCAAACACTATATTTGCTCAACTTGTCAGAAATGTGTGTTTAATGCAAACCATGATGATTGTATAACAAAATTCCTGAAGGATGTAAATGCTCGAAATAAAGTTCAATCCTCTAAGACTAGAAGCTACAACAAGCCCGTGGAACTAAAAAGTTATACTTAGAGACCTGATAGGCAGATTGCTATAGGACAAAAGTTTTCTCTCGACAAGTCTTCCACTGTGCATGAGAAACCAAACACTCCTAGATCTTGTCGTAGGTGGATACCGACGGGTATAATTTTTAAGATTGTTGGTCTTAGATGGATACCTATTAGAAAGATGTTCACTAAGTGCAAAACCAAGGTTGACAATGAAACCCCAAATGGTTGAGATGCTGATATCACTAACCCATATAAATGCAAACAAACTCTTAATGTCAATGCAGGAAGTCTTTGCTTAAGTGCAGGTACATCGTTCACTCATATTAAGGAAAGACTCAGGGTTTGGGTGCCGAAAAGACTGATATCTCATGAATTAGGGGTTCAAGCAATTCAAGCTTGATGAACATCAATGACAATGACGTTTGAACACATCAGTTCAAGCCTCGTTCTTCAACGATAATGACGTCTGTTCACATCAGTTCAGGCCTCGTTCTTCAGCGACAATGATGTTTGAACACTGCAGTTCAAGCCTCGGGCCTCAATGTTAACTTAATGGCGTCTGTTGACAACTCTTCAGGCCTCGTTCCTCAAAGAAAAGAAAGGCGTACGCTTGAGTGCGCTTTATCTTTGGAAGAAGAGAAATCTTCTTGTTTCTGGCTATTCTCATCAACAAGATTCATACTTGTTCCATGCTCGTTTAGTCATCAAGTGGATCTACATTTGTAACACCCCAACCCGATAAGGGTAGAAGTATTACGTTATGGTGACATATCAAAGCAAAACGCAAGCATAAAACTTAAGTAATACAAATGAATTTCAAGGTTACAAAGGAAAATCTGAAGTACAAGGTTTACAAATGAGAACAACAAATAATTACTAAGTCTGATCATGAAATCACATCTAGTCATCTCTAATCCAGGATAGCTATCAAGGCATAGTTCTCTAAGTCCAAAGGTACTATCTACTTGTAACCCAGCTTCCCACTAAAACCTGCCGCAGGGAAAGAAATGCGGCTGAGCTTAAAAATCCCAGTGAACAGATATGTATAAACGAAGCAAAAGATAAGAAACAAAGAATATAATATGGTGCATTAGGGAAAACATAAGGCATAAACGAACGGATGTCAAAGTGTAAGGAAAGTCAGTAATCAAACCCCGAGCCCAAACAAATCAAATCATAATCATAGCGTATCATCAGTAACGATAGAGGAGCGACCTCTCAAATATATGAAGGACGTGTATTGCACACAACATCAATCACCAAATCAAATCATATCATATCATATACAAAGCAAATCTAGGATGCATCCATACGCCCCCGAACAAATCATATTGGCCATAACAAATATAAAGTGCGCATATCATAATTAAAATGAGACGGTGTGGAACATCACTCAACCACACTAGAGTCATGCCATTGGTGCATCAATGACACGACCATGTTACCTTCATGCCTAGGAAAACATATTGGCTCGGGTATCAAACTGAAGGGTTCAAATGTCATATCATATCAAAGTTCATATCATAGTTCATATCATATGGTTCATATCAAGGGTTCATAATCAAAGGTTTACAAATCTAAGGGAGCATAGCAAAGGTTTAAACAAAGCAAAAGGCATAGATCATATAAGAAAGCCATGTGCGTGTCGTTGTGTTCAAGTTTTAAAATTTATAAACACGATTTATCCAATTCTCTAGTCACACATACGAGCAAGTATACTCGTCCGTGGTAGTAAAGGTGGGTAAGTCGAGATCGTCCCAAGGGAATTGGGGTTTAGGTTTAGTAAATAAGTTTTAGCAAAAAGGGGTGTCAATCCAATTTGAAGCAAATTCTAAAAACAAACAAGCAAGGTTCAATCAATCAAAAACTAATATACTTGTGTGTAGTTTCCATGACAATTGTTTAGAGTAACCAATCAAGTTGGGTGTTACTTGTAATGATGCACAACTTAAAATGAATGATTCACAATCAATGGTTTTTGTCATGAGAAATCATATCTAAGAATTCAATCTCCTAGTTAACTCCTTTCGGCCATGATTAACTATTACGATAATTCTATTAAGTCCTTTTTGTTGTTTGAAAGCATATCTTATCTCAAGAATTCCTACGAATCCTTTCGGCCTTTTTCGTGATGAAATCGTTTCCAAATCCATTTTAATGAGTAAAGGTGTTGCTTGTCACACACCACAATCCATACTAATTCGTGCACTAACTTTTTGGAATAAAAACATAAAGAAAACTCCTTTCGGCCTTGTGAATCTTTGAAATTGTTTTTACCAACCAATTAAGCAAGATTAGATTTTATCTCAACAAACTCATAAAACAAGATATGTTTTCATGCATCACTATGATAAGATTACTCCAACAATTGTTACATCATCCACACACAAGTATAACTAAATTACTCCATAACAATCATAATCAAACACAAGTAATTAACCAAACTTTCATTCATCATATAGTAAAAGTAAAAGTAGTTCATGATAACTCAACAAGAAATACCTATCAAGGAATTACAAGAACTAGAATTGTGGAACTATAGCAATCCACACTCCTCCAATCCCCTATTATCACAAGTAAACAACTCCACACACGGACGCAACTCTTGAGACTCAAACTCAAGATCTCCTGGACGTTTTCACAGCAACCACAAGCTTTCGGGCAATAATAATTAAGTGGTGTAGCTTTCTTAGGTTATGTCACTTCCCCAAAAAGAACTCTCTTTGTAAACTAACTAAGGGTTCCTTAAATAAGTGAGGAAACCCTTCTTATCCAAGTAAAAACGTCCCATATGATTTAACAGCCGAGAAATGATAAGCCTCAATGATTATGGGGCTTAAATTCACCATTTAATGCAACTTTGTAACTTCAGTGTCGGCCAACCGATCGGTATTTGGCTCCTACCGATCGGTTGGAGCTCTCGGTGTTTCCAACTTCACTCCATCCGAATCGGATGCGGGCGGCATCCGATCGGATGGATGATCCTGCCATGCACTTTTATTTTCTTTTATTCATTTCTCGTTACGTGCTTGATCCTTCGCTGTACCACTAATTTCCTTCATAGAACTTGATCTTTTCTTGATATATAAAGCATAGAAGTCTTGGTCTAATCAATTCTTTGAAGTATCATGTGGTTTCTTTCTTGTAATTCTCCTTATGTGCATAATCTCTTCATTTCTCCGTGTTTTCCTCCACTTTTCCTGTACTTGGCTATATTTACTTGCATACACACTTTTTCATCATTTAGCAACAATTACATGCAAATATAACCAAATATGATGCACAAAACTAGCAATAACGCACCTAAAAACATGTTAGATTTAAGCGTTATCAAATCCCCCACACTTGAGTTTTGCTCGCCCTCGAGCAAGTCTAATTTTTAGAAAAACTGAGCTCAATGGTATTTTCATTACGTTCATGAAAAATCCTTGAAATGTATGCAAATTAAATTAAGCTTTGTTAACATCACCAAGTACCTCACAAAGGAAAATTTTAAATTCACACAACTCTCGATGGTAGATTTGATTGTAGATCACTCAATTGCTCAGACGCGATTCATGTCTCTTACCATAAGCTTGTACTTGTATCAAAACAACAAAATAAAACATCAAAGAGGTCTTTTATTTAGGTTTAGGCTTCAAAAGGGTTTTGATTACCTAGCTAATGTATAGATATTTCATACAAGAACATTATAGCTCGCTAACAACGAATCCTTGTGTAGTCAAGCAACGGATGGTCACTAGATCGTGCCTTGGTTCGCTAACGACGTTACTTGCATAACGGATGGTCACCAATTTACTCACCAGATCGCTAACAACGCTTTTTAACTACCCAAAAACTCGGATGGTCACTAGAACATACATGTGCTACATATCTAAACAAAGCCATCACTAAATTCGAATGCTCGAATAAAGTAATTGGTAAGGGAAAGGGATAAGACATGGGAATTTGATTTGGTTCTATAAAAACAAACAAGAATCAAGCCCAAATTCAATCCTAACTCTTTACATCACAAATGATTACTTCACCAAACTTCTTCGATCATTATTCCGAATTTCATATAAACTCCATCTTCCATAATAGCTCTTTGAATATCTTATTTTCACACATACATAGCTCATTGGCTATTCTTTTCTTTTTCTCTTTTTTTTTTTTTTTTTTTTTTTTTTTTTTTTTTTTTTTTTTTTCTTAACATAACACCCCCACACTTTGGATGAGCACACGCTACAAAAAAATATAAATAAGAGTAGCGACCTCCTTCTTCATTGAAACAACATATACACATACAAGGTGTGGTCAATCATGCAATCATCAAAAATAAATAGTTTCGAACTTCATTTGGACTTGATTCGGGAAAGTCTAAGGTGTATGGTGCAATAATTTTCTGGGTTAAATCAAAAGAAAAGATAGGCTCAAAAGGGTGTAACTAAGGGTATCTAGCATATAATGCTAACAAATGGGTTCCAATTACTAAGGACAACTAACCAATGTGGTTAGCAAAAATTGTATTGTAAACGGAAGGCCATTTGGTGAAATTCCTAATTTGCCTCTTATCATTTGAATATATTTTATTACTTGAAAGTAATTTTAACCGTAATGCATAACAAGTACAAGTTCTAGAATTGACATAATCACCGGCACACTCATACGAAATATAAGGCATGAATCCTCACAATTTAAAATGGTGGTCAAATGTACTTAGCAATAGTTACCAAAAACTCTCAAAACTTGACTACATTCCAAAAAAATTTCAAAATAACCTTATTATTTACCATTGAATCAATTTGTCTATCAACTAGAAAAATCAAGGGCGAATAAATTCACACATTCTAGTCCTTGAAATCCAAAAATCCAAAATTTAAAAAAAAAAATCTTTCCTATTTACTTCCCTCCCCCACACTTAAGTTTTGCATTGTCCTCAATGTAATAAAACGAACTTCAAAGTAAAGGAAATGGAAAGAAAAATAGAAAAAACTACCCGGAAAAAAATTAGCATAAGCCTAGTTGATCACAAGTAATCTCATGAGTTCTTCCAACTTCAAAAATTGATCAACACTAAGCTTCCGTCAATTCTTCCCCTGCAAATACTGCAAACTATGCTCGAAACAAACAAACAAAATACCAAAAACAATAAACCAAACAAACATAATAATAAAAATAAAAATAATCCAAACAAACCAAAATTAAAACAAATAAATCCTACAAGAGTTAAAGTTTAAAATAGTAGAAAATAGAAATAGAAATAGTTCAACCATCATTGTTTTGAAACCATAATCATAAACCATCATTGATCACTCATAATCCATGTCCGGATCAATCCTCTCATCTTCACTCTCTTCATCTTCATAATTCTCATCACCCTCAAAAATTGTGTACCTTTGTCTTTTCTCTCCAGCACCCCTTGAAGAACCGCCCACATCAAAACTCGAACTCCCAACATTAGGAACTCTGCCATACACCGGAACTGGTTCAGGAAATGGTGCGTACCCAGGATATGGGTAAGGGTATTGGCCAGGATACGGGTCATACTCCAATGGGTAGGGTGGAACATTTGGTGGGTTGTAAGGAGGTACCTCATAATCGGCTTGTTGAGCCACATGTTGAAGCATCGGCATTGAGTAATCATAGTTGTAATTTTGTCTCAACATCATTGAATCTCTCCACACGTCCCTTTTCTCAATCTCGTTTAGCTCACGGTTCCAATCTCCCCATCCCGAGTCAAAACTACCCGGGGCATGAACATTCCCAATATTAGGTGGTGGTTGATATGGTGGTTGTTGGTAATACTGCGGTGGTGCTCCATGAGGTGCAGCCATTTGAGGCTCAATCCAAGCTCCCAACTCTCGTGTCTTCCTATTTAATGCTGTATTAAAACTCTTCTCATCCCACGTCTCACAATTCAACATCTCTGAACACTTTGCTAACTCTATATCCACATAATAGCCCAATCTTTTTGCCAACTTGGTCACATAGTGACCACCACAGATTGCACTATTGTCCTTAATTCCTGGTGCTCTCCTTGATAGATACTCGGCTATTATCCAAGCCGCATTCCCATTCTTCTCCTCTAACAACTTCATAACCCAAAGATCCGGTTGATTGCACTTGTCACGGCTCCCTGTCCTATGCAAGACACTCCAAGCTATCAGTTTTTGTAAAATTCTCAACAACGGATTCCTTAGCTTTGATGAATTCCTTCTAGTACAACTTGGGTCACCAACACTATTCCAATACTCAGCTAACCCGGCATAATCATTATGCCTCCTTACTAATCTCACAAAATGAGATGCAAACAATCGACTTTTGATATCATCTGGCTCGTATAAGCCAAGAACAACGGCAAACTCCAGCAAAGTAAACTCATGCTCTCTACCACAGAGCCTAAACCAAATGCATTTGTCATTCATAAGATCCACAACCTTCCTCTCAAAGTAAAATGTAGAGAAAAACTCCAAACACCATTCACGGTTAACTTTCTCATGGATACTAAACGCATTCTCCCACGAATAATCCTCAAAACTAGAACCGTCTCCTTCATACACATATGTCATTCTCATCAAGTCCTTTAACTCTATCTCACATCCAAAGTCATGAAATAAATCCCAATCGACTAACCTCGGAATAGCAAGCCTTCGCCCTTGTAACTTCGATAGATGCTCATGAAAAGCGTGCTTCTCTTCGCTGCTTAAGCCACTAAACTTCAAATTCTCGTTACGCTCTGGATTCACAGTATACTTAACCTTCTCCTTGATATTCCTATTCACAAATTTTTGCACAATCGGATTATTAACTTCACGCGATGAACTCGATCCTCCTGCAAGAAATCTCTGTAGAAATCATGATTATTCGTTAATATAAGAGTATAAGAAACAAAGTTAGATGATTAAGAAGTCCAAAAGATTCGATTTGAAAATTTTCAAAAAGTTTTACCGAGGGCTCCATCCGATCGGTATCTCTCTCCATCCGATCGGATGGAGTTGTGACCTTGTCCAGCCGATCGGTAGCAACTCGCAACCGATTCGGTTGTACTCACTGTATCCAAAACAAAAATTTTTCGACTTCAAACTCAATCCTATCTAGTTCCACTCTTCCTTATCCTGCATTTCATCAATCACTATGGTCTCTACATATCCCACTTATCTCCAAATCATATCCATAACATACTCGCATTATCAATCTTAGAACTATGAACACATTCGAAATCAAACCTTATTGATGTTCTAATCCATAATGCATCATCCTAGGAACACTAATTAACATCTAAACAACATCTGGAAATCATTAATTTCTACCCAGAATCGATTCAAAGTTTCGACCCATATGATTCAAAAATCAATTAATTCATTCTTCCTCAAAACTTAATCAATCCATCTCATTCTTTTTGCAATGATTTCCTCAATCATTTACCCATCTATTCCAGAAAAATCATGCCCTAATTCGAACTATATCAAAAACGCCTAAATTTTGACCTAAATCAATCAACTCGAATTAAAACCTAATTGACACAAATTGATGATGTTACTTACTTGTTTTGGTGCCATTGATGATCCTTCAACTCTCCTGCAACTCTTAAAACTCTTCTAATGGTCGAATTAATGAACCCCAAGTGTGGTGGAATGAGTGTGTGTGTGTGTTTTTATGATTTTTGAAATCTTGGGTATATATACTTCATTCCATCCGATCAGTATTTCATCCAACCGATTCGGATTGAATTTTTGCAAAACTTCACTTTTTCTTTCTTTCTTCAATACTTTGACACTTGCAAGAACAAATAGAAAGTATTTGACTCCCTTAAAAGACTTCACTTTAAGTATGAAAAATACCACCAACACACTTATTCTCCCAACTTGTTATCCAATCTATCTCTACAAGTTCTAAAACAAAACTTAACTCCATAGATTAAAACTTAATAAAACCATAAGGTAACCAAAAGGTCTTAAACTTAAATCAAACTTAAATGCAAAACATTAAACTACTATTAAAGATGCATTAAAAATAAACAAAACAAACATTAGCACAAGCCTTGTGCTTTATTCTTCTTCTTTTGCTCTTCAACCTTCATCCTTCAAAGTATTCATGCTTCAAGATGTCTTCACTTTGAAATTTGCCGGATAACTTTCGGTTAGTCATTTGTGTTTTAAACTTCCTTGCAAAATTCCTTCCATCCGGACAAACTATATCAAACTTCACATGCCATTCTCCATCACCTTCTTCTTTCTTGTAAACACTAGCTCCTTGGGGTCCCCATTCCAAATTCTTCAATTGAACCGGTAAGGATCCAAGAAAATCTGTCAATTTATGGAACACAAAAACATTCTTGAATGGGTTATAGAAAACCTCCATAGCTAATGCTCTTTCCAACTCATCTTCAATACCAAAGTAACTAGGGACAATCGGACCATATTTAGGTCTTCCCTCTTCATCTCTACCAACTTCAAAACAACCTAAATGGTCTTCTTCTTCTTCATCTTCATGCACTTCCTTAATAATCTTGCCTCTAGGTTTTGGATAATAGGTATGCTTCAAGATCCCATCACTAATAGTCATAGTACCTCTACCCATATCTATAATAGCTCCGTAAGTTCTCAAAAACGTTCTTCCTAACAACAAAGGTAACTCCTTATCTTCGGGGATATTAAGCACAAGAAAATCGGCTAAGAAAGCTTGATATCCTACTTGCACTCTAACATTCTTCACTTCTCCCATTGCTTTTGCTCTTGAATTGTCAGCCATAGTAAGATTATATTGATTTGGTTGAGGATTACCAAGTCCTAATCTTTTGTACAACGGGTATGGCATCACATTCACACTTGCTCCTGTATCGGCCAATGCATACATTGCATCGGTTCCATTCACCTTAATTGGTAACACAAAATTCCCCGGATCGCTCTCTTTCTTAGGCAACCCATTTTCAACTATCCTTTCCCTTGCAAACTCATCAAAATTCTTATCCTCTAGCCTAGCTGTTGCCATCATAACCGCATCTAACTTCTTACGATAAACCATGTAATTGTTCAACACTTCTATAACCGGCTTCTCTTCCATAAGCTCCTTAAATTTCATTTCCAAGTTCTCCAAAACAGCTTCTTTTTGTTCTTGAGTCAATGGTTTAACTTCTTGAGGTGATTTGGGCGATGAACTAGATGAACTACTCTCATTCTTAGGGGTGGAGGGTTGGGTAAGTTTGTTAAGTGGTGTTTTCTTGCGATTAGCCTTTCCCATTTTAACAATCTCTCCTCTTCCTTCCTTCTTCTCTACCATATCATCATCAACATCAATTCTCATCTCTCCCATAGCAAAATCAACCCTACATTTAGTTTTCACCATGAAATTTCTACCAAACATAACTTCCGGTTCATCCACATTTCCATATTCCAACACAACAAAATCAATCTTGAAAACATGACCATGAATATTAACATTCACATCTCTCACTATCTTCCTACCATAATTCTCATAATCAAGCCTAACAAAGCCAAGCTTACTAAGCATTTCTTCCGTAATGTAATTCTCACCATATTCCATATTAAGTTGAGCATCCCAAGCCTTAACTCCTTCCACACCACATGGTGTAGCATACCTCATAAATGGTACATCAAACTCTTTAGGTGGTGCTTGCGTAAACACAACCACTCTTTTCTCCTTAGGTAAACAAACACTGCTTTCGCCAACTTCTTCTTTCCTTTCTAAACCAATCTTAGCTTCATCCAAAATGCTTTCCAACTTCTCCAAAGAATCTCCTGAATCTCTCAACATCTCTTCCAAATGTCTCAAATATTCCGAAACATTGCTTAAACTCTCCATTCTACTTAAGCACTACTATAACATAACCACAAAACAAAGAAAATCCAAACTATTAGCGTGAGGGTTAGTTATAATCGAACCATATCAAAATATCAAACAAAAACAAGCTAACAAACAACTTCAAATCATCAAAACATCAAAACAACTAAAAATAAAAAATCATAAAAACTTTTACCGAGGCAACCATCCGATCGGTATCACCTTCCATCCGATCGGATGGGTAAACTGCAAAAGATGAAATCTCACCAACCGAATCGGATGCGGGCAGCCTCCGATCGGTTCGATCGAATTTTTTTTTTTTTTAATAATAATAAAACTAAACTAATGACAACCTCTTTTTAACTTGCTTTTGTGTTTTTTTTTTTTTTTTTTTTTTTTTTTTAGAAACTAAAAATAAGAATAAATTTACTAGAACTAATTAATATAATCCTAATTACTTATCAAGCATTAAATTATCTAATTAACTTTTAACTAATTAACTAATGACCATAAAAAAAAAAACTAATTATAACTCATTCAATGAAAACTATAAAACTACCAAACATTAAAATTAACAAATTAACTACATTAACTAATCATTAAACATAATAAAACTTTCTAATACCCTAAATTAATTAATCTAATTACTCTACTAATTAAACATAACATTAATGAATCATAAAAACTGAAAAATAACAAAAATTACAAAACAAAAAATGTTAACGAGACCACCAACCGATCGGATGGGAATCCATCCGATTCGGTTGGTCTGAACCAAACTTTTTTTTTTTACTTTTTAACTTTCTTTTAAAAATAAAACTTAAACTACTAAGCCCAACTACCAAGAAAATCTTAACAATTCCCCGACAACGGCGCCAAAAACTTGATGTGCGTGTCGTTGTGTTCAAGTTTTAAAATTTATAAACACGATTTATCCAATTCTCTAATCACACATACGAGCAAGTATACTCGTCCGTGGTAGTAAAGGTGGGTAAGTCGAGATCATCCCAAGGGAATTGGGGTTTAGGTTTAGTAAATAAGTTTTAGCAAAAAGGGGTGTCAATCCAATTTGAAGCAAATTCTAAAAACAAACAAGCAAGCTTCAATCAATCAAAAACTAATATACTTGTGTGTAGTTTCCATGACAATTGTTTAAAGTAACCAATCAAGTTGGGTGTTACTTGTAATGATGCAAAACTTAAAATGAATGATTCACAATCAATGGTTTTTGTCATGAGAAATCATATCTAAGAATTCAATCTCCTAGTTAACTCCTTTCGGCCATGATTAACTATTACGATAATTCTATTAAGTCCTTTTTGTTGTTTGAAAGCATATCTTATCTCAAGAATTCCTACGAATCCTTTCGGCCTTTTTCGTGATGAAATCGTTTCCAAATCCATTTTAATGAGTAAAGGTGTTGCTTGTCACACACCACAATCCATACTAATTCGTGCACTAACTTTTTGGAATAAAAACATAAAGAAAACTCCTTTCGGCCTTGTGAATCTTTGAAATTGTTTTTACCAACCAATTAAGCAAGATTAGATTTTATCTCAACAAACTCATAAAACAAGATATGTTTTCATGCATCACTATGATAAGATTACTCCAACAATTGTTACATCATCCACACACAAGTATAACTAAATTACTCCATAACAATCATAATCAAACACAAGTAATTAACCAAACTTTCATTCATCATATAGTAAAAGTAAAAGTAGTTCATGATAACTCAACAAGAAATACCTATCAAGGAATTACAAGAACTAGAATTGTGGAACTATAGCAATCCACACTCCTCCAATCGCCTATTATCACAAGTAAACAACTCCACACACGGACGCAACTCTTGAGACTCAAACTCAAGATCTCCTGGACGTTTTCACAGCAACCACAAGCTTTCGGGCAATAATAATTAAGTGGTGTAGCTTTCTTAGGTTATGTCACTTCCCCAAAAAGAACTCTCTTTGTAAACTAACTAAGGGTTCCTTAAATAAGTGAGGAAACCCTTCTTATCCAAGTAAAAACGTCCCATATGATTTAACAGCCGAGAAATGATAAGCCTCAATGATTATGGGGCTTAAATTCACCATTTAATGCAACTTTGTAACTTCAGTGTCGGCCAACCGATCGGTATTTGGCTCCTACCGATCGGTTGGAGCTCTCGGTGTTTCCAACTTCACTCCATCCGAATCGGATGCGGGCGGCATCCGATCGGATGGATGATCCTGCCATGCACTTTTATTTTCTTTTATTCATTTCTCGTTACGTGCTTGATCCTTCGCTGTACCACTAATTTCCTTCATAGAACTTGATCTTTTCTTGATATATAAAGCATAGAAGTCTTGGTCTAATCAATTCTTTGAAGTATCATGTGGTTTCTTTCTTGTAATTCTCCTTATGTGCATAATCTCTTCATTTCTCCGTGTTTTCCTCCAATTTTCTTGTACTTGGCTATATTTACTTGCATACACACTTTTTCATCATTTAGCAACAATTACATGCAAATATAACCAAATATGATGCACAAAACTAGCAATAACGCACCTAAAAACATGTTAGATTTAAGCGTTATCAAAGCAAAAGGCATAGATCATATAAGAAAGCCATATTGTAAAGGCTCAGATCAAAGGATATCACAAACAAGCTAATATCAAAAGATGTGTACGAATCATGAGAAACCTTAAGAGATAAGGTCAGAATATTTGTACCTTATTCAAAAGACAAAGCAGACAAAGATAGGATCACACGGAGATAGGAATCACTCCTTCTTCACGGAACCTACGAATTAATAATCACGCATTACTGATAAGCTCATTTTAATCAGATTTCTCGTTTTAGGTTTCTTTCTATTTTTAGTAACCTTTCCATATTTAGTAACTTTCCCGAAATAGTAATTTAATACTTTAAGGTTATAATCGACAATTAATAATATTTAAGGATTAAAGTGACAATTATAATAGTTTAGAGTTATTTATGTCAATTTAGTAATGTTTAGGGTCGAAATGTACATTATCAAAATTTAATATTAAAATGTCAAATAAAATTATTTTAAAGTGTATACTATAATTTTATATTAAGATGATAATTTTAGACCCCGCCGTTCATAATTATATTAACGTATTTTCGACATTAAATTAGACCGCGACGACCCCAAACTACGTTTCATCACAAACTCAACATATACATATATCATACATATATATATATATACACACTTAGGACCATGCATATAAACCCAATCACACCATGAAATCTATCTATCCTATACGTATTACAGGTTCTTGTTTTCTTTTATCCTAACTTCAAAGCAATACCATGTATCTTTGTATACTCGTATAACATGCATACTACATTCATGCACAATCTATTACTAACCATTTATTCCCATGCATACTCACGGCCCAACTCCAACTTTTAAAATATATACGACACCCACAAACTCTTCCAAAACCGATTTCGTAACATGCTAACGTGACATATGCTAATACGAATTATAAGGAATATCAAAACAAGTTTTAGACATGATTCGACACAAGACACACGCTCCGCGAGACATGATCGATTACCCCTTTTTAGCATGAAAACTTGACATCGACCCTTATTCTTTTTACTTTGGATTTTACGTGGATGTTGCTATATGGTTTAGACACAAGTCGGCATGCGAAGAAATAGATTCGACATCACAGGATACAAATTTCGTAACCATATGAGTGGCGTTTAAACCTTTAACATGCATGATTTTATGTACAATATTATCAACAATAGCAGGTCATTATTTAGCTTATGTTATTTCCCAGGTTTTAGTCGCATGCTAGAAATCTAAACATGAGTGTCTAAGACAAGAATAGAGGCATATAATAACAAGCAGGTACGACGGATCCAAAACAGAACAAGGTTGACATATACATTTCATTATGATTTCATGCTGCTCTAAATATGTCCATATCGTACCCTTACTTACATCACCAAACGGATCTACCAGATTAATATATAAATACATATTCGTTTCATCATTTCATGTGATACAGGATTCATCATTTTATGTGATCAATATGAACATTTCATTCGTATTCGTTTTTAAACGATCCGATTAGTTTCAGTTTTACATGTTATATATATATATATATATATATATATATATATATATATATATATATATATATATATATATATATATATATATATATATATATATATATATATATATATATATATAATACGTTGATATGAGTTCATGACGAGAAGGAAAACAAGGAACGAAGGTAGCTAGATACCTTGGGTCGGAAATGATGAACGAAATGATGAAACGAGGACCCAAACCAGAACTTATATTCGAACCAAGCAAGACTCTTTTCGAACCCAATATAACCACGATCATACACCACCTCTTGTTACCCTTCGTACCTCTTTTTCACAGCTCGAATAGGAAGTGAAAAACAGCAGCCAACTTGTATATTTGCTAGGGTTTTTGTGTGTGATTTGGGTTTGTTTGACGTGTGAATGGGAGGGAGGAAAAAGGTACGTACAATATTAATAGAGACAAAGGAGCGTGTGATTGTTTATTAGGGAAACTCATAAGTGTGATTTGATGGTGTTTTAATTTGTGTCTATCATGTGCATGAATTATGGACTATATTTATGGATTTGATATCTCTTAAATGAGATAAGGCGTTTAGAACATGGCCAAAACGTGTGATTGATTTGTAGTTAGTTAGAACGTTTTAAATTCGTAATGAACTTATATTTAGGCATACTACTAGGTTAACTTTATTTAATATATAAACATAACATAGCATATAGTTTTAGGTGTCTACTTAATTATTACAAGACTTGGGTAAATGTTTAAATTACTTACGAAAAATGGAAATCCGAATTTTTGGGTTTTACAACATTCATTAAGATTGTATTTTTATTCACTTGATGAAAAATGGCATCCTCAAATGCAATTTTTGTGGGGTAGAAGTGTGAACAGTGGATCAACCTCATACGCACTTGTTCAAATCAAAAATGGCAACCTCATATGCAATTTTTGAGGGGGAGAAGTGTGAACAGTGGATCGACATACATTTGATTGTATGTTCACTCACTTGTTGGCCATGTGACTCTAATTGTGACTACGGAGTTGACCATGTATTACTTATTCGAGATTGAAGTTGACTTTCACAAAGGTGTGATCTTATTTTATCTTGAAGTCGGGGTTGGTTGGATGCATGACTTTCAATGATAACTTGCTCGTGCTTAAGATTTAAGTTGGAGACTTGGTTTATCTAGTTACCAGCAGTCGGGGTAGATGGTAGAAGACCTGGTTAACTATCACTTAAAGGAGTTATGTTGTAGTACTCAGTGTCACACGCAGATGATGTTGTGGATAATCGCAAGAGGTGTTAATGTCTCATGCTTTGGTTGGGTATTGAGCACTTAGAGATTTGATTGGAGCATAAATCCTCTACACCGTTATTCCAACATTAGTGCAAGCTTAAGCCACGAGAACGGGGAATTCTTCTTCAGTTTTAAGTTTGGTATATCGGGTTTGCTCCATCAGTTGTCACTTCAAATAGCCTACTTAAGGGTTGGTAAAGATAGTCAGAAAGAGTTTCGATAGCAGTTGATTCTCACTTGATACATTTGTTCCAATTTTGTTCTTCTCACAAGATGTCAAGTATATGTGTGTCAAATGTGTTGCTGATTCTGAGGTATCAAAACCAGCAAGGGGGAAGGAGACATACATCTGAACGCACAACGAGTACACGTGATGAACGTTATACTTCTTCTTAATTGAAGTTATTCCGGGAAGAAAAATGTCATAACCGCAGAGAAAATCAGTGTCTTAACTCGTGGCTTTTGGTGTATCATTCCAACTACGTGGGGGAAGAGATGTAAGAAACAGTTTCTGATGATTAAAGAGGTACACAATTGTATGATGATTCCTCTGGTTAGTCGGTATTCTACAGAAGGAAATGTGTTCATCCAGGACTTACTTGACTTTGTTGCTTCTGTGGTACTGTCTTGGCGTTATCATTTCGACTACATACGGGATAAATTGCTTACACTCGGGACTTAGTTGACTTTGGTGTAGCAATTCTCATCTGCAATTTCCTGAAGGGAGAAAAGTGTATTTGTGAGTCTTAATTGACTTTGATGTTACGTTTTCGACTTCATTAATGGGATTGAGGGTGTACTTCGGGTTTTTGAGCTTCATACAATGAGACTGATCGCATCACTTCAACTACTTGGGGGAAGTGGTCTCTGGATACTTTTGGTATGCATTACTTCAGACTTCAGAAGGAAGAAATGTGAGAAGAAGTATTCAAGCGTGAGATGATACGTTGCTGATCTATTTGTTGATCCCCCGAACAGAGAATCACGATGATTATTCTTAAAAGGAGCAGCAATATTTGATGTGGTTTGGTACGAATTCTGCTGTACACTCACCTTATGTAAGCTTGAAAGAGAGCTTTGAATATGCTCAAAAAGAAGATTGTCGGTTTGGGGGGAAGCTATCAAAGCTTCACATTGAGAAGGCTCAAGTTCAGAAGATTATTCAGGAGCCTCGAAAGCTTTGGTGGTGAAAGTTTAAGAGATGTTGACTGCAGATTTCTACAACATACTGAACGTATCCTCATTTTGGTATTCATGTCAACATCCTCTTAAATTAAATAACATATTTTGTACATATCTTAAACCAAAATGTAAATAGAAAAATATAACATATCCTATACTAAAATGTAAATAGAAATATATATAACCAACAAAAAAACCATAAAAAAAAAAAAAAAAAAACAAAAATAGTTTTTTTTTCAAGGCATGTCTTCTGGTATCGATAACATTTACGGTCCTAGAAATGTCATTCAATAAATTCAATAATGACACGGGTCTTTAAATGAAGTTCGAGCAGAAGTTAAAAAGTTTTCAAAACATGCCTAAATGGCTTGCTATTACTTCAGATATGCAACCCGGTTTTTCAAAATGAGGAAAGCACGTCGGCAAAAAGACGGTTTTTCCTAACAACGGGTGAAGTTCACCCGGACATGGATTACTTCATATCCGTGCATTCCTGATTTGATGTACGTTTCAGTGCATCATTTCTTGTAAAGGAAGAGAAATCTTCTTTGTATACAAATAATTTTCCTTCTATGATTCTTCTGAAAATTATTTGTGAGACACATGGTGGTAACATGTTGGTTGAAATACTTTCAGACTTGGATTGTGCATAAAATTTGTTACTCAATCAATGACTATAGCTCTTTAACTAGAATACGGGTCATTGATTGAGGGGGAGAGTGTTTTCAAATTTTATATCATCAAACGGGTTTCTTGGTTATCTCATAATTGTTAGAAAAGGTTTTGTACTTAATGGGGTATTAGTTGAAGAGGAACTTACTAAGCTTTATACCAAATGGCCAAATGTGTTAATTGCTAGAAAGATTAGGGCATTATGTGCAATTTGCTTATAGTTTCCTAGCTTTATGTAACTAGAAGGTTCATTTGTGGCACCTTGGAATCCTCGTTTAATCCCCTAAATACTTTAAAACTCAAAATCTAAGAGAAGTTAGAAAACCCATTGTGATTGATGTTCCTTAATACTCCACTGGCATTTGTATGATCTGAATGAATGAGTTTCAAATGTTGTTTGACTTTTGTTAGTCGATAGCTGCTTAATTGATGTTGATTTAGTGCATGTGCACTCAGGATATGCTTAGGTATATACCTATCATGATAGAATCTTGTCCCTAAGATCCTGAGTTGAATGTTGAAATATGAATGATTTGCCATGTTCATGATTGTTGATTGCTCTTCATGCTAGATAGCGGTTTGATGTATTTCCTGACTGTGGTTTGATTATGAGATGAATATGGTATTATGAGTTGGCAAGCTACTACGTGGTAGCGAGTAATGAAGAGTGAATCTGTGTGTATATATCTCTGTGTTGATATTCTTATGCAGATTCCATGGCCAATATGAATGTACCTGCTCCCGCTCTAACCATTTGATCAGATGTTCAAACTCTATTGACTGGCTTTGATTTCACCACAACAACAACATCGGCAGCAACAACATCAACAACACTGTTTTCACCTCCACCACCTTCACTTCAACAAAGCTTTACTAATTCTGATCTCGCCTAGTGGGGGTCTACAATACTTGGGAAGTTTTTCTTGATGGATGGATAATTGATGTTGACTACTGACTCCCTCAGAGAAGCAGATGATCACATCGTCTGCGCAAAAAGGTCAATATCACTTGTGTCATAACAATTAATTTGTACATAATAAGCAGGGATTAATATGTGGTTGTTATGTGTCAGTGTATGATTTTTTAAATTCAAAATCTTCCAAACTTATCATACCTGACACTAACATTCTCCCTCATTGATTGAGGGGGAGCATCGTAATGTTCCAGTATCAGCATATATTGAATCGGACCACATTTTCTCCTATATTTTCTAAACTTATTTAAATCAATTGGGATCACAAATCTCAAAAGGTTTGAAATTTTTGATCGGGGGAGAGAATGTGATTTAAATATGAAAACTGATAAAATGTGATCTTTTGGACTCAAGTGTAGGCTCTCCCACATGTGCTAAACTCTTTCGTATATCGATGCACATATTGAGGGGGAGCAAATGGTTTATGATGGCAATTGTGGAAGAATACCAAAGACCGACCAATCTTATTTTAATGTTCTGGAGTTATAAGGATGGTGAGGTTAGGTATTAGTTCCCATGATCCAGCCAGAACCGGAAGGATCTTCCCAGGGACAATCCTCTAGTTAGAATAGAAGTCCTTAGGAATGATTAAAAAGGAGAAAAGTGAATAAGGGAAAAGTGCCGACTGAGATGGAGCTAGTACTGGAACAAACCCAACAAGGTGCTAGTAATGAAGTCTCGGTAAGCGCTGAAGGGGTTGAAGAATGAAAAAGAAATGTAAAGATAAAGGGTAAAACGAAAGAAGCCCTCCTTACCACTTTAGGCAGAAACCGGGTCAATACATATGCTGTCAGAATCACTTAGTTGATTGCTGACATTGAAGACAAAGTATCATGGACCCACTGATACGCTACACAACCCTCCCTAGCCACTCAAGGTCCCTCAAAGGGCTCTTGTTTCACTTGTCATGGAGATCAATACATTTCTATCGTCTTTCTCACTCCGAGTTAGACGATATTGAAAAGGTGGCAGTCCTCTCCAGCCTCCGATCACTAAATCAAAATGCACAATTGAGTCTAGAGCCAAGAGATTATCCATAAATCTCATTAGGACACATTTCCAATATACTTGTTGTTTCATACACTGTGAAAAGCAAGAAAATATATATGAAGAGTCCTACGCAATATCCTCGTCGTATTGCCAGAACATACGAGTGATACGTAAGTATTCACAATGAAGATGGAAATCCTTCTAGAGCCAACATCAAACAAGCTCTTGGTGGGTGACATGTGAGATCCTTCACGGATCAAACTAGTGACAACTGGAAAGAAACGATGGGGCGATTCTCATTTGAATCAAACTTGTTCCGGGAAATGGATTGACGGATGGTTTTGAAAAACTCTTCAATGTGCTCACCAACTGAATTTCTAGCACATTGATTGTGAAAATTTTCAAACATAAGTGTTTATGACAGAAATGTGATTCAATGTATAAAACCCTCGTCGTGTTACATAAAATGTTTATCCAGTGACACGCGAGTGATTTTTCTAATCAATTTCTCATCAATCAGTGAGTATTCAATTCACTGATTCGCTCTACCATGTTGTCTGCTTTGAGATGTTCCGGTATGAGAACATGCTTGTATGAAGATTCCAATGTTAATTCGTTGGATGAGTCTGTACAACAAGCTGGAAATTCCTGTCAAGGAGAATTCTCTTTAAAGGGAATTCTACCTGATCACAGGTCGGTCCTCACGGAACCGAAGTTTAATCCAACCACACCGAGCGAATGACAAAGCCATATTCATTCTCCAACTTTATTGCTAACTGTTTTATTTCAGATTCATATAAAGATGGTGATGGTGGTTCCTGATTCCAGTAGAGACGTGTCAATCCACACTCCATGCTCACACTTCCAATTCATTATCAAAGACATCATGATAGCTGAAAGACCTACAACACAGCTTCCGCAACTCTGATGATAGTTATCATGATCCAGAAAAGTGTGAGCATGCAGTCCAAAGGTCACAACAAATCACATGAAGACAATATTACTACAACGGATGAGCTCAGAGATTTACTGTGGCTGATGATTTCAAGGAAGGCTCCAAGATCACAACTTCACATGGAGACGATGCAGCAAGATGACTTGAAGATATATGTTGGATGATATTCTCAAAGATTCCTCAAAGATCATCCAAGTCAAAAGATCAGTCATCAAAAGTTCACTAATGATTCCACAAAGATGAATGACGTTGAAGAATCAATGACTACGAGCTGCAAAGTCAAATTCTTATGATAGAATGCTAGTATTCAATATGTAATTCCGGGTGACCTCCCTTAGGGGGAGATTGTTAGGAATATAAATATTCATATGAAGACTCGGTCACCCCGAGTATTTATTTAGCATTTGTATAGCTCGTAGGTTTATTAGTATTATTAGTATTAGTTTAGTTATATTAGTATTTGTGGAGTTGGGTCGGGTCTTTACCCACTGTCAGCTCACTCCACAGCCCACTAGGGGCAACCTAGCTAGTTAGTATAAATACCCCTTCCCAAGTGTGGGAAGGGTTGGAGCTTTTCACATACTTAATCTAATCTACTCATTTTCTCTCTCTAGAAAACTCCTAACTATTCTCTTTCTCTCTTTAGAATTCGATCTAGCTTTAATCTTGTGTTCGTGTTATGATTATGCATATATATATATATATATATATACTATATATATATATATATATATATAGTGGAACTTTATTTTCAAAACCACTTTAAGTGAGTGAACTGCGAGAACCCCTTTGAACCGTTAGATTGTTTGATCAATGGCTATGATTGATTGCACCATTAATGTAATTAACTGAAAGAATAGACCACTCTTTTTAAAATTGAAAGGGCAATAAAGGAATTTTATGTTATTCACTTTGGAAAACCGTTCACTTTTTTAGGGGTATAATTAGGGCAAACAAAACAAACTCATATCCATTTTTGCCTATTTCCTACAGCCTCCAAAAAAAACCACCTCCTCCAACTTTGATTTCAATTGATAATTAGATCTATTGATCCTTGAAAGATAGGTTGCCTTCAATTGATAATTAAATCTTCGATCTAACACTACCTTCAAATGTTGTAAGTTCTTTTTTATTTATAATTCGTATTTTGCTTTAATATGTGTAAATCGAATTTTACTTTTTAGTTTGTGTTTCGATCTGAACAATATGAAGTATGGTATGATAGTATTTTCGATCGATAAATCTTTTATTAGGCCTGAAGGTGTACCACGAATGGATTATCACTATAAATTAATATTATAATTTGAATAATAATATGTAGAGGTCACAGGTGGGTCGATTATCAATTATATGGTTCAAAATAGTTATTATTAATTGTTTAATTTGGTTAATTTTTTTAGTTCGGTTATAGTTTTCTTATTGTCCAACGAAGAAACTCAAATGGAGGCTTAATTGTAACGAAAAATGTTATACGGGAAATTACAAGTTTGCAATTAAATTAAGGGGTTTTGTCGTATATATGTTTGTTCAAATGTTTTATGGTAATTGTTTTTGTTTCAAGTAGGTCGTAGTATGTTAAAATGTTTAAAATGTTTTGTGAACTGCTGCGAATGCTTATTTTAATCAGGTGAGTGGATGTTCATACATAAGTGATAAAAATGTTCATACATAATTGTTTATGTTTCAAGTGTGCAAGTATGTTCATGCGTATGCTTATTTTAATCCGGTGAGTGAACTCAATTTTAAAGATTGTTTGGTGTATTAAATTATTTGATAACATTTTATTTTTTAATCTTTTCTGAATTTTTTTAAGTGTGCAAGTATTGATCTATAAACTTCAGGATTAAAAGCCTCAAATTAATTTTGGACGTCAACAACCATTTTACATAAATATTATTGTATAATCGTTTTCAATTTCAGTTATAGTGTTGGGTCCGTCAGTACCCAAGGATCCTGAAAACAGGATTTGAATACAAATTAAGCCAAGTGTTAATCAACCGAAAACAATATTAAGTCACTGAGTGAACAGTCACTCAGTGAGTTACCTTCAAGATGCTCAGGACGAGTCTAAGAAGAAAGATTCACCACTCAGTGAGGCGGAACTCCCTGAGTGTCATTTAAGCCAAAGAAGAAGGTAATGGGTTCAGTGAGTATTGGACAAGAACTCACTAAACCCCAGTCTCCTGAACAACAATAAGTGATTAAAGACTGAAGACTGAAGGCGTAGACTGAAGAACCTGAAGTCTGAAAGAAAGGCGGGATTAGGCGGGAAGAGTTTGAAGAGATAAGGAGAAGTCTTATCGGGCCAGAAACAGACCTTCCCTAAAACGGCAAAAGTCAAGAAGTGTCAGAACTGACACTCGGAAAGACTTTTGGCCTACTCCTATTGGTTCTTGAAAATGACAAATACTGTTGTAGTTGTCAGACACACTTTGTAATTCTTTTTGTATTTTAATCATCAGTACTCTTTTATACTTGTGTATAAATAGGAAGAGATTGAGAAAAGTGGGTTAAGTTTTTGTGCATTAAAAGCTTAGACTTTCACAAAACCACTTTTCTCCTTCAAAGAGCAACTGCATCCCTGAGATAGCTCAGTGGGTCTTTATTGTTGTCACTCAAACATAGCTTGAGTTTAGTGAGGAGAATACACCATACCTTGTCTATTCAATCCCAAGTGTTTGTTCCGCAAAACACTTGGGTAATAGATTCTTTGATTGATTTCTAATAAGAATTTAAACGTTGAAAAACTTGTGGTTTTTATATTTACGTTTTACTTATCAGTTATAATTAATCATTACATTAATCTCAGTCATAAACACAATTAGATTAACTTTGTAGTTACTTCTAAGTGTGTAAAGGGAACAACAAGTGGTATCAAAGCCTCTGGTTTATAAAATCTTTTCAAAAACTAAGAGTGCTCAAGGTTTTTAAAACCAAGATCCTACTATGGCTGAAATTAATGTGCCCTAGCTCGTCGATAAAAAGGGTGGTAGCTTTTCAGCTGTTGCCCCCAGACTCGAAGCTGGAAAATTTCGCAAGTGGAAAAAGCGAATGCTTTGCTACTTGACTGGTATGGAACCATACTACATCACTTATGTCAAAGAAGGTCCTTATGTCCCTAAGACTGCTGAGGGGCTAAACAAGCCTGAAGCTCAGTGGACCATTGATGAGAGAAGGGTGGTCAATCAAGACCAACGCCTGAAAAACATAATTATATCTTGTCTTCCTGACGATATAATGGAATCAGTCATTCACTGTTCAACAGCCAAGCAAACTTGGGATGACTTGATTAATAGCTTTGAAGGTCCCTCAGATACCAAGGAAAACAAGAACATGGACCTGAAACTTGAGTACAATACTTTCGGGGCAAAGGACTCTGAAAGTCTCTCTCAGACATATACCAGATACAAGACCCTGATAAACAAATTATCAAATGATGGTGTAGTTTTGTCTAAGCATGAGACTAATGTTGGCTTTGTCAACAGTCTCCCTGAGAAGTGGCTAAACTTCTCACAGGGCTTCAGGAATGCCAATCACATTCAGACCCTTGAGCTCCCTGAGATCTATGGGAAGTTTGTCTATGAAGACAACTTAATCTCTAGGAGATACCCAGACTCAAAAGCTCTTGAGTCCAAAAAGGCCCTAACCTCCTCACCCATATCAACTGCCTTTTATTTTAATGGTGTAGTGCAGGATTTTCAAGAGGATTCTGAAGATGAGATTGATGAAAGAACTGGTGATGAGTACCTAAACGACTTAAACTTGGAATTCCAAGAAAGGGCACTCCTTGCCAATTCAAAACGTTTTATCAAAAGAAATCAGTCAAACTTTTCAAAAGCTAAAGCAAATGAAACCACTGAATGTTTCAAATGTGGTAAAAAGGGCCACTTTGCTAGAGATTGTTATTCAAAAACCATCTCAGAACCCTCTTATAAATTTTCTGGAAACAGTTCCTCAGGAACTAGCAAGTTTCAACCTAGAATGCTTCAGTCGACCCAACATTTTCAAAACTATAATGTTCAAAAGGGTCAAAACGACTTTGAGGCTAAATATAGGAAACCAAAGGCTAAACTTGCTCTTCTTGAAACTAATTCCTCAATGTCTCAGGCTGCTCACACTTCCAAACCTGTTCAGACAAAGAACAAGGTTCTTGTAGCAGAAGCTTATGACTGGGATGAAGAAGAGGTCTCCTCAGAAGATGAGGAAATTAGAGTAAGTGCACTGATGACACTTTCTGAAGGTGATCAGGTGGCTGTTGGAAAAAGCCATGCAAAGAATGGAGAATGGGTGAACATAACCATGAAGAAGGTAAACACTTTACTTTCAATGGATGATGATTCTGACTGGCAGTCCTATATGAATTATATTTGTGTAGATCTTAAGTTTGTAGAAGAACAAAGGCTTAATTTGCTTTCAAAATATAACAATCTTGTGTTAGAACTGAATAAGTGTAGAGATGAATTGCTTGTATTAAAACAAGCCAAGTTAGAAACTATTACACTACAAATTCAAAACACAGAGATTTTGAAACAAAATCAAGCCCTTCAAAATGAACTTAACAAAGAAAAGGCTGTCATTGAAGGCTGGACTAAAAAGAACCCCAAAGTCTATGAAACTATGAGTCTAATTCCTAATAATAACAAGAAAATTATAGGAATAGACCAACTCACTGAAACCCCCAGTGATAGTCACAGGGAAAAGACTTTTATCCCAGCAGGCATATCTTTTGAGAATGAAATGCAACCCAAGTCAAATGACTGGATTGTCAGGGACAACCCAGTCAGTAAGTTACCAAACTTTGAGACTGAAAAAATCTTGCTTCCTGAAAGTCAGGCTCTGAAAAATATGCTTGGACTCACTGACCAACCCAGTAGTACTGAGTCAGTCAATGAGTCTGAATCAGAATCATTCACACCACTCCCACCACTGAATATCCTTCAGGGTGATGCACTATGCTCAGACCTCCAACCATTGGTCTACTCTCAGTATTCTCCAAAGGAAAATCCAGGAATGGGAAAAACCATCCTGAAAAGGAAAACCCCTGAAGTCTCAATTCATTCTGATGACTCATCAACTTCAGTCCCTTCTGAAGTAAAAACAGAAAGCCCTGACTCAAAAATTGATCAGTTGGCTGAGCTTGTCAGGAAGCTGAGTGA
Organism: Artemisia tridentata subsp. tridentata; assembly: GCA_021014915.2. Lineage (NCBI taxonomy): Eukaryota > Viridiplantae > Streptophyta > Magnoliopsida > Asterales > Asteraceae > Artemisia > Artemisia tridentata. The sequence continues at coordinate 387,962,738 of CP139507.1, read as the reverse complement.
GAAGATTGAATCTTTTGAGAAACCTTCTCAATCCAAGATGAAGGAAACCAAATCAGCTTCCTCAAGCACCAAACCAAAACCCTCCAAACCCCTGAAAAGGTGTGAGCTGTGTCACTATACCAATCATTTCACTGATGATTGTTATAGAATCCTTTACTGCATGATATGCAAAAAGGAAGATCACAGGACCTCTGATCACCAATCATACACAGCCACATCAATGATGGCAAACTTTAAAGCACAGGCTTTAAAATACCCTTCTGATTCTAGACAGAAACAGAAACAAAAGGCCAAGCCTTTTGCACCTTGCCCTCACTGTGGCTTCAATGACCACCATCCTAAGGATTATCTAATGGACAACTGTTGTGAAATTTGTGGAGATCCCACTCACAACACTTCAGGACATGAGAAGGTCATTCAGACCAGAAGAGGTATGACCAAGTCATCCTCTCAGTCTACTGAGTCTACCTCTGCAATCAAATGCAAAACCTGTGGTAGCTCAGTCCACTCAACCACTGACCATGAATCAATTGTTACTTTTAAAAAGACTACTAAAGTCAAGCCCTCCAAGATGAGGGGTCCTAGAAAGAACTAACTCAGTTTACCATTTGTGCAGAGGCATGCCAGGGAGCCTGTTTGGCATCTAGATAGTGGATGTTCAAGGTGCATGACTGGTGTGAGAGAATATCTGCACAAATATGTAGAAGAACCAGGACCCAAGGTGATATTTGCTGATAATTCATCATGTCTCACTGAAGGTTATGGTTCAGTAAACTGTAGTGGTATAGACTTTACTAGGATAGCTTATGTCAATGGTCTTAAGTACAATTTGATCAGTGTCAGTCAACTATGTGATGCAAAGTACATAGTTCAGTTTGATGATAAGCAAGGAACCATCTTCAATGCAAATAAGGAAGTTGTCCTTATTGCACCAAGAAGAAAAGATGTTTATGTGTTAGACATGTCCAGTCTAACTCAGAATGGAACTTGTCTCTTTGCTCAGGCCACTGAAATCCTCAACTGGCTTTGGCATAAGAGACTCTCCCACCTGAACTTCAAAAACATAAACAATCTTGTAAAACAAAACAAGGTCCTTGGCTTACCATCACTTGTGTTTTCAAAGGATAAACCTTGCTCTGCCTGTGAAAAAGGTAAACATCATAGAGCATCCTTTAAAACCAAAAAAAACTTTTCCATCATGAACTACCTTCATCTTCTTCATATGGATCTCTTTGGGCCCATCAGTCCTAGATCCATTAACCATGAGAAGTATACTCTGGTCATTGTGGATGAATACTCAAGATACACTTGGGTTTATTTCCTGATCACAAAGAGTCAGGCAGCTGAAACAATCATGTCCTTTGTCAGGAACATTGAAAATCAAAATGACATTAAAGTCAAACAGATCAGGACTGACAATGGAATAGAGTTCAAAAACTATGAACTTGAATGTTTCAGTAATGAGAAAAGAATTTCCTAAAATTTTTCCTCTCCTTACACACCTGAACAAAATGGTGTTGCTGAAAGGAAGAATAGAACACTCATTGAAGCTACCAGGACAATGCTAAATGGATCAGTCCTTTCCAAACACTTTTGGACTGAAGCAGTCAAAACTGCCTGTTATACACAAAACAGATCCATCATTGTCAAGAGACATAGCAAAACCCCTTATAAGTTATTCAAGGGAGGGATCCCTGACATCAGCTACTTTCATGTCTTTGGGTGCCCTGTGTTTATTCATAATCACAAGGATCACTTAGGGAAATTTGATGCCAAAGCTGATGATGGATACTTCCTAGGATACTCACTTGTCTCAAAGGCCTTCAGGCTGTTCAACACTAGGAGACAGCAAACTGAGGAAACATTCCATGTTACCTTTGATGAGAGCACTGATGCAATCAGTGTCTCTAACACCTCAGTGGAAGAAATAGGAATTGATGATTCATCAAGATACCCTCCTGATGAACATCATCCTGAAAATGATCCTTCCACTCAGTACCAAGCAAATGCTGACATCTCCTAATACATCATCCCTCACAACCTTCCTAACCCAACCATCACTGAGTTTGTTGAAGCACAAAGAAGTACTGATACAATCCATCAGTCTGAACACAGTGCTCAGGAACCAAACAATCTTAGTGATCAGTCAACCCAGTCAGACACTCAAGATGCTGAAAATCATCTTGTGTCTGCACCAGACCCCACCAATCAGGCCCTCCTCAAGTTCTAATCAGTTTCCAAGACCTCAGGACAGTTGGACTAGGTCTCAGAATATACAACTTGTCAATATAATTGGAGAGCCTACTGAAGGCATGCTCACTAGAAGCATGGCTGCACAATTAAGAGCAGCCTCTGCCATTGAATTCCTATTTGTGGACTTCATCTCCACAATTGAACCCAAAAGTTTCAAAGAAGCACTTACACATCCAAGTTGGGTTCAGGCCATGCATGATGAACTGGAACAATTTGACAGAAACAAGGTAATGACCTTGGTCAAGTGTCCTGAAGATGTTTCAGTCATTGGCATGAAATGGGTGTTTAAAATCAAATCTGATGAAAATGGCATAGTCATTAAAAACAAGGCCAGACTTGTAGCCAAAGGCTATAATCAACAAGAAGGCATTGACTATGAAGAAACATTTGCACCAGTGGCAAGGATGGAAGCCATCAGGATCTTCCTTGCATTTGCTGTAACACCCCAACCCGACAAGGGTAGAGATGTCACAATAATGGTGACGTATCAGAACAAACACAAGCATATGACATAAATAATACAATTGAATTTCAATGGTTACAATGGAAAATTCGAAACTACAAAGTTATAATACAATAATTTCTAACTCTAAATATAAATTCTTCTAGTCATCCTCAATAGCTAGTAAGGTCTTCTAAGTCCAAGGTACTCTCCACTCATACTCAGCCTCCAAACTAAAACCTGCCGCAGGAAAAGAAATGCGGCTGAGCTATGAAAGCTCAGTAAATAGATATAAAGGTAACAAGCCGTAATAATGAAATAGTGAAGTAAGTGAAACAATACAAGGTGTAACAGGAGTTTGGAAGGAAAATAGAAAAGGTTATGCAGATTTATCAAGAAATGGTTACAATAGATAAATGTAAAGGAAACCGTAACCCACCACAAGCCCAAATTAAATCAAGTCAAGTCATGTATCAAGTCAAGTATGTATCCGGAGGGGTGACCTCGGAATACTAAGTACAAGGTCTTAAGGTAACAGAAATAGTAATCCACTACGAGCCCAGAAACAGAATCATATCATAATCATGTAGAGGGGAGACCTCTCAGTAACCAGTAATATGAGGGGATACCTCCAAGGGGTGGAGTAGCTAGCTCCCAGATATGTGAAATATGTGTATCGCACACACCATCAGTCACCAGATATAACAAATACAAATACAGATAACAGATAACAGATCTAGGATGCATCCATACGCCCCAGGTGGCCAAATACCTCCTCAACACACCAAATCAAAACAAGTCAGGGATGGGATAAGACATCACTCTCCTACCCTAGAGCCATGCCATCGGTGCATCAATGACATGGTCATAAAACCCTCATGACTAGTGATACAGATAGTGGCTCGTAGTCTCAAACTGAGGGTCAATGCTCAAGTATCAAATGTACAAGTATTCAGTTCAAGTTTCATATTAAGTGTTTCAAGTCCAATTTCCATTTCAATTATATCAGAGGGTTCATATCAGAGGGTTCATATCAATAGTTCAATATCAGATGACTCAATATCAGATGGTTCAGTATCAGAAAGGTCAATATCAGAAGATCAATATCGGAGGGTCAATATCAGAAGGTTCAATATCAGAAAGGTCAATATCAGAAAGTTCATAATCAAAGTTTCATATCAACAGTTCATTTAAAAAGGTTTCTATTTAAAACGTCCATTTAAAGCAATCTTTCAATAATGGTTTTCATAAAGATAGTCTTAAAAATATTTTTCTTAAAAACTTTTAGTAACTTTCATTTAAAAGTAATATAGCTTTTCTCACACATTTTCGTATATAATTCAGAAAGGTTTTCACATCTAGTTACCAAAATCAAATAATCCTTCAAGTATTAAGTGATTCCAATATTCATGTTACAGGGTGACGAACAAGTCATATCAAGTATCAAGGGGACATGGCAAAGTTCAATTATCAAGGTTCGCAAATCAAAGGAAGCATAACAGAGGCATAGATCAAATAAGAAGGCCCCAAATAAGAAGGCTCAGATCAAAATCAAACCAATGTAGAAAGATGTAAGTGAAACATGAAGAACGAATCAAAGTATAAGGGAACATAGCAATGGCTTAGGGAATCCTATAATGAACCAGAAATCCAGAATGTCATGAGAACGAAGGCACCCTTACTGAAAAAGGGTAGAATATCTGTACCTTATTAGCAAGCAGGCAAAAACACAAGGCAAACACCGACAGGAATCAAGTCACTCCTTCTTCGGACCTAAAGGAGTAGAAGACAGAATTACAATTGGTTCTTATTTACTAATTTTAGTTATCTTTCCATTTTAAGTAACTTTTCCATTCTTAGCATGTTTCTAAAATTAGCAAGTTTCCTTTTTTTTAGAAAGTTTCCTTATTTAGTAACACAAGTTATTTATATTCCCGATTATCAACTTAAGGAATTAAAGATGACCATATTATTAGTTTAAGGTTCGCAAGGTTATTTACATAAAGTTAAGGTTATTATAATAGGTTTACAAACTTTAGGTTTTATTATGTAATTATGACGAGTTTAAGGACTATTATGCAATTATCATAAAATTAGGGTATAAAATGTAATTATTATAAAGTACAGGTTTTTACAAGTTAAGTCCTTTAGTATTAGAAAAATAACAATTTAAAACCTTTAGTTTTGGAAAATAAACAAATAACACCTTTTTAATATCTTTTACACTATAACAGATTTTATGTATGAACAGGACCTGTTTTAAATAATTTATGAATCATATTATAACTTCGAAATAAAATTCACCAAAATTCACAGAGATACCTAAATGTCCCTAGTATTTTACCTAATTTTTCTAGATTTTATTAACTAGTATAGGTATGAATGAAAAATCCATTTCCCTAACATGTTCCAGAACCGTATCCGAAGAAACACCCGAAAAGTAATTAATTCTCTACCCCAACTATAAAATTTATAATATTCTACAAAAATTTCAGTAACTAGTAGACATCTCAAATATTAGCCAGTTCAAAGGACACCTTCCAATTCGACATGGTTTGAAAACGATAAATGAAAAACACGGACTATTTTTCCAGACATACGAATTCGATTTGACACATAATTTTCTAAAAATCAAAAAGTGGTCTTTCAGGCCTCTAAAAATTACAAGGTTAATTTCTAAAGAAAGCACTTTCATTGAATTTAATTCTAGACTCAAAAACAACCTAAAAACATATTACCATTATTTTTATACAGTCGATTTAATGTGGACAATTTCTCAGATCAGTAGCAGTTTCTATTTTCCCATGTAATCCTTTATGGTTTTGACATACAAGTGATCATATCTTGCCATACAATGATTATTGTTGGGTTTATAACATATTTAGATCGATCCCTACATAAGAATAACATGTTCATAACAATTTAAATTCAGATTTATATACCTATTCGATTCATAATTCATCTTTGAGGTTGTTATTTCATGTGACGAGTTATTATTTCATGTGATAATATTTCAACAAGAACAACAACATGGATTCAAGGATTAACCAAGGGAGAAAGATATGAATACCCTCGTAGAACACACGAAGAATCAAGAACACAAGATCAAGTCACCAACAATTTTCTTCCTCCTTCCTTCTTCTTACGATGTGCATGAAACAAGAATGAAACAAGATCAAGCCTCCCTTTTGGGGTTTTTGTGGATCGACAGCAGCAACACAAAGAGGGAGAACCGAGACTTTTGTGAGATAATTTAGGGTTTTCTTTGGCTTGATGTTCGGTATATAAAAAAAAAAAGAAACTGTGTGTTGTGATAGGAACAATTAGGGAAAGGATCAATTTGCTTAATGACTTGATTTATCTCATTAATAAGATGAATGTGGACTTCATAATGGTCAGGGGGGGCGGACACATGCCATTTCTTTTATTTATTTATTTTTTTTTTGTACACACTTTATATTGTAAAGTTTATTTGGAGTTTAATTCATTTGATACATAGGATATAATTCAATATAGGTTAAGTATCATATGTTACTTACACAATTTCATAAGTTCTTAAAATTTTAAATGAGGGCATTTTTGTCATTTCTTATTATGTTCAGTTTTTGGGTTTTACAACTTCTTCCCCTCTAAAAGAAAATTTTCGTCCTCGAAATTTGAAGTCGCAAAGTTAGACGAAGTCGTAGAAAATCGCAAAAGATCGTCACAAACATTTTCACGCCCGGGGAGGTTCTTCCAAAAGGAAAGCTCATAAAGAAATACGAACTAGATTTCAGATCAAATTAACTGTATCAACAGTAGAGAGCTCTACAAGAGTTCAAGATTTATAACTGAGGTCAACAGAATGCAAAACGAGAGTCCAAACTCATCCAGGTATCTAATGAACGAAGGCAAGGTATACACATAGGTAGAATGAACCTAAAGCCTTACTAATCACGGGTAATCCAACGGAGGTTAAATTCTAAACTTCGTAGGTACTTCCCAAGATATCCTATGGCCACAATGAGTGCACGTTATATGGCGTAAGTATTATCACGTTGATCAGGCGTCATAATACTAGCACCACATAAATATGCCTTCATGATGATCATACTTTATCTCGATTCGTGAGCAAAACAACCTATCTTAATCCACCTAGTACTTCTACAGTCTCAGAGGTCAACAAAATCAAAAGAGACATCAAAATGATTAACAAAAGGATCAGAGGTCAGAGTCGGAATCTGAAGATAAGGATCAAATAGTGTCAGGCAATTACTATGCAATTCTCAATGCCATAAATCTTGAAGGCATCAGCTTTCAATCTCCAAGAGGGATCTCAACAGGCTTTAACCAAAATCGAGGCACGAATCAGAGTGATGCGGAAGCAATGATACTTAATCAAATGCCTTATAGTCTACCCATTCCTCACTGGTCAAAACTTAAGTTCATATTAAGAAATCCTAAAGCAAGTTCTCAAGGTGTTCTCCTATGTTCTTACAGTGGAAGCCTAATGGTCCAAACTCACAGGTCAAGGGTAAATGTATTACGAGTCGCAGCCTGTCTCTCTGATACCATAAATTGTAACACCCCAACCCGACAAGGGTAGAGATGTCACAATAATGGTGACGTATCAGAACAAACACAAGCATATGACATAAATAATACAATTGAATTTCAATGGTTACAATGGAAAATTCGAAACTACAAAGTTATAATACAATAATTTCTAACTCTAAATATAAATTCTTCTAGTCATCCTCAATAGCTAGTAAGGTCTTCTAAGTCCAAGGTACTCTCCACTCATACTCAGCCTCCAAACTAAAACCTGCCGCAGGAAAAGAAATGCGGCTGAGCTACGAAAGCTCAGTGAACAGATATAAAGGTAACAAGCCGTAAAAATGAAATAGTGAAGTAAGTGAAACAATGCAAGGTGTAACAGGAGTTAGGAAGGAAAATAGAAAAGGTTATGCAGATTTATCAAGAAATGGTTACAATAGATAAATGTAAAGGAAACCGTAACCCACCACAAGCACAAATCAAATCAAGTCAAGTCAAGTATCAAGTCAAGTATGTATCCGGAGAGGTGACCTCGTAATACTAAGTACAAGTTCTTAAGGTAACAGAAATAGTAATCCACTACGAGCCCAGAAACAGAATCATATCATAATCATGTAGAGGGGAGACCTCTCAGTAACCAGTAATATGAGGGGATACCTCCAAGGGGTGGAGTAGCTAGCTCCCAGATATGTGAAAGACGTGTATCGCACACACCATCAGTCACCAGATATAACAGATACAAATACAGATAACATATAACAGATCTAGGATGCATCCATACGCCCCAGGTGGCCAAATACCTCCTCAACACACCAAATCAAAATAAGTCAGGGACGGGATAGGACATCACTCTCCTACCCTAGAGTCATGCCATCGGTGCATCAATGACATGGTCATGAAATCCTCATGACTAGTGATACAGATAGTGGCTCGTAGTCTCAAACTGAGGGTCAATGGTCAAGTATCAAATGTACAAGTATTCAGTTCAAGTTTCATATTAAGTGTTTCAAGTCCAATTTCCATTTCAATTATATCAGAGGGTTCATATCAAAGGTTCATATCAGAGGGTTCATATCAATAGTTTAATATCAGATGGTTCAATATCAGATGGTTCAGTATCAGAAAGGTCAATATCAGAAGATCAATATAAGAGGGTCAATATCAGAAGGTTCAATATCAGAAAGGTCAATATCAGAAAGTTCATAATCAAAGTTTCATATCAACAGTTCATTTTAAAAGGTTTCTATTAAAAAATCCATTTAAAGCAATCTTTCAATAATGGTTTTCATAAAGATAGTCTTAAAAATAGTTTTCTTAAAAACTTTTAGTAACTTTCATTTAAAAGTAGTATAGCTTTTCTCACACATTTTCATATATAATTCAGAAAGGTTTTCACATCTAGTTACCAAAATCAAATAATCCTTCAAGTATTACGTGATTCCAATATTCATGTTACAGGGTGACGAACAAGTCATATCAAGTATCAAGGGGACATGGCAAAGTTCAATTATCAAGGTTCGCAAATCAAAGGAAGCATAACAGAGGCATAGATCAATTAAGAAGGCCCCAAATAAGAAGGCTCAGATCAAAATCAAACCAATGTAGAAAGATGTAAGTGAAACATGAAGAACGAATCAAAGTATAAGGGAACATAGCAATGGCTTAGGGAATCCTATAATGAATCAGAAATTCAGAATGTCATGAGAACGAAGGCACCTTACTGAAAAAGGGTAGAATATCTGTACCTTATTAGCAAGCAGGCAAAAACACAAGGCAAACACCGACAGTAATCAAGTCACTCCTTCTTCGGACCTAAAGGAGTAGAAGACACAATTACAATTGGTTCTTATTTACTAATTTTAGTTATCTTTCCATTTTAAGTAACTTTTCCATTCTTAGCATGTTTCCAAAATTAGCAAGTTTCCATTTTTTTTAGAAAGTTTCCTTATTTAGTAACACTAGTTATTTATATTCCCGTTTATCAACTTAAGGTATTAAAGATGACCATATTATTAGTTTAAGGTTCGCAAGGTTATTTACATAAAGTTAAGGATATTATAGTAGGTTTACAAACTTTAGGGTTTATTATGTAATTATGACGAGTTTAAGGACTATTATGCAATTATCATAAAATTAGGGTATAAAATGTAATTATTATAAAGTTACAGGTTTTTACAAGTTAAGTCCTTTAGTATTAGAAAAATAACAATTTAAACCCTTTAGTTTTGGAAAATAAACAAATAACACCTTTTTAATATCTTTTACACTATAACAGATTTTATGTATGAACTGGACCTGTTTTAAATAACTTATGAATCATATTATAACTTCGAAATAAAATTCACCAAAATTCACATAGATACCTAAATGTCCCTAGTATTTTACCTAATTTTTCCAGATTTTATTAACTAGTATAGGTAGGAACTAAAAATCCATCTCCCTAACATATTCTAGAACCGTATCCGAAGAAACACCCGAAAAGTAATTAATTCTCTACCCCAACTATAAAATTTATATTATTCTAAAAAAATTTCAGTAACTAGTAGACATTCCAAATATTACCCAGTTCAAAGGACACCTTCCAATTCGACATGGTTTGAAAACGATAAATGAAAAACACGGACTATTTTTCCAGACACACAAAATTCGATTTGACACATAATTTTCTAAAAATCAAAAAGTGGTCTTCCAGGCCTCTAAAAATTACAAGGCTAATTTCTACAGAAATATATTTCATTGAATTTAATTCTAGACTCAAAAACTACCTAAAAACACATTACCATTATTTTTATACAGTCGATTTAAGGTTGACAATTTCTCAGATCAGTAGCAGTTTCTATTTTCCCATGTAATCCTTTATGGTTTTGACATACAAGTGATCATATCTTGCCATACAATGATTATTGTTGGGTTTATAACATATTTAGATCGATCCCTACATAAGAATAACATGTTCATAACAATTTAAATTCAGATTTATATACCTATTCGATTCATAACAATAACATGTTCATAACAATTTAAATTCAGATTTATATACCCTCGTAGAACACACGAAGAATCAAGAACACAAGATCAAGTCACCAACAATTTTCTTCCTCCTTCCTTCTTCTTACGATGTGCATGAAACAAGAATGAAACAAGATCAAGCCTCCCTTTTGGGGTTTTTGTGGATCGACAGCAGCAACACAAAGAGGGAGAACCGAGACTTTTGTGAGATAATTTAGGGTTTTCTTTGGCTTGATGTTCGGTATATAAAAAAAAAGAAACCGTGTGTTGTGATAGGAACAATTAGGGAAAGGATCAATTTGCTTAATGACTTGATTTATCTCATTAATAAGATGAATGTGGACTTCATAATGGTCAAGGGGGGGGGGGCGGCCACATACCATTTCTTTTATTTATTATTATTATTTTTTTGTACACACTTTATATTGTAAAGTTTATTTGGAGTTTAATTCATTTGATACATAGGATATAATTCAATATAGGTTAAGTATCATATGTTACTTACACAATTTCATAAGTTCTTAAAATTTTAAATGAGGGCATTTTTGTCATTTCTTATTATGTTCAGTTTTTGGGTTTTACATTTGCAACCTACATGAACTTCAAAGTGTACCAAATGGATGTAAAAAGTGCATTCTTAAATGGCTCACTGAAAGAAGAAGTTTATGTTCAGCAACCTCCTGGATTTGAAAATTGTGAGTTTCCTGACTATGTCTGCAAGCTTAACAAAGCCCTTTATGAACTGAAACAAGCACCCAAGTCATGGTATGAAACTCTCTCAGCCTTCCTGATCCAAAACAAATTTGTCAGAGGCAAGATAGACAACACATTGTTTATCTACAGGACAAATAATGATGTCATACTTGTGCAAGTATATGATGATGACATCATCTTTGGCTCAACAAGTTATAAACTTTGCAAATAGTTTGAAAAACTGATGGCAAAGAAATTTGAAATGAGCATGATAGGAGAACTGACTTACTTCCTTGGACTGCAAATCAAGCAGACTGATAAAGGAACCTCTATCAGTCAAGAGAAGTATGTCAGAAGCCTACTAAAGAAGTATGAGCTCAGTGACCGTGCCTCAGTCAAAACTCCCATGGTTCCACCAAACAATCTTGGTCCTGACCTTACTGGAAAACCAGTAAATCAAACTCTTTTCAGAGGAATGATTGGGTCACTGATGTATCTACTTGCATCAAGGCCTGACATCCAATTCTCAGTTTGTTTGTGTGCCAGATATCAATCTGACCCAAGAGAATCTCATCTCACAGCTGTGAAAAGGATACTCAGGTACCTGAAAGGTACTCCAAACCTTGGATTATACTATCCAAAATGTTCAGGCTTTGATCTCAAAAGATACTCAGACTCTGACTATGCTGCATGCAACATGGATAGAAAAAGCACCTCAGGCTCCTGCCAAATCCTTGGTGGGAAAGTAGTCTGTTGGAGTGATAAGAAGCAACAATCAGTTGCCATGTCCTCAGCTAAAGCTGAATATGTTGCAGCTGCCAGTTGTTGTGCAAGTGTACTCAGGATGAAAAGTCAACTCAGTGACTATGGAATCCAGTATAAGATGGTTCCCATCTTTTGTGATAACACAAGTGCAATTGCCATCTCAAACAACCCTGTTCTTCATCAGAGAACAAAACACATTGATATTAGATATCACTTTATCAAGGACCATGTCATGAATGGTGACATTGAATTACACTTCATTCCTACTGAATGTCAGCTAGCTGATATATTCTCCAAACCATTGGATGAACCAACTTTCACAAGATTTTGTTTTTGGTCATATCCAACGTCGTAGGAAATTTTGCCTATCCCAAAATGTTTTGGGCGTACAAGAATGTAGTGAAATATCTTCAAAACTGCTTTCTTGCTACGGCGTTCACAAAAACCCCCTCAGTCATATATCATGACTATCTGAGGGAATTCTGGTGTACTGCATTGGCAACAAGCCCTGAGGACACCAAAGACTCAATAATCACTTTCTCAGTGATGAATGGGTGAAGGACCCTCTCCCTTGATTACCAAACCTTCATCAAGGCCACAGGCCTTGATTTCGCTGAGAACTTTGAACCTCAGCCCACTGACCAAGAAGTAAAGGCCGAATTGCTTTTACTTGGGCCACATGACCCAAAACAACCTGATGTGGCCCCAGGAACCCTCCTGGCCAAAGCGCCAATCATCAAGACCTGGTTCCCACCTGCCAGGAGAATCCAGATGAGTTTTGTCATTCAGGTCCTTGGGGCAATAAATCCTCCACGAAACAGTTGAATGCATCACAACAATTGATAATGTTCAGTCTCCTGGAGGGTAGAAAGATAGACATCAGAGGAATAATCTTCCGTGACCTCGTAGCCAAGCTCTCAGAAAAATCTAGGCAAAGACACGTCTTACCCTAGGTTCATTTCCTATGCGCTTCAGGCCTTACTAGGCTTTGATTATGTTAGTCCTGGTGTTGAGGGATCTAAACTTGACGTCCTTCATAAAGCCAACTATTCAAGAGACCTTACTGAGGTACAACCAGTCTCCCTGACCACATACATGTTGTTGGTCATTCAGGGAGCAAATTTTGTCTCACCTATTCCTTCTCCTACAAAGCAGGAGAAGAAGAAAAAGAAGGCAGGGTCCAAGAAGGTAGTTAAACCCAAATCACTCGTCCTTGATACTTCTGCCTTAGAGCCTAAAAAAAGGCAAACTATGGCCAAGACCTCAGAGACACCCATCATTGAGACACTCTTGACCTTAAAACAAATGCCAACGGAGGATACTGAGAAATCATCCTCAGTGTCCTCAGGCAAAACCCTTCCTCATGGCTCTACTGACATACACAAGTCAGTGGGGTCAGGAACCTTCACCCTCTCACATCCCGATGAAGGCATTCGTCAATCCCAACCTTTTCCTGAGGGAGTACAGGGTCCTGAATCCTCGGTAGAGCAGCACTACTCTACTGAGAAGGGGACCCACACCCAATCACATCCTGCTTACGGTCTTGACAAATCACAATCAGGATCTCAGGGAAAAAAGGACCCTAAATCCTCAGAAGGGCAGTACAACCCTGATGGGAAAGGGGTCCACCAACAATCACAATCAATGCCTCATGATAGTACTGGAGAACTCCCACCAGTCCTTGAAGGCACTCAGGGGGACAAAGACTCAGAGGGATTAAAACCACCCGCTGATACGGAACCCAAAACCCCTCATGGCGGATCCAGTCACTCAGGAACTGACTCCAAAGTCCAGGCTGAGCAAACCCACTCAGTACACTTGGAGGGGTCAGAACCTGGCCAAAACAAAGGTGAGCCCTCTTCTGAGGGGGAGCCGGATTCCCGCAGGGTTCCTACTCTAGCAGATCTTGAAAGACTGCTGGATGATGTGTCAGAGGAAGAAATGGTTGATTTTGGCGATGAAGACGTTTTTGGTGCTGAGGAGGAAATGGAGACTGAAACATACAACTCTCCTCAGCACCCTGAACAACAACAATCATCTCCTCCTCCTGAGGATCAACAACCCCTCACCCTAACCAACCCAACATCATCATCATCATCATCATCAGGTCACTCATCTGCTCCTACTACTCCTGAGTGGTTACAGAAATATGACAACGTTCTTCCACTTACTGAAAGGCAGCTAGTAATGTTTCTCGGCAAAGCCAACCATGCTCTCTTTCGTGAGATTACTGAAGAGCAATGGGATCAGCATACTGAAGCAGCAGCCAACTATGCTGACTTCAGGGCTACTGTTGAAGAATCTCAGGGCAAAGTGCTACAGGTCACCAAACTCACTGACAAACAACTCGGTGACCTGAGGGAATCTTTGGATTGTATGGGAACTGAACAAGACAAGTAGCTCACCAACATACTGAAAGCTCTTAATCATATTCAGGAAGAACTCGGAGATGTTCCCGCCTTGCTCACAAAGCTGAAATAATACATGGATACTCAGACCACCACTTCCACCAACATTACTGAGCTTCTAAAGCTTCTTCAGGGGGTGGATCTCAACACCATAAGGTCTCAGCAAGATTCTCTTCATCAGTCAGTAGCTGATTCCAAAGAGTACCTGAACAAAATATCCTCAGCCTTTGATCAGCTCTCAACAAAACATAATGAGTTGATCACCCACTATACTACAAAGGTCACTGAACTCACCTCCACTCAGGATTCCATGGCTGCTGAAATGTCCACACTGATGAATGAGACCTCTGAAATAAAGAAAATGGTCTCCAGCATCCTCACAATTCATCAGGCCTCTCCGGCTACCCCAACTCCTCAGTCAACAGGTGCATACACTGAAGTTCCTGCATCTGTTGAGGGGAAGAAACTTGATAATCCATCTCAGTCTTTTGCACATATTGTTGCTGCAAACCCTGAACAACCTGAAGCAATAGCGACATAAATCCCTGAGACCTCCACCAGTCAACCCCCTCCCACTGACAAAGGGAAGGGAATCATTGTGACTGAAGATCCTCCTGAAACAAAATTGGTTCTGGCATCAACTGAAAGGCGTCCGGACCCTGATGCACCATTTATGGTTGAGTTAGATGGATGAAAGACATTCTTTGGGACCCCAACAGAAGTGGCCGAAGTCTTTCACGAACAGGACATAAGAAGGGCCAAAGAAAAAGCTGAGCAACTCAACAGACCAATAATCTTTGAGGTTGCCAAGGAGGTAATTAAGGAGACTGACAAGGACATCAAGGGGGAAGAATTCCTCAAGCTTTAGGCTGACATCATTAAGGAAACCAATGAGCAGGCAGAGCTTAGAGAAGAAAGAAGGAAGAGAACCCATGAGAGGTATATGTGGCATATGACAAAGACCAAGGGAGAAGGCAAGATCACTGACATGACCATTCACCTGACAAACTCTATAAGTGTTACGGTTCACAAGGGACCAAGAAAGTCTGAAGTAAACAAACCCTTCAGATTCTCAGAATATGGGTTAAGGGAATAGGATATGAATATGCCCATCCTGAGGAAGAAGCAAGGCAAGATTTTTCCTAGCCTTCTAAAGACACTGAACGCCAAATATGAGGAACCTGAAAAAGTGGCTAAGAGTCTAGGAATAGATCATAAGGCGCTTGCTTCTCAAGGACTGTCAATCCCTAAGCCTACTCAAAAGACCGGGAGGAAAAGAAGAGCTCTGAGTCAGGAGCCTGAACAATTCATAGCTGCTCTTCACTGAAACAGGATTCCTCCTCAAGGAGTCAAGTTTGTTCCCAACCTGGTCATTAAGGAGCCTGAGTATGGCATATTCTTTATCGATGAGTTCAGCCAACCAGCCTACCAAAGAGTCAGTGACATCAACCTAGTGGAAATAACAACTCTTCTGGCATACAAGCTAATGGCACTTCAAGTGAAGGGTCCTGATAATGAAGAGTTTGTCAAGCTGATGGATAGGATGATGAGAGAGCGACCTGACAAAGATGTTTTAGTGTTGAAGAGAGCTAAACTGGAACTCTTGGGTATCTTGGAAGGAGAACAAGAACCCTAAGTATTATGTTAGATAGGACTTTGTAATGATATTAATAAAATTGATGGCTGATCCGTTTGAAAGTATATGAAAATAATATCGGATACGCGTGATACGCGGGGATCAACAAGCCAACCCTTTAGGACAAAGGTTAACGTGCAAAACCCGTGAATACGATATGAGATACCGGGCAAGTGTTACCCGGGTCGTTTCCCGACGAGGTGTGAATCGAGGATTTCGTGTAAGGCTTGGAATTAAAGTGATTGAAGTGTGGATTTTGGATTTTTGTGTTTTTTTAATTCTAATAAAGATATGAAAGGCAAATAAACAAAGAAAATTAAGCAAAGAGCAAATTACGCTAAAAACGTTAACCGGGAATTCCAAAAACGAGCTTAAAAACCAAAATCTTTAAAAATTAACCCTACGAGTGCAAATCTATTTTTCCTAAGTTCTAATTAATAAAAGAAAATTTTAGAAAAAAGAATTATATTTTTTTGACTTTTATATTTTTTATTATGAATTAAAAACTAAATTTAAAAGAAAAATAAATTAAAAATACTAAACGAAAATGGAAAATTCTAAAAAATTACAGGAAAGTGTTAAATGGTATGCTGGTCCTAGGAAAAATAAAAGGGAGTCAACAGCTTATTTGAATAAGCTGTTATTAAGCTAAAGTTGAAATAAGCTAAAGAAATGAAACAATGGTTAAAAGAAATAAAGAAAGGAAGAAGGACAGAAAAGTCCCAAGGGCGCGTGTGGTTAAGGTGTGGGTGTTGTGTGCTTGGGAGGCTGGAGGTCCAGGGTTCGAATCCCTTGGCCTCCTTTTTTTTTGCTAACTTATTATTTTATTTTATTTTCTTTTACAAACTGAATAACAAGAATTAAGCTAAGGTTGTTTAAGGCTAAGGACTGATTAAGCTGTTAGATCTATAGAATAAGCTAAATTAAGCTAATCTAAACTAAAGGCTATCTGGACAAACTAAATTAAGCAGGATAAGCTATGACTAAAGGAAAATAAGCTCTTATCAAACACCAAAAAGCAATTGAAAATCTGTGGTGCAGGGCACCTCAGTCCAAACATGGTGCATTTTAAGCAGTTGAAAAGCTATCCTAAGCTACTCAAAAAAATCAGTAAAAATATGAAACAACTGGACAAGCTACCAAATGTTATGTATACCAACTTTCAGATTAAAAGAACTTGTATTGATCAAATGAAAAATGAAAAGCATAAGGCTGAATGAGGAAAAAAAAAAAAGAAAACAATATGCAGTCTGCTATAAGGTCTGTAATCAGTTGAGTAAAATTGACACAAGTGATCACAATCAAACCTGACTTCAACTTAACTCTAAAAACAATGCCTTAGTGCTCAAAATGGACTCACAAGAAGCCAAAGCAAGGACAAAAACTGCTTATCTTTATGATAAGCAGTTATGACCATTTTTGAAGCTTAGAATTAGAAAATCCATTTTAAACATACAAACTATTGAAACAAGCCTAAAACTACTAACTAACACCCTATATAACTCAGATTAATGGGGATTAAGATAGTCCAAGTGGTCAAATTCAGCAATTGACTCTAAAAGTCAACAAATTGGCTTATGCCAAACACTGCTTTAAGCAGACTGGTATGAGCTTTAACACTGAATTGAGCTTATTTAACCCAAATTTCTGAAACACTAATTATTGTCTAGGTGTATTAAGCCCTAAGGAGCATTTTTCAACAGGAATCAAGCAACCTAATAAGCTATAAGAGCTTATGCTAATTTTGGTCTATTTATGAGATTTTTAAGCAAAAACTAGATTAACCCTATACTAACTAACAAATAAACATCAAAAGGAAATCATAAGAACAAATAAGCTAGAATTAAGCAAATAAGCACAGAAATAAGCTATTGAATATTAAAATGCAAGAAATAAGCTAAAATGGTAAAAAATGAAACTTACAAAAGCCTTGTGCTCAAAACCAAGGCAAGATTCTTGACACCCAAATTACTCTCTAAACAACCCTAATGCTTCCCAAGAAGCTCTAACCCATGGCCATCCATAATTCACCATGCTCCAGCTTCTTTGACCATTTTGACTTCTGTTGACTTTATTTGACTTTTTGAAATTGAAACGGTTTTAAACTACTATAAGCTTACAAAAAGCTATTAGAAGCTTATATAAGCTTATAGGCACAGGATTAAAGGCTTATGAATTATTTTTACTAACAACTAAATTTAATTTAAATTGACAGATTTAAAAGAAACTTGAACTTTTCATTAAACTTGAAATTGGTTACAATACTGAAATACAATTAAAACTGAAAGCAAATTAAAACTTGACTTTAAATCCAACTTAAAAACTACTAACTGATTACTAATTAACTAACTAACTGCCATAAGGCTTCCAAGGGTCCTATTTATACTAAAAAACTAGGGTTCCTCTTGTCTGTGCTTTCTCTGTCTTCATCTGGACCATTGGATTATTCTTGGATCATCTCAGCCCTTAAATAGGATTTTAGCGCCTAAACTTGTACTGGATTGCCAGCGTGTGAGGTATCACGTGAAGAGCTATTGGAGGGGGGGAAATAGGTGGCTGGAGCAGAGGAGACAAGGTTGTCTGGACATTGGAGCAGGGGAAAGGTGAGGTGAAAGGTTTGGGGAAAGGGGAAAGCGGGAAAGAGAAGGGGTTGACTTTTTGGATTTGACCTGTTATTAGTTAAATAAAATTGGTATGGGATGGTTGGGCTGGGATTTTTTGGATTGGGCTTGTGAAAGGTTTAAGGTTTAGTGGATTAAGGATTTGGTTTAGTTAAAAGGGTTTGGTAATAGTTTTAATGTTGAGGGACCAAAACTGCCAAATCTGTAAATTATCTCCAAGGACCATTTTTGACATTTTGATACTCTTGAGGGTTGACTTTGTCTTTGTCTTTGTCTTCACTTGATCAAATGCAAAAATGTTGTCGAGTCGGTCCAAAAATGCCCGTTTTCGCTCTATTTTCCATCCTTGGTACCTGAAACACATAAAAACACAAACAAAGGATATCTGCAGTATAAATTGGTATATTTAGCTGTTTTTAGCATTTTTTATGTATCAAATGGGCATAAAATGATGAGTAAATAGGCATTCACCATCCCCCCACACTATCAATTGCTAGTCCTTAGCAATCCGATCATATAAAGTAATGAAAGGATCAAAAGAAAATACCAAGCATACCCCGTTTTGACTTTTTATTCAATGCAAGAAATTTAAACTAGAACAAAAATAGATAATATGCTTGATTTCCAAAAATGGTATCATGGAACGGGATTCACACAAAATGGGTGTCTCTAGGGAATTGTAATCGTCATCCTCTTTTTTATACTCCCAACTAAGCTTAAACTCAATGTGCAAATGTTTTTTGTAAAATGCTAACACTACTTATACTAATAATCTATGTAAGCCGAAACTTAACTTTTCACTCCCATAATTTATTAAAGTTAGGTGAGTGTGCTCATTTTCAAAATTTTGACCGCAAAAATCGACATTTATTATGGTTGTTATTTGTTTAAGTCAAATACTAATTTACCGGAAACCTCAAAAATCTAAGGATCGAAAAGGGTCTTTTCCATGTTGCGGCTTTCTTCTCGGCACATCCCAAACCTGTTGGTTTTAGGTGACCAGGTTTTTGACACCCCACTGAGAATAGTATCGAAACCAGCGGAATTTCGATTTCAAAGATTTTGGATATTCCCACTAAGTTAGTATTAAAAACTTAAATAGATAACAACAAACGATCATTTAGAGATTAGAGACTCAAAGGTGAGATCACTCCATGTAACGGCTTTCTTCTCGGCACATCCTAAACCAGTTGGTTTTAGGTGACCAGGCTTTTGACACCTCACAGAGAATAGTACTGGAGCTTTCGGGGTCTTTGAAATCAACAATCTACCAAATTACCGTTTAACCTTTATGACAAAATTGACGAATCCTAGTTCAACTTCCGATTTAAACTTAAGAAAAAACAAGTTTTCTACATTTATTCAACATATAAACAACATATACATCTTTATTTTTGCAACATCATAACTTATTGCATTTTGCAATATCATTCCATTTTCTTATTTTGCAATATCATTCCATTTTTCCGTTTTTTTCATTTTTCATTTTTTCATTTTTTTTTCATTTTTCATTTTTTTTTTAATTATATATATATATATATATATATATATATATATATATATATATATATATAATATATATATATATATATATATATATATATATATATGCTTTCTAAAAAATTAAAATAAAAAGTTGAACTCGGACTCTATATCAAAATTGTATAAAAATTTGTTTTGCATAACACAACGACTTTAACATTCAAAAGTTTGAAAACAGCACTAATTTAGTCATATTAAGAACTTCTGGGAGGAAAAGCCACAGATTACTTATATAAGCTCTAAAGAGAACCAACTACTCTACGCTTAGCATTTTCATTTGCACAAATCTTAAAACCTTAGTCTAATCGTTAAAGGAGCAGCCAGATCAACACTCTGGCAGAGTCGGGATTCCCCTTGTTCTAACCTAATCAAGACTAAACACCTTTTTTTTTTTTTTTTTTTTTTTTTTTTTTTTTTTTTTTATGTGCAAAGCACTTCTTTTTCATGCAATTTCTTATTTAAAAACGAAAAAAATTTAAAATTTTGGTCAAAAACGGGGGTACTAGGGCACTAGAAGGTACACATGTGATCAAATTCGTAAGAATTCCCCCCACACTTAGAATTGAATATTGCCTTCAATATTCAAAGTACCGGCTATTATGCCGAGACTTAGAACGTAAAAAGGTAATACTAATAGCCAAGTGTGTGAAAGAATTCTCTTTTTCACAAACTGGATTAATAAGATATCCCTAGATAATCGTTAGCAAAAAGATCGGATATTGTGCGGCTGGATTGAAAACAGGCGCATCAATCATCACGATCTCAGGGAAACCTGAAAATAAGAGCAAACAACACACAAAAGCAAAGCACAGTAGAGGAATTCCCCCACACTTAGTGTCAGAAAATAGAAAGAAGTCAGAAACATGGGTTATCACCCATGAAGTGCTAATGTTTTTGTTAACCGAGTCACTAGCTTGACTCGACCCCGAATTCATTGGTCCATGGGGAAAGCAAGTGGAAGAGAAAATCTCCATCGAACTTTTATTCAAAATTTTTGGATAAACATTGAAGTATATGAAAGTTCCACTCCGATGAGATGCCCCGCGACTCTAAATAGTAGAAACTATAAGCGGAGATGCCGGGGTCAAAAACTTTGTCCTCATTTTCGTACGGAAATGAGAGTAAAGTTTTAGTCAGATTTAACTCCATGCAGAATAGGAGTTCACCATTAAGATAGAACAGAGGGGAATTACTTTTCTGCAGAATCAAAAGTTCCTCAGATGAGGTTTGTAACTTGAAATTCTTATCGGGAGTCAATTTAATCATTGAATGATTTTTACTACCATCGAGTATGCCTGGATTAAACACTTTGTCTTCACAAGAAAACTCAACAGGATACTCGATGGAAGACTCAACAGAGAAAAAGATATCACCCTCGGGAGATAGAGGAGATAAGACATTTAGATCATTTGTTAATTCAGCCACGGTTTTCATTTTTTTGTCTTTATCTTCAAAGGATTTATCATCAGAAGGTTTGCCATATAAAAGATCTTTCCATTCTTCACGATCAGCACCGAAATCAAAAAGATCATCATCATTTTGAGAATCACTATCTTTGATGATTTTCTTAGGATTAGAATCAAGTGATGGATCATGATATAAAAGATATTTCACTTCTTTCAGATCTGATTCGAAATCAAAGTCATCATCTTCATCCACCGGTGGGATTGGATCGATGTGAGCGAGTTCATCGGCAAACTCCTCAAGAAGATAATCACAATTAGACGTTTGAATTTCCTTTGGAGGGAGAGAAGGTGACGGATCATCATTAAGCAACTTCTCGAGGAGGAGAATGTCTCCTTCCGGATCAAATTCGGTATCATCAATTTCCGTTGAAATTGAATCATTTTTTAGACAAGCATCGATCTCTTCCAAAATGAAGTCACTTCCCTCAAACAGAGTGAGGGAAGGGGAAGAGTCAGAAAGAATTGGTTGAGAAGAAGGAGTGGGATTGCCACTCAAAGAATTAACCGAGAAAAAGTCACTATCCTCAACGGGGATAGGAGATGATGGAGAGATTGGGTCAGAATCCATCTTGTGCTCAAAATGGGGAGGTGATGCCTCAACATAATCGATGTTTTCATAAGATAAAGAATCGTCATCACTTGTAGTACAATCATTGTTAGAATCGGAGAAAGTCTCAAAATGATCATTTGAAGCATCAAGAGGAGGCAAATCACACATTTTGTCAGAAATACCCTCGGACTCACTTTGGATTGAGACAAGGTCCTCAACACTAGACTTTATTACTTCGTCCGATTCCTTTTCAGGAATAGTGCTAAGATGCTCATCCCCCATAATGAGAGAGTCCTCAGAGTCCATAGTCGGTAAGATGGATGTGATTGCAATAGATTGAGGGAGTTGAGAAATGATATCGTTCAAAGGAATAGCACACTCCTCGTCGTCCTCCTCATCATTGTTACTAGCATAAATAGCTTTTATACGTTCCATTTGCTCTTCTGCTAGCAATTCTGCAATACTCTTGTCTTCCTGCTTTTTCTGGACGGGTGTGATTGCAGCTGACGAATTCTCATAATATTCCCTTATTTGAATAGTATCCTCATCATCGTCATCGAGAATGGAAGCCTTGAGAAAATTGGAACGCCTTTCCGCTGCTCGTTCTCCGGCTAGCAAATCTCCCATAGATTTTTCATGAGGATGAATGATGGAATACTGTGGGTGTTTGAAATTGTCAAAACCGGAAGTATTATACCAAGGATTAGGTTCTTGATTCCACGGTTGACATTGATAATCGTCATGAGGACCTCCACAATTTGCACAAGGAATATTCGGTGACGACATAAGAATTAAACATTAAAGAGGGATAAGAAGATAGAATTAAACGGTTTAAGAGGATAAAGAAGAAAAATAAAAGAAAACATTTTTGGGTTTTGCAATTTTTTTTAACACTTTAGGAAAAGTGTTTGTGATTTTTCAAAAGAAAATATATACAAAATAAAAACGATAACTTCACAAGAAAGGATCTCCAAGTCACTAATCGTTTAAACCTTAACGATATTGTCGCAATACAACCTCCCCGGCAGCGGCGCCAAAAATTTGATCCGTTTGAAAGTATATGAAAATAATATCGGATATGCGTGATACGCGGGGATCAACAAGCCAACCCTTTAGGACAAAGGTTAACGTGCAAAACCCGTGAATACGATATGAGATACCGGGCAAGTGTTACCCGGGTCGTTTCCCGACGAGGTGTGAATCGAGGATTTCGTGTAAGGCTTGGAATTAAAGTGCTTGAAGTGTGGATTTTGGAATTTTGTGTTTTTTTAATTCTAATAAAGATATGAAAAGCAAATAAACAAAGAAAATTAAGCAAAGAGCAAATTACGATAAAAACGTTAACCGGGAATTCGAAAAACGAGCTTAAAAACCAAAATCTTTAAAAATTAACCCTACGAGTGCAAATCTATTTTTCCTAAGTTCTAATTAATAAAAGAAAATTTTCGAAAAAAGAATTATATTTTTTTGACTTTAATATTTTTTATTATGAATTAAAAACTAAATTTAAAAGAAAAATAAATTAAAAATACTAAACGAAAATGGAAAAATCTGAAATATTACAGGAAAGTGTTAAATGGTATGCTGGTCCTAGGAAAAATAAAAGGGAGTCAGCAGCTTATTTGAATAAGCTGTTATTAAGCTGAAGTTGAAATAAGCTAAAGAAATGAAACAATGGTTAAAAGAAATAAAGAAAGGAAGAAGGACAGAAAAGTCCCAAGGGCGCGTGTGGTTAAGGGTGTGGGTGTTGTGTGCTTGGGAGGCTGGAGGTCCAGGGTTCGAATCCCTTGGCCTCATTTTTTTTGCTAACTTATTATTTTATTTTCTTTTCTTTTTCAAACTCAATAAGAACAACAAAATAAGCAACTTTACAAAAGAAACTATTTTCAGAAGCCAGAAATAAGCTCAGAAACAGCAAAACTGCTCAGTTCAGTAGGCTTTAACAAGAATTATGCTAAGGTTGTTTAAGGCTAAGGACTGATTAAGCTGTTAGATCTATAGAATACGCTAAATTAAGCTAATCTAAACTAAAGGCTATCTGGACAAACTAAAATAAGCAGGATAAGCTATGACTAAAGGCAAATAAGCTCTGATCAAAAACCAAAAAGCAATTGAAAATCTGTGGTGCAGGGCACCTCAGTCCAAACATGGGGCATTTTAAGCAGTTGAAAAGCTATCCTAAGCTACTCAAAAAAATCAGTAAAAATATGAAACAACTGGAAAAGCTACCAAATGTTATGTATACCAACTTTCAGATTAAAAGAACTTGTATTGATCAAATGAAAAATGAAAAGCATAAGGCAGAATGAGGAAAAAAAAAAAAAACAATATGCAGTCTGCTATAAGGTCTGTAATCAGTTGAGTAAAATGGACACAAGTGATCACAATCAAACCTGACTTCAACTTAACTCTAAAAACAATGCCTTAGTGCTCAAAATGGACTCACAAGAAGCCAAAGCAAGGACAAAAACTGCTTATCTTTGTGATAAGCAGTTATGACCATTTTTGAAGCTTAGAATTAGAAAATCCATTTTAAACATACAAACTATTGAAACAAGCCTAAAACTACTAACTAACACCCTATATAACTCAGATTAATGGGGATTAAGATAGTCCAAGTGGTCAAATTCAGCAATTGACTCTAAAAGTCAACAAATTGGCTTATGCCAAACACTGCTTTAAGCAGACTGGTATGAGCTTTAACACTGAATTGAGCTTATTTAACCCAAATTTCTGAAACACTAATTATTGTCTAGGTGTATTAAGCCCTAAGGAGCATTTTTCAACAGGAATCAAGCAACCTAATAAGCTATAAGAGTTTATGCTAATTTTGGTCTATTTATGAGATTTTTAAGCAAAAACTAGATTAACCCTATACTAACTAACAAATAAACATCAAAAGGCAATCATAAGAACAAATAAGCTAGAATTAAGCAAATAAGCACAGAAATAAGCTATTGAACAGTAAAATGCAAGAAATAAGCTAAAATGGTAAAAAATGAAACTTACAAAAGCCTTGTGCTCAAAACCAAGGCAAGATTCTTGACACCCAAATTACTCTCTAAACAACCCTAATGCTTCCCAAGAAGCTCTAACCCATGGCCATCCATAATTCACCATGCTCCAGCTTCTTTGACCATTTTGACTTCTGTTGACTTTATTTGACTTTTTGAAATTGAAATGGTTTTAAACTACTATAAGCTTACAAAAAGCTATTAGAAGCTTATATAAGCTTATAGGCACAGGATTAAAGGCTTATGAATTATTTTTACTAACAACTAAATTTAATTTAAATTGACAGATTTAAAAGAAACTTGAACTTTTCATTAAACTTGAAATTGGTTACAATATTGAAATACAATTAAAACTGAAAGCAAATTAAAACTTGACTTTAAAATCCAACTTAAAAACTACTAACTGATTACTAATTAACTAACTACCTGCCATAAGGCTTACAAAGGTCCTATTTATACTAAAAAAACCAGGGTTCCTCTTGTCTGTGCTTTCTCTGTCTTCATCTGGACCATTGGATTATTCTTGGATCATCTCAGCCCTTAAATGGGATTTTGGCGCCTAAACTAGTACTGGATTGCCAGCGTGTGAGGTATCACGTTAAGAGCTATTGGAGGGGGGGGGGAAATAGGTGGCTGGAGCAGAGGAGACAAGGTTGTCTGGACATTGGAGCAGGGGAAAGGTGAGGTGAAAGGTATGGGGAAAGGGGAAAACGGGAAAGAGAAGGGGTTGACTTTTTGGATTTGACCAGTTATTAGTTAAATAAAACTGGTATGGGATGGTTGGGCTGGGATTTTTTGGATTGGGCTTGTGAAAGGTTTAAGGTTTAGTGGATTAAGGATTTGGTTTAGTTAAAAGGGTTTGGTAATAGTTTTAATGTTGAGGGACCAAAACTGCCAAATCTGTAAATTATCTCCAAGGACCATTTTTGACATTTTGATACTCTTGAGGGTTGAATTTGACTTTGTCTTTGTCTTCACTTGATTAAACGCAAAAATGTTGTCGAGTCGATACAAAAATGCCTGTTTTCGCTCTATTTTCAATCCTTTGTACCTAAAACACATAAAAACACAAACCAAGGATATCTGCAGTATAAATAGGTATATTTGGCTGTTTTTAGCATTTTTTTATGTATCAAATGGGCATAAAATGATGAGTAAATAGGCACTCATCAATGGCCTATGTTTTTTGTTATATCAGTGTCCTTAATAGCTTTCTAGTATATTTAGTATGAGAAGAAGTCCATTGTCTCACTCATAACTAATCAAAACACTTAGGCATAATTTATAATCAAATAGGAGGAGATTGTTGGGTCCGTCAGTACCCAAGGATCCTGAAAACAGGATTTGAATACAAATTAAGCCAAGTGTTAATCAACCGAAAATAATGTTAAGTCACTGAGTGAACAGTCACTCAGTGAGTTACCTTCAAGATGCTCAGGACGAGTCTAAGAAGAAAGATTCACCACTCAGTGAGGCGGAACTCCCTGAGTGTCACTTAAGCCAAAGAAGAAGGTAATGGGTTCAGTGAGTATTGGACAAGAACTCATTAAACCCCAGTCTCCTCAACAAAAATAAGTAATTGAAGACTGAAGACTGAAGGCGTAGACTGAAGAACCTGAAGTCTGAAAGAAAGGCGGGATTAGGCGGGAAGAGTTTGAAGAGATAAGGAGAAGTCTTATCGGGCCAGAAACAGACCTTCCCTAAAACGGCAAAAGTCAAGAAGTGTCAGAACTGACACTCGGAAAGACTTTTGGCCTAATCCTATTGGTTCTTGGAAATGACAAATACTGTTGTAGTTGTCAGACACGCTTTGTAATTCTTTTTGTATTTTAATCATCAGTACTCTTTTATACTTGTGTATAAATAGGAAGAGATTGAGAAAAGTGGGTTAAGTTTTTGTGCATTAAAAGCGTAGACTTTCACAAAACCACTTTTCTCCTTCAAAGAGCAACTGCATCCCTGAGATAGCTCAGTGGGTCTTTATTGTTGTCACTCAAACATAGCTTGATTTTAGTGAGGAGAATACACCATACCTTGTCTATTCAATCCCAAGTCTTTGTTCAGCAAAACACTTTGGTAATAGATTCTTTGATTGATTTCTAATAAGAATTTAAACGTTGAAAAACTTGTGGTTTTTATATTTACGTTTTACTTATCAGTTATAATTAATCATTACATTAATCTCAGTCATAAACACAATTAGATTAACTTTGTAGTTACTTCTAAGTGTGTAAAGGGAACAGCATATAGCTTATAGGATCTACAAGATTCCTTGATAATTTTAGTCGAGTTTATTGTAGCGTTTCTTATTATGTTTGTATAAAGCTTATACGTTTAATATTTAATCTTGACTATGATTTTCATTGGGTTTGAAGGCGTGCACATATGTTCTAACGAAGTTGATGAGAAACTCGAAGTACACATATGTTCTTTGAAGGCATGTGCGTATGTTCCAAAGAATTTGATCAGAAAATGGAAGTATAACTATGTTTTTTGAAGGCGTGCATGTATGTTCTTAGAAGACGTGAACACATGTTCGAAAATATTTGATAAGAAACTTCAAATATGGAGTATATGTTATGTACACATATGTCCGTTTCCATTAAATATTATTAGTGCACACGTGCATAAATCGATTAGAGTCATGTATTTTCTGCTTTTTAGAAATTTGTATTTTAATTGTATTTCAATTAATATCGAATTTTGTGTATAACATTTATGTTTCTGGTTTGTTATAAATTTACATTATCTAAAAAAACACATATGCACCTTACTATTTGAAAAACATGCATGTTGAAAAAATTATTCCAAAAATTAAACTAAAAAAATTAAATTCCTAAAAACACACATGCACTAAATCATTTTAAAAACATGCATGCTGAAAAAAAAAAAAAAAAAAAAAAATCCGAAAATTAAGTGTTTTAAAAAAACAGAATTTATTTAAAAAAAAAAATCAAACATAATATAAAAATGTCTTTTACAATTATACCCTTTTGGATTAAATGTAGTTTCCCTTAATTACATAAATGTCATTTTGCATTGATATGTTGCACACTATCCTTTGTTAGGAATACATAAGTGGTTCTCGCAGTTCTCGCAGATAAGGTGGTTCTCGCAGGAAAGTGATATATATATATATACAGGGGCGGAGCCAGTGTACAAGTAGGGGGGGCGGTGCCCTCAACAAATTGGCCCAAAAAAAATTTTTATAGTGCAAATTTTTGGTTTTTAGTGAATTTTATATTTTTTGCCCTCATCCAAAAACTGAAATTGCCCTCAACAAAATTGAGCCCAACTGAAATTAACCAACAATGATGTTTTTTTAGTGCATTTTCCGGTGGTTCGGTGGTTTGGTTTATCGGAATAAATGGAGAAGATGACTTATTTAAGAAAGTGGGGTAGTGGGATAGTGTACTTTTTTATTACTAGTAGCTAGATTGGCATTTATTGAGCACATGCATCGTGACTCGTGAGTGGACAGTAGGTTGCTTTCAATTTTTTTTTGAAGGTTGTGGGGTTGCTTTCATGATATATGAAAAAAGAAAAAGTGAATTTCATGATTTATGGATATTTAAAGTAGAGAGCGGGGTTAATTAGGTTATTTAAAGTGGGACAATGTACTTTTAATCTATGGATATTGATAGTACTTTTGCTTCCTTTTTGTTAAACCCGACCCGACCCGACTTTTCAAGTTACGAAAAAAAAAACGACAAGTTAATTAGCCCATATTGTTGTTCGATGCCCCCCGTGAACGCATTTCCTGGCTCCGCCACTATATATATATATATATATATATATATATATATATATATATATATATATATATATATATATATATATACTTAAAAGGTAATATATTTCAAAACGAACAAAACAGATACATTCGAAGGCATCCATTATATTAACAAAATGCTTAGCATAGTGGATCCAAAGAAAAATATAATTGGTACAAGTATATTTCATGCATGTTAATGAGTAACTCAACAATGATGAAGCGTGATCGCTTTAAAGAAATATAAACATCTTATGTTATTCATTTGATTTTATCGTGCAATATTTTTGAGTGAAAACTGACATCTATTTCATCAACTTATCCAGTTTAATTTCCATACAAACTCATTATCAAAATATTTTGGCTTGTTTTATTTATATTATATATTTATTTACGTTTTTGATATAACGTTATTAATAAAATATTCACTTTGTATGTTATTGAAGTCTTAAATCATCAAATTATCATAATTGACCACAATATAATACCTAATTTGACGATTTAAGAATTAAAAAACATACAAATAAACAAAGTGAATACACGGTGGGCACAACCTTACAGATAATCACAAAAAGGCTAGATAGTTTTTGGAGAGTAAATCATGAACAACTCTCATGGAAACACAAACAGAAAACAGGTGCTATAAAAGAACTTATAGCAATCAACTATACAAGACAACCTAAACATTCAGTTAATCAAAGCAGCTGCTTCAAGCTTCAATTCTTAATATTCTTTAGAATTAGTTATAACTATATTATTGTAGAACAATGTTGGTCAACTGTTTAAAAGGTGGAAAGAAGTTTATCAATTGGCCAGAATTTATACTTATGTACTTATTAGTTAGCTTAGCCAAACACTTCAAAATAAGTGCATAAGTGCTTAAAAGCAGTATGCCGATATATAAAGGGCTTTAGGGAAAGTTAAAACACTTTAGAAGTGGCCTTTTGCTAAAGCCATAAGCTCTTTCAATAAGATTACCCAAACACCCACCAATTTCTCTTAAGTGCTTGTTGATTATTGAATTATTCCTTCCCTACTTACATTCTTACAAGTTACAATAAGACTTTCATGTTAAGTCAGAATTATTTTGCACAAGGCTCCCATTTCTAGAGGGCCACAAGCAATAAGCCCAGCTTCATGCCTCATATTCCCAATCGGCCCAATCCAAAGTTGTTACTTGGCTTAATTCTTATTATATATATAATTAAAACCCAGAATTTGGGCCTGCTTCACCAACATGTATCATGTGCATATACTATTGTACATTACTGTTCCAAGCACTGTTCATTTGGTACTGTAGCAACACTGTTCATGCTACAGTGTTTGCTACAGTACTTTTTTTTTAAATAAATAATTTCGAAAAAAATAATATTTAAAAAAAAAAAATTTTGAAAAAATATTTTCAAAGTAGCTACAGTACTTTTTTTTTTTTTTTTGAATTTAAAAAAAATAATGAAAAATATTTCGTAAAAATAATGTTTTGAAAAAAAAAATATATATATTCATAAAATATTTTCAAAAAAAATATTTTCACGTTACTGTAGTTTTTTTTTTTTTGAAAATAATTTCGAAAAAATAAAATTTTGAAAAAAAAATATATAAAAAAAAAAGGTTTTTGAAAAAATATTTTCAAAAAAAAAATATTTTCAAAAAACTTTAAAATTAATTTTTCTAAAAAAATTAATTTAAAAAAAAATTCTAACAAAAATACAAAATAATTGTGAAAACCCAGAATTTGGGCCTGCTTCACCAACATGTATCATGTGCATATACTATTGTACATTACTGTTCCAAGCACTGTTCATTTGGTACTGTAGCAACACTATTCATGCTACAGTGTTTGCTACAGTACTTTTTTTTTTTAATAAATAATTTCGAAAAAAATAATATTTAAAAAAAAAAAATTTGAAAAAATATTTTCAAAGTAGCTACAGTACTTTTTTTTTTTTTTTTTTTTTGAATTAAAAAAAAATAATGAAAAATAATTTCGAAAAAATAATGTTTTGAAAAAAAAATATATATATATTCATAAAATATTTTCAAAAAAAATATTTTCACGCTACTGTAGTTTTTTTTTTTTTTAGGGAAAATAATTTCGAAAAAATAAAATTTTGAAAAAAAAAAATATATAAAAAAAAAAAAGGTTTTTGAAAAAATATTTTCAAAAAAAAAAAATTTTCAAAAAACTTTAAAATTAATTTTTCTAAAAAAATTAATTTAAAATAAAAATTCTTTCAAAAATACAAAATAATTGTGAACCTACAAAACGTAAAACAAACATCGTACAACAAAAAACAACTATCTGAACAACCCGCTGCAACGCGCGGGCTTCCATTCTTATTTGCTTTTAATTTGTAATTTTCTTGAATGTCTAGATTTTTTATTATTTTTTTTTTCAAAGGTAAATAAACAATCTCACAAAATTTAAGAATTTGTCTCGGATGAGACATAACCTCGCAACCACGCTATTCATAAAATTGAGAAGTCCTTTCTAGCAGTAAACAATACCACAGTAATCATAAGTAGATCTCGAATGGTGCGTGGGTGGTACAATTTCACCCTAGATACAAGGTACCGTTGCATGCCTCATGGCAGGCAGCACATCGTGGCACGAATCATGGAACCCAATATTTTATTTTTAGATATTTTGGTCACAATTTTAATACCCTTTTTTAACTTGATAGTTGATATCATCATCGTTAATGGACAATAAAGCGAGGTTTAATAAACTTGAGCAATCTTCATGCTCGTTGAACTATTTTTTTCTTTTGGTAAAAGAATAAGCACCTGAACTTCTTATCATCATATCATGGAATAATAGGAATTTTTTAATTAAAGAAGAAACAAATTGTGTTTTCATACGTGTTGTGTAACGTTAGGTTGATATAGGGCTTTTTTATACATGCGTTATAAAGTTTTTATAAATAATATTTAGGGCCAGTTTGGTTTGTAAACTCGTAAATTTCAGCACTATTCCGGTCCAAACTCGTAAATTTCATTCCCGTCCTCGGCTTTTCACGATTTTCCAATCTTGTGCTCGGTTTTTGTCCGTTTTGCCTTGTTTTCAATCCTTTTGTACCTGAAACACATAAAAACACAAACCACGAATATTTGCAATATATTTGATCTATTTGGGTGGTTTTTGTCATTTTTGTGTCTTTAATGGGTGTAAAATGATGAGTATTTACACACTCATCAGTGCGTGTACTACCAACACAGGTTCACAATGGAGAAACAAGGGTGTTGGTTGGTGGTGTTTTGTGGTGAAGAGGGGAAGTGAAGGCGTGGAGGTGGTGGTTCGTGGGTGGTGTGTGGCGGCCGGATAGAGAGAGGAGAGGGAGAGTTATGTTTAGGGTTTATGGGAAATGAGGAGTAAGGGGTGGGTTTATATCAACCCTATGGGCCAAAAATGCCAATTGATCAAACTAAAGGGGGGCGTGGCTAAATTTGGTGCAGGGGTGGTTTTTGTAGTTTGCCTATTATTTTCGTATAATCATTCCCGAGCCTATTTGAGCCATCAATTTTTTCCGTTGGACTTTCTAACTCTCGCCAATAATTATAAAATCATTTTTCCGCTAAAAATGACTATTAATACGTCTATATTTCCTCGAGTTTTTATTAACTAATTGTTTCACGTATTCTTAGGTTTAGACTTGTGCCGATTTGCATTGTGTTCAGTTCTCCCGTTTTGCGTGATGTCTACTCGTTTTCAAGTCAAATGATGTCCAAAAAGCTCAGAAATATATAATAAGTAATAATAAGTGAAATTTATTATTAACATAAGTTTGGAAAAATCATCGTCTGTCACAAATGTTTTTGAGTTTTATAAAAAAGTATTGCCCTAAAATGCCGGTTGCTACAACTTTCATTACTAGCAGATCAACTGATATAATGGAACTATGTCAATTAGGATCCTAGCTTTATGAAAATACTATGGTTTATATGAATATTTACCAACGGGTATTTTATTTTCTTAAAGATCTAATTATCGAAAATACTAAAATTGAATTTTGTTAATTCTTTTAAATGTATTAATGCAACGTTAAACCGTAAATGTAGTTTGGACTTTGGTAAATTGATCCAGTTCTGTTTCAAACAAATGTTTGATTAAGAAAAATTTACTAAAAAGACAAACATAGTCTCTTTCCCATGAAAGAAGAGTGAGACACAATCCTATTCCTTTGCATGAATGAGAAAGGAATGATAGGAACATTAGAATTGTCTAAATTCTAATATAACTCATAGCAAACTTTAATAGTTAAGAGAATTGCACATTTTCCATAGAGATTTCATCACCCTCATTTGGTTATTAAATTTTTTTGTAACAAATATGATATTTAGTTAACAGGAAAATATGTATGACACTTTTTGAGTTATTAAAATTAGAAGCTAGACTAATTACCCAAAAAAATGGTAAAATACAAACTAGTATATTTACCTAGTTGTTTTGCTTTGACCATTTATAGGTGCTACATACCATTGTGGGGATGGTAGATCTATTAAGGAAGAAATTGCATGCCCAATTTTTCAAGTTAATAGCATTGATGAATAGTCCATCATTTACATAGTAGAATACACTCTTTTAATACCTAAGTAATTGTTACGTATGAGTATCTTAAAGATGTAGGAAAGTCAATTGCACACTATTTGCTTTCACTGGTTATGAAACACTTATAATGTTGTCAAATCCAGTGGGAGCATTGTGTGTATTACTGAATATGGAATTATTGTAATGTTCTATAATTCAGTGGGAGCTACAAGCTTTGTCATCTTGGTAGTAACCCAGATTATCATGTACATTTCCTTACTAGACAATGAAGTAGTTCTACATCTACTAATTATGCTAATATCTATGACACAATCATATTGATCACATAAACAAACGTGTGTCGTGTTGTTTATCTGCTACATGATGTTGTACCATGCACAAGTGGGAGAAATCTTTATTGTGTGCAAGGTACAACACATAGGAATATGATTTAAAGGATTCTCTTGACTGCAAGGTAAGAGACTAACGTTTTAATATGACTTATACACATCTAATCCAAGAAACACTTGGTGTTGCAATTTATGTTATGTGAGAGCTTAGCTAGATTGCAACAACAAGGTATATCTCCATGTTACGTGAGACCGTATCTGGAATAAATTTACAGTTTCTAAATTAGGTAACTATTTAGAACATGTGTCAAGATAATAACAAAGACTACTTCAATGTAATTTATATATTATTGGAATAACATAAATAAATGAAGTAATTTGATTAACTTGAAATTACTATTGAAACCAAGAGGTGGTGTTCATGATTACTTTAGTTAAACATTGTTATGTTTTATTGTAAAGTCACAAACATGAAGTCTTTTAATTTTTACTAGACTTACTATAGTGGGATTATAGCTGTTTATGTCGTCTTGATGAGACATGGACATGAAGTGACTTGGTCAAAAGGTACTTGGGTTGTAAAGCATGCAATTGGCTTGGAAATTCTATTATACCATTAAGATGACTTAGTTGGTAAATAGATAAGCCAAAAGATATATGTTTATCTTACATATTGTTAAAATTATCTTACAATATTAATTCTAATGAAATACCACATGTTTATGGTATGTTCAGTTAGGAGAATCAAACTCTTGTAGCGTTTGATTCAAGATAACTATATCTTATTTTCTTCCAAAAGTTTTCAAGGTTAGAATATTGAGTATGGATTGAACATACTTAATAAGACTCCAACCCAGAAGATTAATAAGACACCATTATATTATGGAATGTGATGAATAACATTAAGTCTTAAAATGAAGTTCTGAATTTATTAAACTTCTGTTGAAGTAGGTTATTAATAAACTGATGTCAGGAATTGTCATTATGCTTTGTAATATCCCAAAAGAGAACATTAGATTGTTGTTCTATTTTCCGAGTATTTATAGATAGTCTATAAATTAAAAAAGGCAAGTGGGAGTTTTTTATAACTTGTAAAGATAAAATTACAAAATACAAAATCTTCTAAAAAACACTAGTAAATAATAATGAGGCTAAATGATACACCTCAAGATGGTGGAATTCTCATTCATAGATCTGCAAGAATATCTCAGATATTTGATTATTATGCTAAGGATTATGAGTTACATGATTATGGTAAACCTGATAATCATTATGATGCATTACCAAATATTGAATTGGGTAAATTACTCATACTATGAATGTTAAGATGCTGTCCATGAAGATAATCAATTTTTGGAAAGTTGGTTTATCTTGAACTCTATAGTTAGACTAGATAAGGAAGATGAGTTTCTTCAAAGAGAAGAAAAACCCTAGTGGTTTAATTCTTTATGGAAAAATCATATGGATAATATTGTACGCATATTTAATGCATGTCTTGTGACAAGATTATTAATCACACTTAAGCAATTAACTGTGATTGAATATTCTATCCTAAGCACATTAAATATATAAAGATTATGATTGTAATACTTATTTTCATTAATATGACATGTGACAATGGAATATCAAAACTCTTTCTTGAATGATTACTTGTGCGAGGACGGTAAGTAATCAAAAGGAGTTTATGAATTCAAATAATCTTTGAAAGAGTACAAAATGCAATAATTCATGAATGGATAAATCCATGCATCTAGGAGATAAAGATTATGTTTAATTATTAAATCCATGTTTTGATTTATAATTAAAATAAGATAACTCCTAAGTATTTCTGAAAGCTAGTGGGAGTATTATGTTTAATTTTCTAAATCATATATGTTGTACAACATATAGGAAGTAACATTTTATATAAGTAAAATGTTAAGTCTTAGTTTGGAATGAAACTTCACTTGAAAGATTTAAAAAATAAAACATACAACCTTGGAATAAATGTTTATTATTAATAAACATGTGCGGTAATTAAAATAAATCTAATAGAACATGACATATCATTTAGATAGTCTAAATGGATATGTATCTTTTGAAAAGATAGAACATTAACGAAATCTAAGTCTGACTCAAAGATTTTCATGTACAACATGTTATTGTTGTATAATGCTTGATTGCAAGATGATTTGACAATGTTGATATCTATTTAAAAGTTATTAGATAACTTGTGTAATGAATATTCTAATAGAATATGTTTGGACTTAAAATTGCATTCCTCAGCCTTGAGTTGCTCCCAGATTCTAAGGATGAACAATATAGCATTTGTTGCGTAATTGTTATAGCCAACAAACTTGAAAGTTTGAAAGGTATTAAACATTACACAATAGATATTAAAGTTTACGGAGTTTTAAAAAGCATATTTGTTATTTCTATACAATGATGCTATTTTAATTGAGATGACACTCAATACTAATCATGGTAGGATTTTAATCTTGTTAATGGCCATATGAACTAGTTGTGTTCACTAAGAGCATAGTTGCAGTATACATTAAAGAATAAGAATACTTTAAACTTTAAAAAGGTTTGAAAGTTTGATTATCATAAATTGGTGGTTGAAGTTATCACACACTTTATGAAATAGTATTATGTGGCAATATCAAATTATTTGAATGCACACATAAAACAACTTCACTAGTTGAATTCTTGAAATAAGTATTCTCAAAATTCTGATAGATCAAAGTTAGTTGATTTATGCTTTGTCAACAAGTATGATTAATCATGACTTGAGGCATAATTCATCAACTAGAATTTTCATGCATTGATCTGTTCAGTATTTGGATAATGGATATTAAACAGTTATTATTTATAATGAATTAAAAGTACTTGATACGTTTTTTTCATTAATAATAAATTGTGTCCTATATTTGTATGTTTAAATCCGTGAATAACTTATGTTATTCTAAATAGTCCATTGTCAATTAATGATATGGGAATATCATTAAACTAAGACAAATTTGAGTTTTGGTAGAATATACTTGAAAGTATATTGTTGCGTTGACGTACCAAATTCATATGATATTCAATGAATTAAATATAGGACTTATCCCAAACTATGTGATCGTACTTTATGGATCTAGTCATTAAGTAAATCATGAATAGTTATCCTCAGACTTGAGATACCAGAGAACTGTCATGGATGTAGTGCATTTCTGTGGAACAATTTAACGCTATACGTAACTGGTAGTTATAAGGATTGTTTTCAGAAGTGTTGCAAAGTTCGTTGGTTTTGCTTGTAGTCAATAAAGAATTTGTTCCTTCAAATTCGTTTTAAAGTTTAATACTGTTGGGCCCCTCGTAGGGTTGACAAGATGTTTGCGTGCGCATGCCCAAGATCTATCTGGAATAGGTTCAGAAGATTTGGTAATCTTGCTCAATCATAAACAACGAGAAACAGAATATTTAATTATGGAATGACTGAGATCCATATCCATATTAACTTGGTATTAGAAACAAAAGGATAATAATGATGATGAATCATCAAAAGGTTTTTCCAGGAGACCTTACTCGAGTTGTACTAGAGGCATTGAAGTGTTGCTATACGCTAACCAATGTGATTACATTATTAAGATATGTCCAAGTGGGAGCTGTTAGTTTTATGGACATAAATTAGTAGTGTATGTTAGGATCGAACTTGAGACCACGGGATTGCGCACTTTACGTATGAGAATTAAAGTTTAGTAATTAAATATAAAATGTTGTATTTAATTATTATATACACAATATCGATTAACGAGCGTTAAGTAATTAACGACAATTGACTAACGATCGTTAATTGCAAAAGAGAAGGACTAGAATGAAATTAGATGTCAAGAAGGTTCCGGATCCCTCCCTAATACATAGGGCTGATCGTTTTATCCCAATCCAAACATAACTTGGACACTAAGTTTCTTTAACTATATAAACAAGGTTTAGGGTCATTATTTTCCATCTCTTGTACACATAATTAACCCTAAAAAAATATTTTGTTCTTCCTCTTTTGTGTGATCGGCCGAATACTCAAACCCATAGGGTTTTCGGTTTCAACTTTTTTATAAGCAAAATTGTTTTGGTTATTGTGTTGTCTAAACTAGCATTTACTTTAATTCGTTAATAGTATGTGTGTACAAGAACGTGGTACAAATACACTATTGTTTGTATATTGGATTGAATTGAAAAACGGTAAGGGAGAATTCATAAATCCATATAAACCCTAATTAGGGTTCATCGAATTAATTGCTTGTTGAAGAATTGCTAAAAGGTACGCATACTATTTACTTTTCGGTTAATTAACTTCAATTATATGTTCCTTACGCTTCCGCATTACTTTGTTATTTATTATGTTTAATTTATGATATGTCATGTTATTAAAACCAACACATATTTGATTCTCCACCTCTTAGATCGAGAGTGGCAAGACCATGTAGTATTATGTCAAGTTAGTTTGGGGTCTTCACCCTCCCTTGCACCAAAATAGAAACGTGATAACAAAAAATGTTCAGGTATTTTCGTATAGGCAACGCCAAACTTGTATTAAGAATATACTCAAATGCTAATTTTATTACAGCCTAAACTTGCTTTTCAGAACTGAATTATTACAGCCTAAACTTGCTTTTAGAATCCAAATGTTGTTTGGATCCACTCAACCAAGACGAGAGCTTCTTTTTGATGATGTAGTGGAAATATCTTATATGTGGGTTTAATTTCTAGTCGTTGTAAGTTATAAAATTAATTGGGCAAGTTGGTTACAAAACCTCAATTGTATTAACTTGTAATCTTCTCAAGCTTCTTGCTAGTTTTAATAAAATTTGCCGTTAAAAAAAATAACAAAATAGATCAAAATTAAGAATAAAAAGATTATAATCGTGATAAAAGAACAATGGCTAATTAACTTTCTAACTGTGACTCATTTGAACCACTGATTTGGCTAACTAGTTTACCTTTTTTGCCATATGTGAAACGCATGAGTCTTTGTTATTTTACCTAGTTGCGGCAATTTTATTTAACTGAAATTATGTGTTATGTAGTTACATCTTTCCAAATCCCCACTCTATATAAGAGAGGAGTACATGTCATGTCACTAACAAGGTTTTCAGCTCGCGCGTTGTGACAGAGTGCTAGCACACGATAGTGTTGCGACAGTTGGTCTGTAAACAATAATATTATAAACACCAAACCGTCAAATTATTTTCTTTTAACATATATTACATTTCCATTATGCGGCCTACCTTAATAAACTAATAGCTCATAAACATTTTTTCAATAAAAGGGTGCTGCAGTGAAGCATTCATATCTGTTAGTATCTTATATCAGCCGACAAAAAAATAAGCTACCGAATGCTACACAAAATAGAGCCTATAAAAACTTCAAGATGAAAATTCAAAACACACAGGTTTCTTTATAAATTGCATAAAAATATAGACTCGAAATTGTTTCATTTTATAAATAAATGGCAGGTTGGAACGATGAATGAGTTGAGTTTTTTTAGAAAGAGAATATGAATTAGATGTGAAAAAGGAGTCACAACGATACTAACAATAGTGATCCAAGTTAAACTGGACAATAAAGTATATGAAAACCCATTTATAAAGAAATATGTGTGTTTTGAATATTTTTTAAGAAGTTGTTAGGAATTAAACTAACAGTTAGTACTACCAGGCTAAATGTTTCAACTGCTGGAGTATAACACTAATAGTACTAAGTTAGTTAGTACTGCTAGCACAAGATGTTTGTACTGCTTATGTGATGAAGACAGAGAATGAAGATAAATATAGAATAGATATTATGTATATCTTCTTGTTATAGATTGATACGAATATTATAGATTACTCGTAAAGGACTCCTTGTTCTATAAAAGGAGATCCTAGGTTAGGTTTTGATATATACAAGTCATACGTGAAAGATTCAAGGTTGTGTAACCCTAGTGATAACTTAGATCACTCGTATTATTATCAATAATAATATTGAATCATTTTGGTTATTCTCAAGTCTTCATTGTCTTACAAATACAATCACTGTTTCATTCATACATCATACATACAATATCTTCTAAGTATTAACTAGTAAATTCCGCGGGCTAGTTAGTATTACTCAAAGTATCTCTAATACAAGGTGTGTGTTCAGATCCTCTCAAGTGGTATCAGAGCCAGGTTCTGATACTTTGAATTAGAAGATCAAGAAGAAGTTTTTCTCTTTCAACAAAGAAGATGGACATAGAGACTTCTACAACATATGTTGCTGCAAGGTTACCTATGCTTAAGCAGAATGAGTTCGACATGTGGAGGTTAAGAATAGAGCAATACTTACCAGGTGCAAGACTATGCACTTTAGGAAATTATTGAAGAAGGGAATTCATTCAAGCCTACAACCACAACATCAAATTAAGATGGTAAAGTTGTGACAACTGTGCAGACAAAGCCAGTGACTGCAGAAGAAAGAATTCAGATGAAGAATGATCTCAAGGCCAGAAGTATGCTCATGATGACAATACCTAATGATCAGCTATTGAACTTCAGCAAGTTCAAGGATGCCAATTCATTATTTGAGGCCATTGTTGCAAGATATGGTGGGAATGAAGCCACCAAAAAGACTCAGAAGACACTCCTCAAGTAAAATTTTGAGAACTTCTCTGTAACAAGCAATGAATCATTGGATCATATGTTTAACAGACTTCAGAAGCTTGTAAGCCAACTTGCAGTTCTTGGAATTGAAATACCACAAGAAGATTTAAATTCCAAATTCCTAAGAAGTTTACCATCAGAATGGGCTATGCATGTTGTTGTCTGGAAAAAACAAGCCAGACATTGATTCTATGAGCTTAATGGATTTGTATAGCAACTTCAAGATAGTGGAGCAAGATATGAAGAAGGTTGCTGGAACAAGCTCAAGCACTGGGAATATGGCATTTGTGTCATCTCCTAGTACCTCAAGTCCTGTTGAAGAAGTTAAGACTGCTGGAGGAGTTAGTACTGCTAGCTCAAATATTGGTACTGCTAGCACATCAAGTAGTACTAAAGGCATTATGGATGAGGCAACTTGCTGTGCATTCCTGACAACTCAGCATAATGGATCCATGTTAACATATGAAGACCTCCAGGAGATCAATGATGATGATCTGGGGGAGATGGATATCAAATGGCAAATTTCTCTTCTTAGCATGAGGGCTAGGAAATTCCATCTGAGGGCAGGAAAGAAAATTACATAAACATCAATGATACTGCTGGTTATGATAAGTCAAAGATTGAATTCTATAATTGCCATAAAATGGGCCATTTTTCAAGGGAGTACAAAAGGCCAAGACAACAAGATGGCAAGAGCAGAAGCTATGGAAGCAAGACCAAGGAAGTGGAGATTACTGACTCAAGCTCAAAGGCTATGGTAGCCATTGATGGTTTAGGATTCGATTGGAGCTTTATGGAAGAGGAGGAAGCAGCACCTACTGAGATGGCACTCATGAGATGGCACTCATGGCTTTCTCTGATTCTGAGGTACAAGTTGCTAAATGTTCTTAATCATGTGTTGCTTTAAGAGGAGGAAGCAGCACCTACTGAGATGGCACTCATGTGTTGCTTTAGAATAGAGCTAAACAAGACTAGTTATAATTTGACAAATCATAAGAGAGGTTTAGCTGTTCTAGAAGAGCAAATTGTTCATTATAAGAAAAATGAGTCTAGTTTTGCTGATGACATAGTTGTGCTTAAAAGGGACATATTTTTTAGAGATGCTGAAATTAGTATGTTAAAGGCTGAATTGGATAGGATAAAAAAGGATAAAGAGAACATTCAATTAAGTGTATAGACACTAGAATATGCATCTAAAGGTGTCAATAAAATAATTGAGTATCAAATTATCAACAAAGCTAAGTCAGGTCTAGGGTATAACTCTGTTCCACCTCCTCATAGAGGAATACCTGCACCTCCAGGCATAGACCTAGAACACACAGGTTTGCCTGAATTTCAACTACCCAAGATGGAATATGGTCCTAAGCCAAAAGATAATGTTGTAGTTGACAAGCCTGTAGAAGAAAGTAAACCCTTTGAGAGTGCAAGTGATACTTCACTCACCGAGGACAAGGTGTCCTCTGCTAGGGATTCAGATGCTCCAACCATAGAGGATTGCACTTCTGATGATGATGAGAATGATCAGGTTAAGGTTAAACCTGATACTGTTAAGGTAGAAGGAACAAAAGTTCCTAGGGTGGTCAAGGATAATACTGTTAGGCTTAAAACCAATGTTAGACATGTTAGGCAACCAGTAAGATATTGTGAAATGTATAGAACCACACACAAGCCCAGAGGTAACCAAAGGAATTGGAACAACCTCAAGTCTCACCAACTAGGTGATGAATTTGTCTTTTACAAGAAAGCTTGTTTTAATTGTGGAGAGTTTGACCATCTTGCAGCTTATTGCAACAAAAGGGTAACTGGGTATACAAATCATAGGGTGAACTTAGAAAGACCTCAATTTCACTCTAACCTTGCTAGAATGACACCCAGAGCAGTTCTTTTAAGGTCTGGCCCAAGACAAATTCATACTGCTAGACCAGCAGTTCATACTGCCAGACCAAATAAGACTTTTTACCCAAGACCAGTAGTTCATGGTGCAAAAACAATTTTCAAATCTGCACCAACAACTGCTAAAAGGCCCTTTCATAACCAAGCAGTGGTAAAGAAACAAATTTGGAAACTTAAGGTAACAACTGTAAACCCAACAGTTTATACTGCTAGGCAAGCAGTTGGTACTGATAGTTTTAAAAACACTGCTAAGGAAAATAAGGGAAATGGGGTTAAAGCCTCAGCATGTTGGATTTGGAGACCAATCCAATCCAATGGTGCATCAACTATTCTAAAAAGATTTAATTATGTTGATGCAAGAGGTAAACCAAAGACAGTGATGGCTTGGGTTTCCCAAAGAAATTAATTTCCTTGTTTATGTGCAATTTTAGTCATATGCTTATAATGTTATGAGACAAGTGCTTTGCACTTTGTTTTCTGTTTTTGGACTAACAATTGCAGGTTGATTGGAGTTTGTGAATTGAATTCTTTATGCTTTGGAATGTATGGTGCTTTGGAGATTCAAGTGTGTTATCTGTGCACATAACAAATGGTAATTGGTTCACCATGTCTAACCCACATCAAGAACCAACTAGTCCAGAGCAAACGGTTTCTGGTAAAGACTTCTCAAATCCGTTTATGGTTGATAGTTTATGATCGCGCGTGAGTATACGTAAATAAATATAGTATCGTGCACACGTGATACGTGGGAAATGACAAGTCAAACCTTTAGGAAAAGTCAAACTTGCAAAACCCGTGAATGTGATGTGTGTGATACCGGGCAAGTGATCACCCGGGTCGTGTCCCAACGAGGTGTGAATCGAGGATTTCGTTTTAGGTTCGGGATTAAAATGCTTGATGATTGGATTTGGAGATTATTTGGTGTTGTGGTATAATTACACAAAGCAATGAAACGCAAAAGGTATTTAAAACTAAAAACGCACGTTTTAATTAAAATTAACGTCAACACGCAAAAATAAAAGTGAAATCTAAAAATATTAACCCTACAAGTACCAAATTGATTTTCCTACACTCTAAATTATAAAAGAAAATTTTGGAAAAAAAGAATTTTATTTTTTTGACTTTTTAATTTTTTATTACGAATTAAAAACTATTTAAACTAAATTAAATTCGGAAAAATACTAAATGAAAAGTAAAAATTATGAAAACTTTTCCAGTAAATAAATTGCACTAAAACTAATCTATGAAAAATATTAAAACCTAAAAAGCTACTGAAATAAGCCCGAATTAAGCTAAAAGTTAAATAAGCAATAGAAACTAGAAACTGCTATAAAGGAATTCAAGTACAATACTCAAACAACAAAAGACTTAGAGCAGATGGTAAGGTTGTGGGTTTATCAACCAGAGAACCCAGGTTCGATTCCCACTTGCTACCCTTTTTTACTAACTATTTTTTTTATTTTTATTTTATTTTAACAAACTAATTAAATACCTAAAGTTAAGCAATTTAACTAACAGCAACTTTTCAAGACAACTAATTAATAAGCTAGAAAATACAGTCAAAAGGGCTAATAGTTAAAAGAAGTTATGCAAAAGGCAATTAAGCTAAATGAACTAGCAAAGGTTAAAGCAAACTAAATTAAGCCAAACTAAACTAAATGAACTCTGAATAAGCAAAACTCATTAGAAATAAGCACTGGGAGAGCAGATAAGCTCATGAAATAAGCCAAAAGGTCACAAGGGTCAGCTGAACTAGGGCAAGTGCAGGGCAAAATGGGTGAATTTCAAGCTATCCAAAAGCTACTATAAGCTACTCTAAAAATCTTAGAAAAAAATACTAGAGCTAGGTGAGCTGGGGAACTTTAAAAATCCAGAAATTGAGCTTATTCCAACTTGAATTGAGAGAACTAGAAAATTTCCAAATCGGCTAAAAGTGTGAAAAACCAAAAAAAAAAGAACTGCTATGCTAGTTAGGCCTGAGTTGAGTGGTTCTAAAAACAAGGCCTATGGGGTCCTAAAGCAAACTGAATATGAGAATATAGGAACATGATAAATGGCAAAATAACTTCAAAATAAGCCAAGCTTATTGTGAGCTTAATGGGACAGCTTCAATGCCTTGTTTCTGCAACAGCTTGATCAAATCTGCAAAATACTTTAAAACAGCAAAAGTTGATGACAAAACAGCTTAAATAAGCTGAGATTAGCTTATTCAAATTAGACTTTATGGTAATTGCTCAATACCAACCCAATTGACCTAGTTT
Organism: Artemisia tridentata subsp. tridentata; assembly: GCA_021014915.2. Lineage (NCBI taxonomy): Eukaryota > Viridiplantae > Streptophyta > Magnoliopsida > Asterales > Asteraceae > Artemisia > Artemisia tridentata. Next base: position 387,918,358 of record CP139507.1, on the reverse strand, counting down.
GACCCTATTAGCCAAACAACCCTTTAAGTACTAGTTTTGAGATTTTAAACTATGAAATACTAATAGAACTTAAACTCCTGACTATTTAATGACTGAATAACTCATTTGAGCTGAGAAAAGCTAGTTACAATTTAAAATAAGCCCTAATAAGCTAATGACTAAAGTTTTACTTTTTTGATTTTTTGAAATGTAAACCTGTGGAAACTGAATAGAAGCTTACAAGCAGCTTATGTGAGCTTATATAAAAGGTTTTGAGGCTTTTGACTTGTTTTTAACAACTTAATAGCTTAATACGAATTACACTAAATACTTAAACTTAAATAAAACTGAAAATCGTTACAACTTGACTTTTTGAACTGAGAAAATTGTATTAAACTTAAAACAATTGATTACAAATTTAAAACTAAAATTACATAAAAATTAAGGACTGCCTCAAAGGCTACAAATAACTTCCTATTTATATTAAACACTAACTAAGGTCTTCACTCCCTTTTGTGTTTCTTTTGTGAGAGAAACTGCTAGGAAACTCTCATTTGTGCTTCCTTGGGATCAATTCCAGTCGTTGGATCAAAAAGGAGTGATCTCAGTCCTTAAATCAGTTTTGGCGCCCAATTGTTCACGTGGATTAGTGACATGGAGGAGGGGGGAGGTAAAGTAAACTATGGGTTTTGACTTTGGGGTGGTAGGGTGGCTGGGTAGAGGTATTGGGAAGTGGAGAGGGACAAAGTTGTCTGGAAAGGTACAAGCTTTGGTTGTGGTGGAAGTTTGGGCGGGAAAGGGATAAAGAAGAAGCAGTTGACCAAAGTCAACTGGGTTGTGTTTAGCTAAAACTAATACGGGTTGGGTTTTTTTTTCATGGTTTGGGCTTTTTGGTTTAGTGTGGTGATGGGCTGGTAGGTTAGGATTGGGTTGGGTACTTGGGTTGTGTATTTGGTTAGTTGCTGGGTTTGGTAAATTGATTGGGTTGATGGGTTTAAGGATTTGGTTAATTTAGGTTAGGATAATTTTGGGATTAGGTTTAGGTTAAGGGACCATTTGTGTCAAAATCCAAAAATCCAAGGACTAGGGCTGCCAAAATCTGAAATTAAATTCCAAGGATAATTTGTGTCATTTTGGAATTTTTGGGTTTGACTTTGACTTTGACTTTGACTCCGTCTTCACTTGATCAAATGCACCATTGTTGTCGAGTCGTTCCAAAAATGCCGGTTTTCGCTCCGTTTTCAATCCTTTGGTACCTGAAACACATAAAACACAAAACCAAGGATATTTGCAGTATATTTGGGTGTTTTTGGTTATTTTTGTGTCTTAAATGGGTGTAAAATGATGAGTATTTACACACTCATCAGTTTACCAAAAAACTATATGGTTATCAACTCACCATACTTCACAGTGAAGAGTTGGCTAGTCCAAAGCAAACGACTATTGGTAAAGACACATCAAATCCGTTGATAGCTGATAGTTTGCTAAAAACTATAAGTGGGCAGTATTGTTTTTATGTCATTATCAAGTTTATACTGCTCCTTAAAATTTTTCTTAAAAAGTTAGTACTGCTAGTGCAAAGTTTGTACTGCTAGTGTAAACTTTGTACTGCTGAACTAGCCGTTGGAACTGTTGTGTCAGTAACAGATTTTTAATCTAGCCGTTGGGTAAAAACCGTTATTACCATACTTATAGGGTTTCTTAAAAGGAAAATTATCTTCTTTCTAAATTTTACTCTTATTCACTTTCTAAAGATAATAATTATCCCTTACGCAAATTTCTCAAACCCTAACAGTATCTCTATAAAAACCCAATTGGCTTTGCACATCATCAATTAAACCACATACGATCAACTTTCTGATATAACTTGCATATATCATTCATGGCAAATTTGGAGTTTGTTAAGACGCATAATCAGGTAGCTTACTTAGAGAAAACAGAGGAAGGGGATGGACCTAAGTTCTATGAGATTGTGGATTTTCTCAACAATTCCTACATAAGGTATGCTTTGACTGTTAATCCCACTCTCTATTCCTCACAAATCAAACAGTTTTGGCAGACTTCATCTGTCATAACACTTGATGAAGATGATGAGGATATACCTATCACTACACTTAGTGCAACTGTGGATGGGCAAACCATCTATGTCACAGAAAAATCTTTAAGGAGACATCTCCATTTAGATGATTCAAATTGTATCATAGACTTGTCAAACACAAAAATTTTACATCATATTTCAAATATGGGGAATGACACATCCAACAGGCTTTTAACTTTGAAAAAGGGATGTTTCTCACCTCAATGGAGATTTTTAATACATACACTTCTTCACTGTATTAGTCCTAAAAGAACCTCATAGGAGCAATTCAGTAGCAATATTGCTATTGCTCTTGTGTTTTTATCCACTAACAGAGTTTATAATTTTTCAAAAATGATTTTTGAAAGTATGGTGAAGAATGTGACATCTCCAACAAAATTTTTGATCTACCCAAGGTTCATTCAAACCATTTTAAATGCAAAGAAAAGTAAGTTACTTTCCCATAAAACAATTTTTCCTACTCCTTGCCTGCAACAAAAAGTGTTTCAAAATATGGCAATGGAAACTCAGGGTTGGAATGGGGAAGTAACACCATTATCTCAAGATATGCTTGCTCAAATTCAAAATTTTCAGGGTGAAGGGTCAGTAATCCCAACTGGGCCCCAACACACACCCATTGTGGTTCCTGATATCACTCATACACCCCCTATTACAACCACCTATAGGAGAAGAATCAGAAAGGAGACTATGGTCCCTCAGCCTAGTCATCCTACTCAGACCTTTGTAGCAGATGAGGCTATCCATGGTGATAGTATGGATGGGGCTTACACTGCTGTTTCTGGCTTAGTAGCTGGGCAGGCCAGTGTAAACATCATTAAGACCCCTACCATGGCAACATCTAATGTGCCAAGTCCTCAAAGGCTTGCCACAGGTGATGTAACCCCTAGCCACATGGAGCATATGGGTGGTTCAGGAGTACATCCTAGTCCAACTAGGGCAGAAACTGAATCTTTACCCCTTGATTCACCTCTCCTAGCAGGTAACACATCTAGAAGTGATGAGGGCAGCTCTAAACTTAATGAATTGATGGTCTTATGTACAAATTTGTCAAACAAAGTGGTCAGTCTGGAGGATGAGCTAAAGAGCCATAAAAGGAATTTTGCCTTGGTCTACACCAAATTGGTGACAAGAGTGAAGACATTGGAGGATCAAGTCAAGAGGTCAAAGGGGAAAAGATCAAAGTTGGTACGGACTATAGGTTCTTCAGATTCTTCTGGGTCAGATGATGGTGATGATTCTCCCAAAGGGGAAACTCAGGGGAGGAAAACAAGGAAAACAGGGTCAGAAACTCAGGGGAGGAATTTGGATTTTGAAGAACAAGAGGGTACTAGTGGTGGTAATGGTAATACTGGTGGTGATGATGTAGATATGGGTGAAGAACAAGAAGCTACAGAGCCTGTGGATCTTGAACAGGGAACAGAATTGGTAAATCTTGATGAGGATATTGATGATACTGCTACAAGTTCTAAGGGAGCTGTACAAACTGCTCAAGACTAGGGTAAGGGTATTCTGATACTGCTAGTTCAAGATGAGGATATTCTGATACAAGTTCTAAGGGAACAGAAGAAAATCAAGCCAAGGACACAAGCTCAGATAGACTATGATGCAGAATTAGCAAGGAAAGTCTATGAAGAAGAAGTTGCAAGCTTTATGGAAGCTAAAAGAATGGAGAAGGAAAGAATTAGTTCAGATGCCATTGTAGCACAAGAATCATTTGAAGATGAGATACAATATTTGATTGATACTAATCTAGTTGTGAAGCAAAAGGCCTTAGAACTACTTGCTGATGAAAGCCTAAGTGTTGAAGAAAGGTAAGCTAGACTTGCATATTTCATTAACTCAAGGAGTGATGAAGTGGCTTTGGATGATATCATGCAGAATATTAGGAAAAATCAAAGTCAGAAGAGAAAGAGACAACCAACAAAGGCACAGATCATTAATGGAATGAAGATGTATCTGAGGAATCAAGCTAATTGGAAGGCATATCAGTTGAAGGGAAAATCAAATAAAGAGATTGAATATCTGTACTACAATGCATACAGAAGAGCTCAAATGAAATTTCCTATGGACTTAGAGAAAAGACCTTCAAAAAGACTAAAGATTGCTGAGGAAGAGCAACTTGAGAAAGTGGAAGCACATAGAGAAAGAGTAGAGTTATCACCAGAATAGATGAGCAAGATGTTAGTCACAATGCCAGAAATTCTACATGTTGATCCACTTCAAGCTAGACATCCTATCATGGATTGGGAGATCTACAGAGATAAATTTGGAAAAGCTTGGAAGGTTACAAGAGTTGGTGGAGAGACTGCTGTGTACAAGAATTTTGAGAATCTGCTTAGAGCTTGTGATAGAGAAGATCTAGATAATTTGTTGAGATTAGTTCAAGAGAAGCTCAGTACAAAGAAGAAGACAGATGTGAAAGAGCAAGAACTTTGGGTTGAATTCAAGAGATTATATGAACCAGATCATACAGATGTGTATTGGAATATTCCTTACTATGATCTATCTATCTCATGGGAGTTTTATAATTCTTGCAATGTGCATCATCTGTTAACACAGAGTGGAGTGGATATCTTTATGTTAGCAGAATTGGAGTATCCATTTAGTTATGAGGTGTTAGCAATGATGATTTCTTTAAAGCTTAGATGTGAAGAAAACTCTGAAGTTGTTCAAAATATGATTCAGAGGATATATGATCAGTATGAAAGGAAGAGACATAATAGAAGATGAAATGTTTGCAAGAAATCATAAGTTTAGGGGAGGATTGTTAGGAATTAAACTAACAGTTAGTACTACCAGGCTAAATGTTTCAACTGTTGGAGTATAACACTAACAGTACTAAGTTAGTTAGTACTGCTAGCACAAGATGTTTGTACTGCTTATGTGATAAAGACAGAGAAGGAAGATAAATATAGAATAGATATTATGTATATCTTCTTGTTATAGATTGATACGAATATTATAGATTACTTGTAAAGGATTCCTTGTTCTATAAAAGGAGATCCTAGGTTAGGTTTTGATATATACAAGTCATACGTGAAAGATTCAAGGTTGTGTAACCCTAGTGATAACTTAGATCATTCGTATTATTATAAATAATAATATTGAATCGTTTTGGTTATTCTCAAGTCTTCATTGTCTTACAAATTCAATCACTGTTTCATTCATACATCATACATACAATATCTTCTAAGTATTAACTAGTAAATTCCATGTGCTAGTTAGTATTACTCAAAGTATCTCTAACACAAGGTGTGTGTTCAGATCCTCTCAGAAGTTTTAATAAACTATAATCTTTGTATATTCAGAGGCTTATTTTCTTTCTGAATGATAAGTATTTCAAGTCTTTGAGATGTGACGCCTTGGTTGATGCGGAGTATAACTATCCATGCAAAATATCGGTTCCAGTAGAGAGGTCTCAATTTTATCAAGAGGCCACTATTGATAACAAACTTTAATTGGATATTGTCTCCTTTGAAAAATCAACAGTAAGCTAGGGTTGATAGAGAAGATGAATGAAATGGTTTTTTTATATATAAGGAACATGAATAAGATGTTTTGGAATTATATAATGGGAGATTTTTAATTTTAGGAATAAGTGAAATCCAGATGTAGATAGAGGGACACTCTAAGGTAAACACGTATCAAGTTATTATATTGCACTCTAAGTGAAAGATGGAGGGGTAAACACGTAACAAGTTATTGGAGTTCAGCTGCAAGATGGAGGGGAAATTGTACATAAATGAAGACTTTAACGAAAACACGTGTAAAGTTTTTGGAGTCTGGGTGGAAGATGGGAGGAAGACAGAGATGGACATAAACCTCCCATATCCTTTTTTTTTTTTTTATTATTTAATTTACAAAATCCGACTTAACTAAAGTGAAAGAAATAGGTTGTTCCTTCCAACACACATAAATATACGTCAACATACTAATACTCAATGCATATGTTTAGGAAATTACATATTATATTAAACAGTAAAGCAAGTTAAATCAACAATCAATAATCACATAACATATGAAACTGAATATCTTTAGCAAAAATCTAAATTGTTGCTTCCTAAATTCTCTAGTCACAAAAACTGAATATCTTTAGCAAAAATCTCAATTGTTGCTTAGTATAATCCCCTAGTCACAAAATAGTTAAGCATGTAAAAAAGGTAATTTAAAGGAGTACTTATGAGAGCATTTAAAGTGAAAATCGTTGACTGAAAAATAATTCGACATTGACATCTCCATTCTGGTATCCATCTCCACTATATTCAAATTCTTTTTAAACCTTCTAACCCTGTCAGCTCATTATCAGTGTCATAGATATACATTTGTAGGAATCTTGGATTTTCACCATCTGGTGGACATAATGATCCCATCCAATGCACTTCTGCACTGCCTAACTTTCTCAGCCTTGTTAGGCGGCACTTCAATTTAACACCCAAATTTTGATCTTCGGAGAAGTTTTCCGGATCATGCAGAGATTGAGAGAATCCTATCAAAACCATATATCAATTCACATCACCTTCCTTAATACCTAAAATCAGTAAGTGCCTTAAGAAAGCTATCATGTAACTTCATCTTCAGCATCTATCCTAGAAGGTGAACACTAAAAGGGAAACCAAATCAATGCAGCAAAGCATCCATTGTATAAATTAAACTTACAAAAAAACAGCCCACGGATCAGACCACATAACACTCAAAATGCACTAAGAGAGATGCAGTTATCACAACAACATATATATAGCATATAATGACCACATATCAAAGTGTAGAGGATATCATGAAAGACCTACAACAACAGATAACCACTTAAGAGAGTCGCAATTATCATAACAACATATATATATATATAGCCTATAATGACCACATATCAAACTATAGAGGATGTCACGAAAGACCTACAATAATTTATTACACACAGCGCATAAAACAACCACCCACAATCACATCTCAAACTGTAAAAGGTACCGAGATCATAAAAAAAAAAACACATATATTGCCTACTTAGTTTCGGTAGTGTAAAATATGATCTTTAAATAGCACCATTACCTTCCTGCATCAAACATGTATGCTGAGGATATTTGGTCGTGCCTGGAAGAAAAAGTCCCTTAGTAACATCATCACCATCAAGGTGAAAACATGAATTAATACATAGGAACATACCACTAATGAGTTATGAAATCGAAAAACAGATTGAAGAACATTAGGCGCAAAAGATGATAATATTTGTGTCTTGTATTTTCAAACCAACCTTACATTTCGACACCACGGCAGCAGATAGCAGCTTGTGAATCAGACCATCACCTAAGTAACCACAAAATAGATGGGCAGTAAAATCAGGAAACAAACGTTTAACTCAAATAATTGTTAGAACTGAAAAGCTTTGCTCACTGGATATGTAAGTATTGCCTCAACTATCCTGTCGGTGTTACAGTCTCCTACATATGTAAAAAACACGAATCAATTTTGGATTCATCTTCCATATTCTCTTCTGCCTTCGATGCCCCTACCATATTAATATGGCCATACCTGGTACGAAAACATCATTGAAGCATCACACGAAACCGTCATATAGATTTATTCCACCCTCTTCATGCCAACGTTACTTTTTGAACACCCTAAATACAAAAGAAAAAAGCATGTTAATAACTGCTTTGCATAAAACCATACCCCCCCCCCCCCAACAATTATTGCAAAGTGTTGATGGTAAAAACTAAGCACACACCCGGAATGCAGTAAGCCTATGCGAAGAAGACTTTTGCTACTGTCATTTATAGAATTCCCAACGCTAACAACAACAATTCGAACTTGAAAATATAAACTGATATATAAGAACAGATATTAATAAATTTCAAAACTATAAAGACGATCGAAAAGCCAAATTGAAACACATGTTTCATATACTTTCTCTTGAAACCAATCTCATACATCGACAATGTGGAAAACTAGAAGGGGGGTTGAATAGTTTTACCGATTCAAAATTTCGTTTCAAAATAATTAGATCAAGTTATGTGAAACCCTTTTGACATTCAAGTACTAATAATGCAAGAATAAAAGATAAATGCAATATTTAAAGTAAAGTAAAGAAAGATAGAACCGTGACACAAGTAATTATAGTGTTCGGCTACAAGGACACCTTCCTTTCCCTACTCTGCTCCCCGAGTACCCAACTCGAGAGTTCGTAAACACTATGTCCACAAGCTCCTTATTTGGCAGAGAAGCCTCACAACGCCGCTTACACTTTGTCCGGTAGAAAGCTAAATACCGAGTTTTAACAAAGGTAGAACCATCCCAACAACACAATATAACTTCACAGGTTTTATGGTACAATGAAATGAATGATGAACAAGAATCAAAATAGTGATCTTGTGATGATGATAAAGACTAGCAACACTTCTTTTAAAGCTTGAGAGTCTTGTATGCAATCGTAGTGATCTTTGTCTTTCATCACAGACTAATAAGAATCATCGAAAAATGAAAGTAAACTATGAGTTTGATCTAAGATCAAGGTTACTATAATGCTATGTAAGTATAAGAGAAAGTATGTAAGAGATGGGTGAAAAAATGAGGATAATTGGCTTGGTATTTATAGGCAAAATGTACTCTGATCACCCGAATCCGGTGGATCCCTTCCAAATACGGATTTTAGATATCAAATCTCAAAAAATCTTGAGAAATCTTTCAAAGATCTTAGCTAGATAAAGACAGATTATGATAAAAAGTCAACTATATGTATGATGTCATGCATGATGTAAAATGTATTTTTAGTTTTAGTAATGTCTAAAAGTATATTTGTAGGTAACTTTGTGTTACTTGTATAATGTATAGTTATGTAAACTTAATTGTGATGAGTTAGAAATTTATACGTTTTAAAAATTTATGTATTTTATTTTCTACTTAAAATGATTTTACAATTGTTATCGACAAAACATAGAAAGATCGTAACATATAAATAAACGTTTTAACGGCTTATTTGTATTAACAATCTCCCCTTTTTTGTTGATGACAAAACGTAAAATTATTGTGAATAAAAATTAAGATCTATAAGTTTTAAGTTTAAGTTTTTACTTTCTTCTCCCCTTTTTTGTCGAAACAAAAAGAGTGTCGAAGAAAAATTGCAATTTTTGGAGAGTATATAGATACATAAAGCAAGTGTTGAGGAATAAATATTTCTAATTCTATGCTCCCCCTTGACGATAGCTCCCCCTTAATGAGGAGTTCAAGTAAACCAAAGTGATTCGAAAATCTACAAGAACAAATGGTTAGTATGAGAAAATATGATCTTGGAGAGTATTAATATGCAACCTATAAAAGAAAAGATTAGTGCCAAGATATATGATAAGAACTTAATGTAATCACAACCAAATCATGCATAACACAAAGTATGGAACATTAATCCTTGTAATAAAAGAGACAAAATGAAGTGGTCTTTTAATCACATACAAATTTAAAACTAAGAAAAAGGATAGTTCTAATTGAAAATACGATAAACTAAAAAAAATGACAAGAAAAGAAATAAATAAAAATAAGAAAGTCCTAATGCTTTCATATTCTACTCCAAATATTAAGGGTAGTTTTGGTGAGTGATAGTATTTAGGCGTTTGAGAATGTGATTTAGAATGAAGCGCATCTCATCTCTTACTTCGTAGGCTATTGTTTCTGAGTGATGACAATGTTCACAAAGGTGTTCGTGGGGAATAGGAGGTTGAGAACCATTGACCCATATGGGTGATGTGAGTCAATTATAGTCCAAATGGAAACACACAAGGAAGTATGTGTAACCCCGGTTCGTTTTCCCGACGAATGTGTGAATGGAATTTTGTGATTTCGGTTCGTGAAACGAGTCGTGAATGGTGAAAAATATGGATTTTTGGATTTTTAATCTAAAAATTGTGAACATAAACTAAAAACGATATAATAAGCAAGGAAAACGCTAATCTAAAGAACGCGTAACTAAAAACGTAAAGAAAAGTTAAACACGCGTTTAAACCGGGAAATCCCGAGCCTAAAACGTCAAAATGATGAAATACTAATCCTAGAAATGCCAAACTAATTTTCCTAAGTTCTAATTAGTAAAAGAAAATTTTAAAAACAGAATTATATTTTTCTGATTAATATTTAATTAAATACGAATTAAAAACTAAACTTAAAAGAGAAATGAATTAAAAATACTAAATGTAAATGGAAAATTACCAAAAAATACAAAAAAGTGCTCAAGTATAAGCAGAACCTAAGAAAAATAAAATGGGACAAACTGCTTATTCGGATAAGCAGTAAATAAGCTAAAAGGGAGATAAGCTAATAGGAATTAGGAACTGGTTAAAAGAATTATTAGGTAAGGATTTAACAAGAAAATCCCAAGGGTGCGTCTGGTAGTGTGTGGTTGTGTTGGGGCTATGTGTGGCTAGAGGTCCCAGGTTCGAACCTGGCCTCAGCTTTTTTTTGCTAATTATTATTATTATTATTTTTTGATTTTTCTATTTACAAACTTGATAAGCAAATTAAGATAAGCAATAATTATAAAACATCAATATTTCTCAAAACTACAATTAAGCTCAGAATTAAGCTAAAAGCAGATCAGTAGGCACTAGAAACTTACAATGCAAAAGAATAGCCAATATAGATACCAAAAGCTAATAAGCTAAAAACTAGGATTACTCGAATAAGCTAAAAGTCTAAGGGAAACAGGCATAGGCTCAAATAATCTAAAGGAACACTCCTAATAAGCACAAGAGAGCAGAAATTAAGTTGATAGGAACTGATTCAGGGGGGATCAAATTAGCAGGCATGAAGAAGTAAATAAGCTAAGTCTGATTATCCTAAGGACTGAAAAGCTAAATTTAAGCTGTACTAAAACTGAAATAAGCTAGGGGTGTACTAAGCTCAAGCTAAATGAACTAAAAAACTCACAATAAGCTACAATTTATGAGCAATAAGCTCTGAGAACAAAGAAGCTAGGCTACTGACTAGCAGGCTCAACACAGGGCAAAATGGGGACAATTAAGCTACTCAGAAACTATCTAAAAGCTAATATGAAAAAATCATAAAAATTGGAAATAAATAGATAAGCAGTCCAACAGTAAATATACCAAAAATCAGAACAATTAGGCTTAAAATGAACCAATGGAAAATCACAAACTTGGGCTGAAATGGCAAATGATATGCAGACTAAAAAGGTTACTGATGCAGTCTGTTTTGCAATTTTAACCCAAAGCTTTAAGGGACTATATCAACTACTGATTATTCAACTTGTGGACTAAAATGGATGCAAATATACTAAAAGTTGGCTCAGAAAAAGCTTATAGCTACAATAAACTCTTATGAACAGTATAGTCTAACACTTCAACTCTAAACCTAACAAACCTATGAAACCTTTAAATTAAGCATGAAAGAGACTACAAACTACTTAGCTAAACTAAATTAATCTAAATCAAATTCAACCCAAGTGTCAATGAACAGTGGGGCCTGGGTTTTACCCGTTTTGACTCTTAACCCAAACAATCCTTTTTAGGGGCTGTTTTGAGCTTTTCAAAGTAAGAGACCAAAATAAGCTGAGCTATCTAAAGACAAATGATCAATCAAGTGTAATAAGCACTAATGAACTAGTATTAACTAGCAAACAGCTCCAAATTAAGCTAACACTACTTTAAGCTAATTTTGGCTTTTATGAATTTTTTTAGTGAAAACTGAGCAAATGAACTCCTACTACATTTAAGCTACAAGGAACTCTAAAAAGCAACTACAGCCATCAATAAGCAGAAAAAAAGCAAATAATAAGCACTAAATAAGCAGTTGACTTTTTGTTGACCAAGAGACTAAAATAGAAAAACTTAAATTTCAATAACTAAATGTGAATTACAAACCTGAAAATGAGATTACAACTGAAATGTAAAAGATTACTCTAAGAAAGCGTTTAAATGACGTTAAAATAAATTGGCCTAAATTTTCTAAAGCATGAAAATTGGACAAAACTTGTGCTTTGAGGAGATCCTCGTATTTATACCCATGAGTTAGGGTTTTCTTCTTGCTACTGTGTTTGTTGTGTGAGAGAGCTCAGACTTGTGCTTCTTCAGCTTAATAACAGCCCTTGGATAAGCTTGGTGCCCACTTCATTGATTCTTGGCCGTTTGATCAAATTCTAATCCTTGGATTGCCAAGGTGGCATGGAGGGGGGGGGCATGAGCATGTGATGTTGTCTTGGACTGGAGTGAGATGAGTTGGAAAGAAGAAAGGGACAGGGAAGGGTGAATAGTGATTAATGGCGGGTAAAGTGTGGGTTAGGGATAAACAGGCATTGACTGTGTTGACCTGGGGTTTATTAATAACGGGTTTAGGAAGATTGGGCCAGGGATTGGGCTTTTATGGTGGGTTGGATTTGAATTTAGGTTTAGTAAAAAAGGTTTAGGATATAATTGGAATTGGTTTTAAACTTTGAGGGGTAAAATCTGCCAATTGGGAAAAGTTATTCCAAGGGCTATTTTTGTAATTATGACATGATCCAAGGGCTGAATTTGAAATATTGAGCTCAACTTAAATCCATATGAAGAATGTCTTTCCCGGCTTCGGCTTTAAATACTCTTTTCCATTCCAAGCTCGGTTTTGCCGTTTTTCATTGATTTTTGTCCTTTTCCTCAATATCCTTACCTGCACATGCATAAACACAAAAACACGATATATTTGGCATATTTGGTTAGTTTTTGGTCTATTTGGTCTGTTTTATTAGGTAAAAGGTATGTGTAATTTAACACATACCAATGGGTTAATTGAGTGGCATGAAGCATGATGGAAGAGGTGGTAATGGAGGATCAACATCCATGATGTCGGGTATAGGTGGTGGTTGGCTTGCCAATTGTTCAAGTATTGCAAATGATGGTTGGTGGATTGTTGTTTCTTTGTGGTAATTCTTCTAGGTCATCAAAGTATGGGTGAGGTGAGGTAGGTGGTGTAGAAAAAATGAGCTCGAGAGGCTCTAGGTTGAGTGTTAGTGGGGGTGTTTGTTTTGATGGTTGAGTTGGTGCCGTTTGTGGTGTAGTAAATGGTGGTGTAGTAAGTGGTGGTGGTGTCACTTTAGGAATAGTTAGTGGTTCAATTGGAGAGGTGGCTTGTGGAGCCAAAGGTGTGTTTGGTTGTGAGGCTAGAGGGGTAGATGGTGGAGCAATATTATAGTCACTAGGAGGAGAAAATTTTCTAAGTGGATATGAGTTGGTTGATGAGATCGGATTGTTAAAGCAACATGGTCTTACACTTATTCTAGCAATTTTCCTTGGGTTTTTGGGAGTTCCTAGTGAGGATGGTGGTGGTGTTGCAATCGGAGGTGGTACATTATTGGTTGCGTTTTGAATTTTTGTTTTGATAAGATTTGAAAGTTCTTATAGTTCGTTAATTTCTTGAACAATATCTTCATGAGTACGTGATTGCTCTCATGATGCTTGAACTTTTTTTTTTTTTTTTTTTTTTTTTATTTTATTTTATTATTATTTTTTTTTTTAAGAACCCATGAGCTTAAAAGGCTGGAAATTGGAAGGGTTTAATGGGTTGAAGGTGATGGAAATACAAGCACTAAGGACCTCTATTTATAGATAAAAGCCATACAAAACATTGAATGTTAATCCTACTAAGATTGGCAAAAATCTAATCATTAGATGTGGAATAAATGCATATCTTGGTGATAAGGTCAAACTCTAATACCTAAATTCAGTAATTAGAAAAGTAAAAATTAGTAAAAAGTAAAATTTGAAAAGAAAAACATATTACTAGTTTCTGAACACCCGGATCTGCCGGATCCCTTGTAAAAGGGATCCACCCTTCAAAATCGAAGGGATCCGGTTGTCTGAAACAAAAACATACACAAAAAAAATGATGAAAATTTATGTAATCTAGTGTATGTATATATGCAAACTATGTGGAGGTGCGGTTATCTCGACAAAAAGAAGATTATACATGAGATAACCTAAACACTCCCTAATTCAATGTAGCTTGCGATTGAATGTACCCGAAAATACATATTAATTATGTATTCTTTTTACCATTCAATAGACATATGAAATGAAGCATGGGAAACATTTTTATTTTGTATTAATCAATGCATGGAGAATTTTGATGTATGTCCTAGTTGTGAGAAGTGTTTCTTTTGAAGGAGTTAATTTTGCGGACTTTGTTTATAAGAAATGTTTTTAATGATGCTTATGTTTACATAATAGTATGTAGTAGATATAGATATGTAGTACTATGCTTCAAAATGTGCCCCAAACATGAGTTTTAATGTGCGAAATAGAATCCTAGACTCAGATTTGAAGAAGGAATACAATTTTAAGAACAAGATTATGATGAATTAATAGTTATTTCGTCCTATTTCTTATGTGTATTTAAGCGTTTGGTTCCATAATTCCAAGTCCTAATTTAAGTAGATTAAAAGGTTTACGTTAGTGGTTTGGTGAGAATATCAGAAATGTTATCGTTCGATGAAACTTTCTCGATTAAGATATTTTCCTTTTGAACATTGTCTCTAAAAAAGTGATGATAAATTTCTATGTGTTTGGTATGAGAGTGTAATACGGGATTCTTGCTAAGGTCGATGGCGCCTTTGTTGTCACAAAGAATAGCAATATCGCTAAGGTTAATGTCGTAGTCAACAAGAGCTTGTTTCATCCATAGTGCTTGTTGGCATGCTTTCCTGGCGGATACTTAATCTGCTTCAGTGGTGGAGATAGCAAGTGTGGTTTGTTTCTTGGAGAACCATGATGTTAAGCAACATCCTATGAGGGTGCAAACACCACTTGTACTTTTTCAATCTACATAATTTCCAGCATGGTCGGAATCGGCATATACTATTGTTTCTACCCCTGTTCTTTTGGGATACCATAAACCTAGATGTGTAATTCCTTTAATACATCTAAATTTTTTTTTTAATAGCTTCAAGGTGAGAAGATTTAGGATCTCCTTGAAAACGTTCGCATAAACAAACATTGAACATGATGTCCGGCCGACTTACCATGAGGTAGAGCAAACTATCAATCATGCCTAGATACTTTGTGTTATCTACTAATTCACCATCTTTGTCCTTGGTGAGTTTAGTGTCTAATGACATTGGAGTTTTAATGAGTTTTGAGTCTTCTACGCCAAATTTCTTAAGCATTTTGTTAGGAATTAAATATTCAAGACTTAGTTTTGTCAAAGAAGAGTTAGTACTGCTGACGAATAACACTAATAGTACTAATGGAGTTAGTACTGCTAGTATAAATATTAGTACTACCAGAGTTAAAGTTGAAGACTTCTGAAGATATAACTAACAATACTAACTGACTGAATTAGTACTGCTAGTATAGAAGTTGGTACTGCTGGTTTGCATGAAGACTGAAGATAGTACTGCTTATGAAGACGTGTAAAAGGATAAGTATAGAATAGATTTTGTGTATATCTTATATAGTTAGAATTATACGGATATTCTGCATGTTTAGAATATCATACTTATCTTGTAAAGGACTCATTCTTCTATAAAAGGAGGTCCTAGGTTAGATGATGACAGACGTATATTTTGTTAAGCTTCAAGGTTTGTAAAACCTAATGATAAGCAAGATCACTTGTATTATACCTAATAATATTGAAGCGTTTGGTGATATCATTGTTCATATAAACTGTTCATACAATTACTGTTCTGTTGATAAAATCTAAGTATCAAGTAGTAGATTCCGCATACTATTTGATATACACTCAAAGTATCCTCAACACAAGTCACGTGTGTTTAGATCCCCTCAAGTGGTATCAGAGCTAAGTTTCTGATACTTTGATTTAGAAGATACTTTTCTGAAGAACACTTTATTCCCAATAAAGACGATGGACATGGAGACTACTCAGACCAACACTGCTGCCAAGTTACCAATGCTCAAACAGAATGACTTTGAGATGTGGAGACTCCGGATAGAACAATACTTCCAAGTGCAGGATTATGCACTTTGGGAAATCATAGAGGATGGGAACTCCTTCAAACCATCAACAATTGAAACAAAAGTTGATGGTCAAAAGGTTGTAACTGTGAACACTTCTCCTGTTACTAAAGAAGAAAAGCTACAGAAAAAGAATGATGTTAAAGTAAGGATCTTGTTGCTAATGACCATCCCCAATGATCAACTTCTGACATTCAGGAAATAAAAGGATGCCAAATCCTTGCTTGAAGCAATAAATACCAGGTTTAATTTGGTGGTAATGAGGCCACCAAAAAGAAACAGAAGACCTTGCTGAAACAGAGCTTTCAGAACTTTAGTGCTACTAGCAATGAATCTCTTGATCACATGTTCAACAGGCTGCAGAAGATAATCAGCCAACTGGCTGTATTAGGTGTTGTGATTCCTCAAGAAGATTTGAATTCCAAATTCCTAAGAAGTTTGCCTACTGATTGGTACACTCATGTGGTTGTCGGGAAGAACAAGCCAGAAATCGACACAATGAGCCCTAATGATCTGTACAACAATTTTAAAATTGTTGAACAGGAAGTAAAGAAGTCTGGAAGTTCAAGTTCAAGTCCTGGAAACATGGAAATTGTATCATCTCCAAGTAATATCAGTCCAGAGGAGGTTAGTGTGGCTTCAGGAGTTAGTACTACTAACCCTAATTGTTGGGTTTTGAGGTGCTGCTGCTTATATCCATACAACTGCTAATTGGAAAATTCACTAAGTGTGGATACTACTGCTGGTGATAATGATACTACTGCTAGTGTATTTCATACTACTGTTGGAGTTGCTGAGAAGATCAAGGAAATACACCAAGTGGATACTACTGCTGGGCTTATGGATACTACTGCTAGAGATAGTTTCTACTGCTTATGTGATAACTTGTATAGTCGGTTAGATAAGTTTAGAATAGATTCTAAAAGATTTTGCTTGTATAAAAAGTTATTGTAAACCGACTAGGACTCCTTAGTCTATAAAAGGAGGTTATAGGGTTAGAGTTTAGTACGTATCATTGTTAGAGTCGATTCACTTCAAGGTTGTAAACCCTAATACTTTTGAGTATTCGTATATCTAATATATTGAAGTATTTGTTGAGAATTCTAATGTTTCATTCATTGTTCTTCTTAAGATTAAACATAATATTACACGTTGTGTTTAATAGTTTACAAGTTAAGACAGTTTCAGACAAAATGAGAACACTGAGCTACCTCCGGCTAGTGTTAGGATGGTTGTAGCAGATGAGGTTGTCATAGGTGTGGTGAGTGACATGTTGGAAGGGGCTACCACTACTGCTGCTAGCTTAGAAGCAGAGCAGGTCAGTGGTAACATACTTAAGACCCTAACCAAGGCAACATCTAATGTGTCAGGTTCTCATGAACTTGGTACAGGTGATGGAAACCCCAACCAAATGGATAATATGGGGGGCTCAAATGATCAAACTATGTTTGATACTGAGTTTACATCCTATGATTCACCTCTCAGGGAAGGTAACACATCTCGAAGTGATAAGGATAGACATGAAACTCAGGAATTGATGGAACAACAAAATGTACACAATGACAATTCCAGTGATCCACCTCTCGGGCCAAGTAACACAGGCCGAAGTGGTGAGGATAGTATGTAACTCATGAAAGCATTGATGGCTAGATGTACCAAATTGGAGTCACAGGTTCTTGACCTTCAACATGAAGTCAAAAGTTTGAAGCTGAGGGTTAAATATTTGGACGGTAAAAGGTCAAGAACTACTCACTTTAAGAGATGGAAGAAGGTGGGTACAACACAAAGAATAAGGTCCTCTGAGGATGCTAATTTGGGGGAGGATGCTCCCAAACAGGGGAGGAATGAGACCAAGGAAACAGGGGAGACTGAGGCTACTAACATTGAAAGTGCTGCTGTGGACATGGATTTGGATAGTGGTGACAATGTTGACGAGTTTGTGGTTGCAGACAAAGAAGGAAATGAGGGTGTGCTTGAAAAATTAAAAACTTTGGAGCCTGAACAGCTTGTCAAGGCCTCTGAAGTGATGGTGGAATCTATTAAAAGCTTGGGTGATGCTGCTGCAAACGATAAAGTTGATTATGGTGTTAGTGAGAGTGAAGAAGTAGTTAAGGTTGATACTACTACTCGTGCTAATCAGACTACTGCTAAGGTTAAATATTCTACTGCTGGTGTTATAGTTTCTTCTGTTGAGACTCTGGGTGATTCTACTGCCAAAATATTGGATGATGATGTGAGTTTAGCTGAAGCCATAATCCAATTGAAAACAACACCATCATCTAAACATCAACCACAACTATCAAAATCCTTACAACCACAAAAAGCATCAAAAGCACCTGTCAAAGTTGTTGTGATTAGAGAACCCACTCTCCCAACCAAGAAAGTTGCTCAGACACCTCAATGTTTAGGAAAAAGTAGAGGCATAATGATTGAAGAACCTGAATCTGAATCTGAAATACCTTTTGAGTTTTGGCCCAAAGAGAAGCAAATTGCATATAATGAAGAAGCTGCAAGGAAGTTAGCTACTGAGTTTGAGTCTGAAAATCAGGAAGTTCTTGAGGCTCAAAGAAAACATGCTGAGGATGAAGCAAAGATAAAAGCATTATTAGATGCTTGGGATGAGGAGAGGATTAAATGTGATGCTGATATGGAGTTGTTAAAGCAAATCAAAGAGGAAATAGAAGATACATACAATATAGAAGAAAGAACTAAATGGTTGAAGGTGTACAGAGAACAAGGAAAGAAATGGTATCTTGCTGAAAGGAGAAAGAAGAAAATGCTCAGACCACCAACTGTCAAACAAAGAAGAAAAGTCCATGAAAGATACTTGAAGAACATGAAGGGCTACAAACTTACTCAATTATCTCATTATTCTGATGATGAAATTATCAAGATGTTTGAAAGTGCTAAAAGAGAAATTGACGATTTTGTGCCTATGTGAACAGAGGATCAGGTGAAGGTAGCTAAGAAAGTGGTGGAAACTGAGACTATGAAAGAGAAGGTGGAAGAGAAGGTTGTGCAAGAAAAGAAAGAAACTTTAAGCTTAGGTGTTAAAAGATCTGGAGTTATACAAAAGAGTGTTGGTAGAAAGAAGAGAAAGGCAGATAAGTCTAAAGCAGTGGAGCAGGATTCTGAGTTAGAGCATGAGAATGAAGAAAAAGTTGATGATGAGGAGGAATATGATGATAATAGAGAAAAAATGATGGCTCTCATAGTTCTTTCTAAACATCAAGAACCTAAGGTCATTAATGCAGTTTCTCTATCTGCTAAACATCCATTCATCTCATATACTTCTGGAATTAGGGATGAAAGTGAAGCCTATTAGGAGTTTAGAAGAACAAATGGTTTGTATTATAGGTTTATTAGGTTTTCACAAATGCTGTATTGGATGGATAGAGATGATGTGGTTAACATCTGGAGGATATACAAAGAAAGATATGGTGATCCAAGACCAGAGGAGGTGTATGAAAGGGTAATCTACTACTATTTAAAGATAATGTTTGAACCAAATGATGGAGATATTGAGTGGATGAAGTTAAACCACAACACACTTCATAGATGGTATTTATATCAGTCTTGTGGTGTTCATTATTTAAGTGCTCATGGAGTGGTTATCTACATGTTGGTGGAAAAGGATTATCCTGCATTGAACTAAAATAAACCAATTATTCATCAAATGTTAAAGCCTGGAATGTTGGAGATGCAAAAAGACTTCTCTTATCAAGATCAAGCTTATAAACTTTTGAAGAAGTATAAAGATGTTCTCAACCCAAATCTGAAGAAAAAGGAGTAAATGTGTTTGGAAGCATCCTCCTGGTGAAGGTTAAAGCTTAAAATAAACTTGATGATTTTGGGAGAAAATATTAAGTTTAGGGGAGGATTGTTGGGTTTTGAGGTGCTGCTGCTTATATTCATACAACTGCTAATTGGAAAATTCACTAAGTGTGGATACTACTGCTGGTGATAATGATACTACTGCTAGTGTATTTCATACTACTGCTGGAGTTGCTGAGAAGATCAAGGAAATACACCAAGTGGATACTACTGCTAGGCTTATGGATACTACTGCTAGAGATAGTTTCTACTGCTTATGTGATAACTTGTATAGTCGGTTAGATAAGTTTAGAATAGATTCTAAAAGATTTTGCTTGTATAAAAAGTTATTGTAAACCGACTAGGACTCCTTAGTCTATAAAAGGAGGTTCTAGGGTTAGAGTTTAGTACGTATCATTGTTAGAGTCGATTCACTTCAAGGTTGTAAACCCTAATACTTTTGAGTATTCGTATATCTAATATATTGAAGTGTTTGTTGAGAATTCTACTGTTTTATTCATTGTTCTTCTTAAGATTAAACATAATATTCCGCGTTGTGTTTAATAGTTTACAAGTCAAGACAGTTTCTATACTCGTCTTTTGCCATGGTGAATCAATATGATTGTGTTTGTCGCATGGTGCTTTCAATTCCACATTTGATTAATATTTACCTCGTACTTCATAAATTAAGGGGTCAATCAGTATGAAGGTTTGTCGCTTGTGTTTCGTATTTAATATTGTGAAGATATCGACTTGTGCATACCGACTATTATTTTATTCAGTTTGAAGAATCTTTATCGTACTATTGGATATATTATTGTCGGTTGAGTTAAGCTAGCGCAAGTGGAGAAAGTGAAGATTATAACCTCGTACTACAAAGAATTAATTCATTGGTCGAAGTAAGGTATCTTGCATATTATCATTTTTTTTAGATTCCTGATCATGGGTAAGTTTGTTAAGATTTGGAGATAATATTAAAAGGGGTTGTGTTATAAGAACCCTCCTTAGCAATGGGACCCGCCTATTTTTTACGGAATGTACAATCCGACAAAGCAGACAGTACAATCCGACAAAGCATAAGGAGGGTCAATATATCATAATAGGGAGGGTCATTATAACCCAGCCCTATTAAAAGTTGTTCGACCAAGATAGTACTGCTCGTTGAAAATAGCTTATTTATGCTGCTGTGTTATTTGGTTGTGCTGCTAGTAATGGATTTTTTGTACTGCTTGAATTAATACTGCTGCTACGAGTCAGTTACTACTGCTGCTATTAGAGTTTATATTGCTGGCGCTTTGAGGTACTACTGCTATGTTTCGAGTTTCTGCTGCTACGTATCCGGTTAATACTGTTCGATTAATACTGCTAGTAGTTTTTAGTACTGCTGGATATGTAAGTTTATACTGCTAGTATTATTCGATATTGGACAGTATATAGTTTTGGTTCTCGAATAAGCTTGGAATTTGGATGGTTTACACACACAGAAGGTTATTGGTTCACACACACAAGAGAAGTTTGGTTTTGGTTACTGATCTTAAAGGTTTTAAAGGTTCGTTATTATTTATTATTGGCGAAGAGGATTATTTGTTGTTTATTTGACGATGAAGTGGAATTTTTCAAGGTTGTGTTTTATCATACCTTTTATAGGAGGTAACTTGTTCGTTCGTTCAGGTGACTACGAATTGGCAAACACTTGAAGGAGTTACGTTATTGTGCTCAGTGATTATTGTCAAGAGATTGCAATCTCCCTATACGTTAAGTATACGTTCGAAGTCGTTTTTAGTACAAGACATAAGACACAAGGTTGGTTTCTTCTACTTCAGCATCGAATTGGTAATGGTTAGTTTTCTTCATCATTACATAAAGCCTACAGAATTGGAGATTCAAATGGTTAACATATGGGTTTCAGGGGAAGCTTATTATTCAAATGTGTAACCATTTACAAAAAATAAAATAAAATTAATCCCCTTGTGGCCACGGAGGTTCACTTGCGCCGACTTTGGGCTATCCAAAAAGGGTAGTCGCCGTGGGATTAGTCGGCTCGTAATGTCGAGTCGGAAACCCATGTTTACAAAAAAAATAAAAAATGTGTAACCATTTATATGCTACATCGAGGTGAAGGTTTTTGTAGTTGCTAGTTGGTATTTTTACTAAAGATTTGGGATTTTTTTGTCTTGGGTTCATTTATAAAAGAAAGCGTTTTGGTGTTCATTCATGGAGGGCGATTCAAGACATTGTGTTGGGAATTATATTTTCATAGATTTGATGATACAAAAACAAGAAGAATGAAACATTAAATCTGGTTGCTGGAGTGGTTAATTCTGGTGACTACCCAGTTAAGTCTGGTGGTTAAGTCTCCTCAGTTAAGTCTTGTCACAGTTAAGTTTGGTAGTGTTAATCAGTTAAGTCTGGTAGTGTTAATCAGTTAAGTCTGGCAGTGTTACACAGTTAAGTCTTCTAGTGTAAAGTCTGATGATTACACAGTTAAGTCTTCTAGTGTATCAGATGCTACTGTGAGTCATACTACTGCTGGATGGATAAGGATGAAGAAGATATTTTGTATTTGAGTCAAGTATATCAAATAGATAATATCTAGATATGTTTTCAGTCAACAAATTGTAAAAGATACATGTTGTATCTTATTGACTGACATACACAAGCAAGTAGTAGACAAGACTTATCAACTTTGTAATGATCTCCTTTGTTCTATAAAAAGGAGATCATAGCTTAGATACTTAGTATGTTTTACAAGTGTTTAGTATGCTTAGAATTTAAACACCAAAGGGTGTCAAAATGTAAAACATCAAAGAGTGTGTGTGTGGGAACATCAGACAAGGGGTCTGATGTTGTTATGTTTGTTTAAGCCTCAAGGTAATCAAGGTTTTCCTTGATCCCTGTTATTGTTGTAGAGTAACCGTGCTATATTTGATCACATAGCATTGGGGCTGAGTTTAATAACAAAGAGAAAGTTTGGCAAAACCTTGTTGTGATAGTATTGTTTCTTTCATAGAATATTCCGTCAATATTATCATCATGCTCGTCATAGACAAAATCCTAGATCAAGGTCTAACAACCTAGAGTCCATAAACGATCACGTAACTTATTTTAGTAGATGCGAGTCGGTCTAAAATAAGTTTCCACAGTTGGTATCAGAGCGGGGGGCTCTGGGGGGGGGGGGGGGGCTCTGGATCTAGGAAAAGAAAAGGTTTTAGCTAAAGAAAGAAGAAAAATTCGGATCTGGTTCGTATTTTCGTAACTCACTGCAGGGCTGTTTTCAAAAGGCGATAACTCCTTCGTTAACCGTTGGATCGGGCTGAAATTTTTACTGGAGGTTCTTGGTATATCAAGGTAGATTCTCACCGGAGGGATCTTCAATCTGAGCCTTAGATTGCAAGATATGCATAGTTGAAAACTGCTGCAAAAACAGTTGAGGTATGGTCGAATTTTTGGTTTTCTTTCAAGGTTCACACATAAAGGGGAAGAATCACACACAGAAGAGAGTTGGTTCTTAAAAGATTAAAGGCTTGTTTATCAAGTTATTATTGGTGAAAAAGATTATTTGTTGCTTATTTGAAGTTAAAGTTGAATTTTTCAAAATTGTGTTCTTATCATATCTTAAAGTGGTTGACTACACTTTAAAGATAACTTGTTCGTTCGTTCAAGTGACTACGAAATGACAAACACTTAAAGGAGATACGTTGTAATACTCAGTGTCTCATAGAAGATGAGTTTATTGTCATGAGATTGCGGTCTCCCTATACAAGAAAGTTGGGTATACGTTCGAAGTCAGATTTAGTACAAGATATAAGACACAAGGATGGTTTATTCAGCTTCATCAACAAGTTAGTAATGGTTGGTTTTTCTTCATCAGTCATAAAAGCCTACAGAATTGGAGATTCAAATGGTTAACATATGGGTTTCAGGAGAAGCTTAAATGTTCAAGTGTTTAACCATTTATTATATTTGTGCATCACCACAGGGAAAGTTATTTGATTCTTATTATTGTTGATTAGTATTGCTACTGACGGTTTAAATTTTTATTGTCTCAAGTTCATTTTTAGTGCGGAAAGCTTAATGGAGGGTAATTTGAGATATTAGAAGGATAGATTGGATTTGTAATATTAGTTTGTAGTTGTAAAGATCATATTTGTAATATTCTCTATTTGTTGATAACAAAAAGGGGAAGAGATGTGGTGGATAGCATAGATTAAGGGGAAGACACTATGGTTTCATTCATGGTGAGATTTAATTATCTCAATTTCTCTACTTCGTCTAGGGAAATTCGTACAAGAACGTGTTTGTTTTGTAATCATCAAATAGGGGAAGATTGTTGGGAATTATATTTTCATAGATTTGATGATACAAAAACAAGAAGAATGAAACATTAAATCTGGTTGTTGGAGTGGTTAATTCTGGTGACTACCCAGTTAAGTCTGGTGGTTAAGTCTCCTCAGTTAAGTCTTGTCACAGTTAAGTCTAGTAGTGTTAATCAGTTAAGTCTGGTAGTGTTAATCAGTTATGTAACATCCCGCCTACTCAGACCACAATATTGTCCGCTTTGCCCGCACGCTCACGGCTTTGCTTTTGTGGCCTCATTTGAAGACTTCCCGGCAGGTCACCCAAGCCAGTACTACTCTCACATGAGCACGCTTAACTGCCAGTTCCTAAGAACCCCACTCGCAGTAGACCACAAAACGCGTTGTGTCATTGTAAGGCGAATGTTATCTTATGAACCCAGCATCTCTCTAGGCCACAGCCGATGTGGGATTTGCCTAGGGTGTTACAATCACCCCCCTTAGGGACTCATCGTCCTCGATGAGGTTTGCCCCACAATCCCGAACGGCTCAGGAGTGGCTCTGATACCACCTGTAACATCCCGCCTACTCAGACCACAATATTGTTCGCTTTGCCCGCACGCTCACGGCTTTGCTTTTGTGGCCTCATTTGAAGACTTCCCGGCAGGTCACCCAAGCCAGTACTACTCTCACATGAGCACGCTTAACTGCCAGTTCCTAAGAACCCCACTCGCAGTAGACCACAAAACGCGTTGTGTCATTGTAAGGCGAATGTTATCTTATGAACCCAGCATCTCTCTAGGCCACAGCCGATGTGGGATTTGCCTAGGGTGTTACAAGTTAAGTCTGGTAGTGTTACACAGTTAAGTCTTCTAGTGTAAAGTCTGATGATTACACAGTTAAGTCTTCTAGTGTATCAGATGCTACTGTGAGTCATACTACTGCTGGATGGATAAGGATGAAGAAGATATTTTGTATTTGAGTCAAGTATATCAAATAGATAATATCTAGATATGTTTTCAGTCAACAAATTGTAAAAGATACATGTTGTATCTTATTGACTGACATACACAAGCAAGTAGTAGACAAGACTTATCAACTTTGTAATGATCTCCTTTGTTCTATAAAAAGGAGATCATAGCTTAGATACTTAGTATGTTTTACAAGTGTTTAGTATGCTTAGAATTTAAACACCAAAGGGTGTCAAAATGTAAAACATCAAAGAGTGTGTGTGTGGGAACATCAGACAAGGGGTCTGATGTTGTTATGTTTGTTTAAGCCTCAAGGTAATCAATGTTTTCCTTGATCCCTGTTATTGTTGTAGAGTAACCGTGCTATATTTGATCACATAGCATTGGGGCTGAGTTTAATAACAAAGAGAAAGTTTGGCAAAACCTTGTTGTGATAGTATTGTTTCTTTCATAGAATATTCCGTCAATATTATCATCATGCTCCTCATAGACAAAATCCTAGATCAAGGTCTAACAACCTAGAGTCCATAAACGATCACGTAACTTATTTTAGTAGATGCTAGTCGGTCTAAAATAAGTTTCCACACATTGGAAGACTAGATTTGAAGTATGGTGCTGATTCGTGATTATGAAGATCAAAGTTGCATTTACTTAGCGTCTTATGATAAAAAGGGGAAGAAGTACTTAGAAGCTGCAACTTGAAGATCCTTGGTGATATTGCATGATTAAGGGGAAGTTCGTTTATCTTTCATACATATTAACTTCAGGGGAAGTTCGTGCTTACTTGGTTTTGTCATTATCAACTAGGGAAAGATTGTTAAGAATTATATTTGAGTTGATAAGACAAAACAATGAAAGATGAGGGACTTATGAAGAGAAAGGATGAAACTTCACAAAAAGAAAAGATTACTACGTATCTTTTATTATTCTAGTTTATTCCTTTGTAACCCTAGTATCTCTATTATATAAAAAGATACAGGGAATTAGTTTTAAATGTGTGCACAGAAAAGATGTAGTCGGCTAAAGTGTGTGTGTTTTCTAGGCGTGGTTCTTGTAAATGCCTAGATTAGTTTACTCTCAAGGATCTTTGATCCTTGTTATTGTTGAGTAACCGTATTATATTGAGGCTAATTGTGATAATGAAGAAAAACCTTGTTCATAATAATGTTGATTCTTATTTGAATATTCCGCTTTCATTATTATGTTCCTAGATAATATGAGGTCAAAACTACCTCGAGCTAAAACGGTCCTAAGAGCTTATCAATGGCGTGCATAAGTTCTATCACTAATGTTAGTACTACTAGTTCAACAACTAGTACTGCTGGCATAAGTGATACTACATTCTATGTTTTCCTGACTAGTCAAGCCAATGGGTCTATGCTATCCCATGAAGATTGATCCGTTGGGAATGTACAAGTCAACTTTTTAGCAAAAAGGTCAACGAGCAAAACACAACAGAATCCGGGCAAGTGATACCTGGGTCGTTTCCCAATGAGGTGTGAATCGAGGATATCATGTACGGTTTGGAATTAAAGTGCTTAAAGGATGGAATTTGGATTTTTGTGTTTTTTTTTTTTTTTTTTTTTTTTTTTTTTTAATTCTAATTAAGTTATGGAAAGTAAAGAAACAAAGAAAAATAAAGCACGAATGAAATTAAACTACAAACTTTAACCGGGAATTCAAAAACGAGCCTAAAAACCAAAATCTTTAAAAATTAACCCTACAAGTGCAAATTTATTTTTCCTAAGTCCTATTTGATAAAAGAAAATTTTAGAAAAAAAAAATAATTTTTTTGATTTATATTTTATTTATTATGATTTAAAAACTAATTTTAAGAGAAAATTATACTAAAAATACTAAATGAAAGTGGAAAAATCTAAAACTTTACAGAAAAGTGCTTAAGGATAAAAGGATCCTAGAAAGAATAAAATGGAGGTGACTGCTTATTGTAATAAGCAGTTAAAAAGCTAAAATGATGATTATGCTAAAAAGGTTAAAAGAAATAAAGAAGAGAAGGACAGAAAAGTCCCAAGGGTGCTATTGGTTTATGTGTGGTGTGTTGAGGTGTGTGTGCTAGAGGTCCCAGGTTCGAATCCCTGGTGACCTTTTTTGAAAAACTATATATATATATATATATATATATATATATATATATATATATATATATATATATATATATATATATATATATATATATATATATATATATATATATATATATATATATATATATATATATATATATTTTATTTTTTTTTTTCCTTTTGGAAATTTAATTACAAGCTAAAATAGAGACTTTTTTGTGAAAACAATATTTCTGAAAAGCTTAAATAAGCTGAGAAATAAGCTAAGAGTACCAACAGTAAGTTTAAAAGGTTTTTAAAATGAAAATTTGAAAAGTTAAAAGCTAATAAAAGAAGCTAAAAGCTAAAATAAGGTTCAAATAAGTTAAAGACACCCTAATCAAACCTAAATAAGCAGTATTAAACTAATAAGCTAATCTAAATAAGCAAATAAACTGAAAAACAAACAAAAGCTAATAGAAACTAAACTGATTCAAACAGCCTAAGGGGCCTACTTGCAGCTATGAAAAAGCTATCTAAAAGCTAATATAAAAATCAAAAAAATGTGAAACAAGTATACTATCAATCAAATAGTAACTGTACCAAATTTTAGATTAATTTAGCTTATAATGAACTTATTAAAATTCATAAACACAAGCTGGTTGAGACAATTTTAGGATATGCAGGCCCGATCTAATGATTGCGGCCTATAATAAGCCAACTAGAAAAAGCTCAAAAACCTAAAATAAGTTAAAACATGTAAAGTTCATACTACAAGCTAATTATAAACCAAAAATTGGACACTAAGGAGCTTATATGAGCTTATAAATGAGTTTGGAAAATTGATGATTGGGATAAAAGTCCCCTGCTGCATCAGTTTGAAATATTGATCTTAGCTACTTAAGGCCTTACAAATAAGCTATAAAATGAAATTAAAATTAAGAAACAGGATTAATACTTAACTAATTATCTGGAAAAAGGGATTTTCAAAACCTTTTAACTCCAAATAACCCCTAATGAAAGACTACTTAGAACAGTAAACAACCTAAGAATAAGAACAACCAACTCAATCCTATAGAAACCTTCAAATCAGTTCAAAACAACTAACAAACAGCTTATATAAGTGATTTTATCAAAGTTCCCAAATGTGCACATAAACAGTAAAAACCAATTTTTACCCATTTTAAGCACTGTGCCAAACACCGCCTTATATGTCTCAAATATGATTTTAAGCTGATTTTAACTTATAAAACCCACATTTTCTTTCAAACAGATCAAAAGTAAGTTAATAAGAGAGTATTCAAGCAAAAATTAATATGAGATGAGTGCTTATTACAGAGATAAGCTGTAATGCTAATAAACCTTAACCATGACAAATAAGCTTTAATCAAAGAAACTTAAAGAGATAAGGTAACACAACAACAATTTAACTTCAAATAAGCACTAATAGCACAAATAAACTCACAAAAGCACTGAAATAAACAATATACAAGAATAAGCAGTTTCTTGATAAAATTGATGAAAATGAGAACTTACAAAAGCCTTAGCTAAACAAAGGCATTAACATGCTCGAGGAGCTACTCAACAAGCTCTAGCTTGTCAAAAGACAAGTTAGTAACAGCAATAAGCCCTTCCAGGACTGGCTTATCATCCACAACAGCTTATTTGACTTTTGTTGACTTTTTTGTATTTTTGAGATTAAAACAGATTTAAACACTAATAAGCTCACAAATAGCTATTAGAAGCTAATATGAGCTTATGCTAACTGAAAAAGAGCTTATGAAAGCTGGATTTAACTATTTAATCATATTTTTGTATTTTTGAAGTATTTTTCTTATTTTTTTGGATTTTTAGATATAAAATAGAAATTATGAAAGTAAATGAACAAAAAGCTTTTATGAGCTAATAGAAACCTGATGCAATAGTAATTAGCTTATACTAGCTTATTTAAACATAAATGAACATTAAATGAAAGCTTAAAAGGAAATTTGCAAAGTAAATAAAAATGAAATTTAAACTTTATTACTACTGAACTTTGATTACAATACAGGAAAAATGAGATTACAACTAAGATTTAAAAGCTTAATTAAACTAGAAATTAAAATGGCATAATAACGACTCTAAAAACTAACTCCCTGCTGGCTTACAATAGAAAACCTATTTATAGACTAAGATTAGGGTTTCTTCTACTGTCTTGTGCATCTTTAGATACTTCTCAGCCCTTGGATTTATCTTGTGCAATCTCAGCCTTTGATTTGGGTTTTGGCGCCAAAAGTACCACTTGGATTTCCAGCTTGGCACTGGGTAGCTTGTGAGAAGGGGGAAGCATTAATTGGTCTTGGACTGGAGTAGTTTGGAGTGGAGTAGGAGAAAGTCCAGGGTATGGGTTGGGTCAGGGGTTGTTTTGGCGGGCAAGTGGGGAAGAGGGAAGGGGGGATGGTTTGACTGGGTTTTATTAATAAAAGGGGGTCGGGTTTGGTTAAGATTGGATCCGGGTTGGGTTTATTTGGATTGGGCCGGATTTGGTTTATTAGTTTAGGAAAATTATAAAATTAAGTTTAAGATTAATTTTGTAAATAGTTTAAGGATTAATGGTGAAATGTGATTTTGGTATCGGATTCGTTTTTCCACGCTCATTCCAATGCCATATCCAGGGGTTGACTTTGACTTTGTCTTGACTTGATCAAATGCACAAACGTTGTCGAGTCGATCAAAAATGCCCATTTTTGCTCTGTTTTCAATCCTTTGTACCTGAAATACATAAAAACACAATCCAAGGATATCTGCAATATAAATTGGTATATTTGGCTGTTTTTAGTTATTTTTATGTATTAAATGGGCATAAAATGATGAGTAAATAGGCACTCATCAAAGATCTTGAACAGATAGATGAAGATGATCTAGAAGAGATGAACTTGAAGTGGCAAGTTGCACTGCTAAGCATGAGAGCCAAGAAGTTCTGGCAGAGGATAGGGAAGAAGATCACAATCAGTGGTAGTGATATAGCCGGTTTTGATAAATCCAAGGTGGAATGTTTAAACTGCCATAAGTTGGGATATTTTGCTAGAGAATGCCGAAGACCAAGGCAGTAGGACAACAAAAGCAAGGGTTATGGGAACAAGCCAGAAACTAGTAAGGCTGTGGAAGTGGAAGAGCCTTCTTCCAAGGCAATGGTTGCTATTGATGGTCTTGGATATGATTGGAGCTTCATGGCTGATGAGGAAGAAACACCAACTGAGATGGCACTGATGGCATTTTCTGACTCAGAGGTACATTCAGTAAAAAGTTGTTCAAAATCTTGTTCTGCTTTAAAGGATTATGAAACACTTACGAAGCATTATGATGAACAAAGAGTAGAGTTAAACCAAACTAATTATAATTTATCAAATCATAAAAGTGGTTTAGCTGTCTAAGAAGAACAAATTTTGTTTTATAAGAAAAATGAGTTTGTCTTTTCTGAAGATATTGTTGTACTTAAAAGAGATATGGTTCATAAAGATGCTGAGATAAGTGTACTTAGAGCTGAGTTGGAAAAGATTAAGAAAGCAAAAGATAACATACAGTTAAGTGTAGACACTCTAGAATATGCATCTAAGGGAGTTAATAAGATCATTGAGTGTCAACTGGTAAATAAAGCTAAGTAAGGTTTAGGTTACAACACATGTCCACCTCCACATAGAGGAGTGCCTTCACCCCTAGGTATTGACTTAGAACACACTGGTTTAGATGAATTTAGAGAGCCTAAATTTGAATATGGATCTAAGGCTAAAGAAAGTGCTAGTTTAAATAAACCAGTAGAAGTTAATGAATCTTTTGAGAGTGCCAGTGACACCTCTCTTGTTGAGGAAAAGGTATCAGATGATAAGAGGAGCTCAGATGCACCAATTATTGAAGATTGGGAATCTGATGATGAGGATCAGGTTGAGTCTAAACCTGAAATAGAAAAGCAAAAAGAAACTGTTGTTCCTAAGGTGGTTAAGGTAGAAACCGTTACACCTAGAAAGCAATTAAAACAAGCTAGGCCAACAGTTAGATATGCTGATTTGTATAGGTCCACAAACAGGTCTCAATGCCCTAGGGGAAACCAGTGAAACTAAAACAATCTTAAGTCCCAACAACTAGGCAATGAGTTTGTTATGTACAATAATGCTTGCTATTCTTGTGGTAGCTTTGATCACTTACAGGCTTTTTGCAACAACCATCAAGGGAAAAGGGTGGTTACAGGGAATACAAAGGTGCATGGGAATACAAATGAAAGGGTGAACATAAACAATTTTTCAAGAAAAACTCACCCTAATGTTAACAGTAATATGACTCCCAGAGCAATTTTGATAAAGTATGGCCTTAAACCAGTTTGTACTGCTAGACCAACAGTTAGTACTGCCAGACCAATTCAGACTGTTTTCCATAAACAAACAGTTTCAAGTGCTAAATTCACTTCAAGTTTTTCTAAAATAGCACAACAAACTGTTCACATGCCTCTTTATAAGAAAGCAGTGTTTCACAACAAAATTTGGAATAAATATGTTAAAACTGCTTGGCCAGCAGTTTGTACTACTAGACCAACAGTTAGTACTGCTAGGCCAAGAAACACTGCTAGGGCAAATGGGGTAAATGCTGTTAAGGCCTCAGCATGTTGGGTATGGATACCTATCAAACCCAATGGTGCATCAATAACAATGAAGAAATATGATTACATTGATGCACGAGGCAGATCTAAGTCAGTAATGGCTTGGGTCCCCAAAGGAAACTAATTTCCTTTATTTTATGTGCAGGGACATCCACAACAAGATGATGAAGAAGATCAAGGATATGCTGATAGTGGATGCTCTAGGCACATGACTGGGAACATGTCCTACCTCTTAGACTTTACACCTATGGATGGAGGATATGTTACCTTTCGGGGAGGAATTGGTGGCAGAATTACTGGTAAAGGTACTTTAAAAACCGGTAAACTTGACTTTGAAGATGTGTATTTTGTGAAGGAACTCAAGTATAATCTCTTTAGTGTCTCACAAATGTGTGACAAAAAGAACAAAGTTCTTTTTACAGACACTGAATGTCTTGTTCTTTCTCCTGACTTTAAGTTACCTGATGAAAGTCAAGTACTACTTAAAGTTCCTAGAAAGGGCAACATGTACAGTGTTGACATGAAGAAAATTGTTCCTAAAGAGGCTCTAACTTGTCTTGTAGCAAAAGCCACATTGGATGAGTCAATGCTTTGGCATAGGAGACTTGGTCATGTTAACTTTAAAATCATAAACAAGATTGTTAAAGATGGTTTGGTAAGAGGCTTGCCTCAAAAACATTTTGAAAATGACCAAACTTGTGTTGCCTATCTCAAAGGCAAACAACACAACGCTTCTTGTAAGCCCAAAACCCAGAACTCTATTACTCAACCATTATTTATGCTTCATATGGACTTGTTTGATCCTACTTCTGTGAGTAGTATACAACATAAGAAATATTGTCTTGTGGTAACTGATGATTATAGCAGGTTCACATGGGTTTTCTTTCTAGGATCTAAGGATGAAACAAGTAGCATTCTTAAGACTTTTATAACTGAAATAGAAAACCTAGTTAATAAGAAAGTGTGAAAATCATCAGGTGTGATAATGGGACAGAATTTAGGAATTGAGTTATGGATGAATTTTGTAGAGAAAAAGGTATTAAGAGAGAGTTTAGTGTAGCTAGAACTCCTCAGCAGAATGGTGTTGCTGAAAGGAGGAATAGGACACTAATAGAGGTTGCTAGGACCATGTTAGCTGATTCTAAGTTGCCCATTACTTTTTGGGCTGAAGCAGTTAATACTGCTTGTTATGTGCAAAACAGGGTTTTAGTGGTCAAATCTCACAACCAGACACCATATTGTTAGGTCTAAAATGCTGCTGATTCGAGAAACATAACTCTGCTGGATAGTTATGTGACTCTACTGATTAGTACATTAACTCTGCTGTTTTGATAACTCTGCTGTTTGGGATAATAGGCATAGTGTAACTCTGTTGCTAGCTCACGAAGACTCTGCTGCTAGAAGATTTACTCTGTTGCTTATTAGATATGTATAGTATGTTAAGGATAATTATAGAAAAGATATGTATGAATATTTTTCTTGTATAGGAAGTCTTGTAAACCGACTAGGACTCCTTACGCTATAAAAGGAGGTTCTAGGGTTAGGGTTAGATATCGATTATCTTAGCATACGTATTATTGTTTACACTTCAAGGTTTCTTGTAACCCCATTGCTATTCAGAGCAATCGTATTAATATATTGAAGTGTTGTTTGATAATTCGTTTGTGTTTATTCTTCTTAAGATCAAGTATTAGTTTCCGCATAATATTTGATATACAACTCAAGATCAGTTTCTATACCGATTACCTTAGATTTATCTAAAGTAATTAATAAGATCGTGAAGCTCAACTGGGATCAACAAGTGGTATCAGAGCTTGTGATCTAGAAACTGGTACCAAGAAGAATTACTGAATACAAGATTTGTTAATCTTCTAAGTAAGCAATGGATTCCGATTCAACACACTTGGTTACTGCATCAAGAGTTCCCATGCTCAAGACTGGCGAATATGAGATCTGGAAGATGAGAATGCAACAATACATGAGAATGGTTGATTACTCACTCTGGGAAGTTGTTCAGAATGGCGACGTTGTGCAAACCAAGACTGCTACTGGATCAGTCTTAACTGTCAAGACAAGTGAGGAGAAAGCACAGAGAAGATTGGAGGTTAAGGCTCACAGTATTCTCATGATGGGAATACCTAATGATTATCAATTGAGTTTTAATCATATTGAGTCTGCTAAGGAGTTGTGGGAAGCAATTGAACTTCGATTTGGTGGGAATGAGGCTACCAAGAAATCAAGAAAGAATCTACTGAAGCACCAGTTTGAGACTTTTTCTGCTTTGGGTTCTGAGAACATTGAGGGAACTTATGATCGACTTCATAAGTTAACCAGTCAGATGGCTCTTTTGAAGATTGAGCCATCTCAAGAAGATGTCAATCTAAAGTTCCTGAGAAGTCTATCTTCTGAATGGAACACTCATACAGTGGTTTGGAGGCACAAGGAAGATTTTGATACTATGACATTGGATGATCTGTATAACAACCTGAAGGTATATGAATCTGAAGTCAAGGGATTGTCAAGTTCATCTTCTACCACAAACAATCTTGCTTTTGTGTCATCAAGCAACAAGAATTCTGGTAGTCATCAAGAACAGCACTCTGCTGCTGGTCCTTTCATTCCTACTGGTGGTTTACATGTCTCTGCTGCTGACTTTACCAATCCCAACACCATCAGTGATGCTGCTATTTGTGCTTATTTGGCTGAACTTACTACTAGTACCTCAGTCATGCCTCAGGATCTGGATGAACTTGATCCTGATGATGTTGAAGAGATTGATATGCAATGGCAGTTTGCAATGCTAACAATGAGGGCAAGAAGATTTCTTAAAAGAACTGGTAAAGAGATGAAGTTTAGAAGAAACAAGAATGTAGGATTTGATAAGTCAAAGGCTGAATGTTTCAACTGTCGTAAGAAGGGACACTTTGCAAGAGAATGCAAAGCACCCAAAAGCAACATTGAGGATACCAAGAAGGTCGCTGTTGAAGAGTCAAGTCCTAATGCTGCTGTTGCTGCTATGGTGTCATGTGATGGGTTTGGTGAGTTTGATTGGAGTGAGCATGCTGAAGATGGTCCTAACTATGCATTGGTAGCTGAAGAAGAACCTCAAGTACAACACTTTGCTCTTATGGCCTACTCTTCTTCTGGATCAGACTCTGAGGTATCCAATGAATCATCCTGTTCTTTTAAATCATGTTCTGATAAAATTGATGAACTTAAGTCTAGCAATGGAAATCTTAAAAAGGAAAATGAAATACTTAAGTTAGACAATCTTAGTTATGAATATGGTTTAAAGAATTTAGAAGAGAAGCTAGAATTTTATAAAAAGACTGAAATTGAATATCTTGATCAGATCACTATTCTTAAAAATGAGCTTATTAAGAAAGATGATGAGATTAAGATTCTTGTGGGAAAAGTAGAGGAGGCTAAACAGGCTAGAGATTCAGCTAAGAATGAGACTGAAAAACATGTTGTTAGGATAGAAAAACAACAATTTGCCACTGACATTCTCAGTAAACCAATAGGAAGACACTTTGTTGATTCAGGCAGTGGACTAGGGTACAATGCTGTTGCTCACCCTAAGAAACTTAGTGCTCATGCCCCTCCTACTAGGACATTGACTTTCATATCTGAGTCTGGGGTTAAACCTGTAGGTGAAACTAGTAAACCTGTAGTTGAAACTAATGAAAAAGAAATAGAGCCACCTAAGGTTGAGGTAAAGAAGTATGAACAAGCACCTCTGATTGAAGATTGGGTGTCTGACAGTGATGATGATGTAGTGGAATCTGATTCAACCCCTAAGAACAAAAAGGAAGACATTCCTACTGTTGTTGAATCAAAAGTACCTAGGGCTAAAAAGGTTGAGTTTATTAAGCCTAGGTTTGGTAAAGGTATCTCTAGGAAGATGGCTGAGTTTGACAACACGCCTAGAGTATATCCTAAGAGAACTAATAACTTGTCTAGAGGAAACCAGAGAAATTGGAACAACCTAGTTTCACAAAAATTAGGTACTGATTTTCAATTACTTAAAAAGGCATGTTATAGTTGTGGTAGTTTTGAACATTTGCAAGATGAGTGTTACTACTATCAAAAACCAGGTAGGAACCAGTACAGAAGGGTGAACCATAGAAACTTTGGTAGAAAGACTCACCCACATCCCAAAAGAAACATGGTTCCTAGGGAAGTTTTGATGAGAGATGGTGCTTCTAGAGTTATCTCTCCTATTGCACCAAAAGGGCCCATAAAGAAGGATATAGATGATTCTGCTGTTAAGGCTAACTCTGTTGTTATAGCAAACTCTGCTGTTAAGGCAGACTCTGCTGTTTTGCCTAAAGTTGTTACTGATACTGTTGTGGGCAACCATTTTTATGCTGTTAAAGCCTCAGCATGCTGGGTCTGGAAACCAAAAGTTAAAGTCCTAGATGATGTTCTCAGACACAGCAGTGCACCAATGCAGTTGAAGAAATTTGACTACTTTGATGCACAAGGTAGATCCAAGTCAGTAATGGCTTGGGTCCCAAAGAGAAACTAATTCTCTTACTTTTTGTGCAGGGCAATCTACAAAAGGAGCTAAAAGACAAATGCATTTTTGATAGTGGATGCTCTTCACATATGACTGGAGACCAAAGCAACTTGGAGAATTTTGAAGCTTTGGATGGTGGTTATGTGGCCTTTGGGAATGACCCTAAAGGAGGTAAAATCGTTGGTAAAGGCATCATCAGATCTGGAAAATTGGATTTTGAGAAGGTGTATTTGGTGAATGGTCTCAAGTTTAATCTTTTTAGTGTCTCACAAATGTGTGACAGGAAGAATTTTGTTCTTTTTACTGACACTGAGTGTCTTGTCTTGTCTCCTGACTATAAGATACCTGATGATAAATTGGTTCTTCTTAAAGTCCCTAGACATGACAATATATACAGTGTGGATATAAAGAATATTATTCCCAAAAGAGATTTGACTTGTCTGTTTGCTAAAGCCACTGTTGATGAATCCAAACTATGGCACAGAAGGCTTGGACATTTGAACTACAAGGCTATCAACAAGTTGGTGAAAGGGAACTTGGTCAGGGGATTGCCTTCAAAGGTCTATGAGAATCCTGAAGTTTGTGTTGCTTGCCAAATGGGAAAGCAACATAGAGCATCTTGTAAGTCCAAATTGGTGAATTCTATAACTGAACCTTTGTTTATGTTACACATGGACTTATTTGGACCTACTTATGTGAAAAGTTTAAATAAAAAGATGTATGGATTAGTGGTCACTGATGACTTTAGTAGATTTACTTGGGTATTCTTTTTAGCTTCTAAGGATGAGACACCTGGTATTCTTAAGGCTTTTATTACAAGGATAGAAAATCTATTTAATCATAAGGTTAAGGTCATCAGATGTGATAATGGAACTGAATTTAAGAATCAGGTGATGAATCAGTTCTGTGAGGAAAAGGGTATAACTAGACAATTTAGTGTAGCTAGAACTCCTCAGCAAAATGGTGTTGCTGAGAGAAGGAATAGAACATTAATTGAAGCTGCTAGAACCATGTTGTCAGAGTCTAAGTTACCCACTATCTTTTGGGCTGAAGCAGTCAACACTGCTTGCTATGTGCAAAATAGGACTAAGATAGTTAAGCCTCATAACAAGACCCCCTATGAGTTATTGCATGGTAGGAAACCTCTGATAGATTTCTTAAGACCATTTGGGTGTCCTGTTACTATCTTAAACACCATTGACCACTTAGGCAAGTTTAGTGAGAAAGAAGACATAGGTTACTTTGTTGGATACTCTACTGAAAGTAAGGCTTTTAGGGTTTTCAATCAAAGGACTGGGCATGTGGTGGAA
Source organism: Artemisia tridentata subsp. tridentata (assembly GCA_021014915.2). Taxonomy (NCBI): domain Eukaryota; kingdom Viridiplantae; phylum Streptophyta; class Magnoliopsida; order Asterales; family Asteraceae; genus Artemisia; species Artemisia tridentata. The sequence continues at coordinate 387,880,740 of CP139507.1, read as the reverse complement.
AATTTGCATGTGAGAATAAGAGAAACCACACCTAATGTTGATGGAAAAGGACCTGAGTAGATGTTTGATATTGATTCTTTAACCAAAAGCATGAATTATCAACCAGTTATTGCAGGTACTACTAACATGTCTGCAGGTACACAAACTAACCCCAATGCAGGTACACAAGCAAAGAAGGATGGATCTGCAGAGGAGTTTGTTTTGATTGAAAGGAGCAAGTTTGATCAGTACTTCTCTCCAACAGATAAAGAGAGAAAGAGTTCAGATGGTGATGCTGTTCCTAAGGAAGTTCCAAAGGTTAATGTAGAAGGTGTTGATGAACCTTCTCATGATGATAAGGAAAGGAATAAAGAGTCAGAAGTTGATGGACAACAAGGGAATATACATAGCAGCAGTTCTCTCAACTCTGCTGCCAGGCCAAAACACTCTGCTGTTAAGCCAAAACACTCTGCTGTTAAGCTTGGTAACTCTGCTGCTATGCCAAAGGACTCTACTGCTGATAAAGATGGTGATACTGATGATGATTCTTCTGATGAGATGCCCGAATTAGAAGAAGTGTATGTGGATACTGATGATGAAGTTGTTGATGTTTTTAGTGCTGAAGCTGATTTATCAAATTTGGAGACTGATATACCTGTTAGTCCCACACCAACAACAAGAATCCACAAGATTCACCCAAAGGAGCAGATAATTGGTGATGTTCACTCTGCTGTTCAGACCAGAAGTAAATCAAAAGGATTGAGTGATTTGCTTGATCAGGGATTGTTTGCTCAAACACTTAAGAAGAGAAATAGCCACAAGGATTTACAAAATTGCATGTTTGCCTGTTTCTTATCTCAAGAAGAACCCAAGACCATTCACAAGGCTATGAAAGATGAAAGTTGGGTTGAAGCTATGCAAGAGGAGTTGCTGCAGTTCAAGCTTCAAGAAGTCTGGACATTGGTGGATTTGCCTAATGGACAAAGAGCAATTGGTACTAAATGGGTGTTCAGATGCAAAAGAGATGAGAGAGGTATTGTTATCAGAAACAAGGCTAGATTGGTGGCTCAGGGATACACTCAGGAAGAAGGAATAGACTATGATGAGGTATTTGCCCCAGTTGCAAGACTGGAGGCTATCAGACTTTTCTTGGCATATGCCTCATACAAGAATTTTCCTGTGTATCAAATGGATGTAAAAAGTGCTTTCTTGTATGGAAAGATTCCTGAACCAGTTTATGTGATGCAACCACCTGGGTTTGAAGATCCTAAGTATCCTGATAGGGTCTACATGGTGAAGAAAGCACTGTATGGACTACATCAAGCTCCTAGAGCTTGGTATGACACCTTATCCAAATATTTGTTGAATAATGGTTTTAGCAGAGGAACCATTGATAAAACATTGTTCATTAAGAAAGACAAAAAGGATATTCTACTTGTACAGGTTTATGTAGATGATATCATTTTTGGGTCTACAAATAAGGTGTTATGTGAAGGATTTGAGAAGCTTATGCACAGTAGGTTTGAGATGAGTTCTATGGGAGAATTGACTTTCTTTTTAGGACTTCAAGTCAAGCAGATGTCAGATGGAATTTTTATTAGCCAAGACAAGTATGTGGCTGATATGTTAAAGAAATTTGGTTTCAAGGATGTGAAGGCAGCTAAGACACCAATGGATAAAAACAAACCTTTGCTCAAGGATGAAGATGGGGTAGAGGTTGATGTACATCTGTATAGGTCAATGATTGGTTCATTGATGTATCTGACTGCTTCAAGGCCAGATATCATGTTTTTTGTGTGTGCTTGTGCTAGATTTCAAGTGTCCCCAAAAGTTTCACACTTGGAAGTGGTCAAAAGAATTTTTAGGTACCTAAAGGGTCAACCTAAATTAGGCCTTTGGTATCCTAATAATTCACCATTTGACTTGATAGCATACTCAGATAGTGACTATGCTGGAGCTACTATGGATAGAAAATCAACCACTGGAGGCTGTCAGTACCTTGGTCATAGGATAATCTCTTGGCAATGTAAGAAACAAACAGTGGTGGCTAATTCGACAATTGAAGCAGAATATGTTGCTGCTTCTAGCTGCTGTGGACAAGTGCTCTGGATTCAGAACCAATTGCTGGATTATGGGTACAATTTCATGAACACAAAAATTTTCATTGACAACAACAGCACAATGTGTATTATCAAAAATCCTATTTTTCATTCTAAAACAAAACACATAGAGATAAGACATCATTTTATTAGAGATTGTTATGAGAAAAAGTTAATTCAAGTGGTTAAAGTACATACTGACAACAATGTTGCTAATTTACTTACCAAATGTTTTGATATAAGTAGATTTCAATTCTTAGTTGCTAGTATTGGTATGATCAATCTTTAATCTTTTTAACCATCTTATCTCTGTATGTTTTTGTAAAATTTTGTAAAGGATTTGTGCTGCTGTTTTGTCAATGTCTGGTGTTTAGTCATCATTTGCTGTTTCTTAACTTGTTTGTTGGTTAGTTGTTTGTTGCTATGCCTACTCTGCTGCTATTATGGAATATTCTTGCTTGTGTTTGTGGTTTGCTACTAACCTTTTGCAGACATACATACATACACAATCAAGTAAAGCATGGAAAGAGGAAGTTCATTGATAATAAAGGCAAAAGTACAACATACAGTTTCCATACATTCATGCTATTCAAAACAAGTTCCAAAAGACATCAAGATTCAAAGATTCACAACCTAAATTCAAGCAAAGTCAGGCATGACCTTGCTACGAGGTCCCCTAGTGCCCATGACCTCTGACACCCTTGGACAGGGAAGTGCAAGTACTACTGGTCGTGGTGGTGGACTCTGCTGTTGGCTTGTCGAGGGAGCTGATTTCTTCTGTTGCTTCTTCTTCTTTGGAACAGGGGGTTTTTGCTCAACCGTACTTGGCTTTGGATGAGCCAGGTGGACACTCTTCGCAAAGGCGGCGGCGGCATTCTCCATTTGTTTCTGAAGCTCAGCGGTCAACGGATGTTGTGGAGGATCGATTTCCCAGACACCTTGGTAGAATGTCATTGATTTCGGCCATGCTTTTGTTTCTTCATCATCGCTTGAATCTACAAACGAAGATGGTGTCGATGGGAGTGGGTCAGAGTATTCTTCTTCCACAACTACTTTCCCTTTTCGTTGTGATGTTGATGCACTCTGAGGAAAGTAACTTGCCCACCCTTGTGAATCGTCAGAAGATGAGTCTGATGATATGTCGATGATTGGAGCTTTTGATGAACTCATGATTTGTTGATTTTGAGTTAGGGTTTGTGAATTGGGAATTGCTAAAGAGATTAAGGGATTTTTGGACTTCAATGAGGGGTTGGTATGGTATTTAAGGGAGTGATTTTGAAGATATTGGGAAAGTTGACTTTTGGTCAACACTTTCTTAACTCTGCTGATGAGTTTGAAAGTTGAAGGGTCAAACTGAAACTTTTGGCGCGTTCTTAAACCTAATTAGATCAAAACGGTATCATTCACCAATTTGATCTCATTACATTTTAATTGCTCAAAATTACATTCGACTTTCACCCAAGAACAATAATTCATATCATTTCACCGAAAACCCCCAAATCAAATGGCTCGAAGAACGTTTCCGGATGAACACAATCAGATAGCTTTTCTTAGTAAGGTTACTGCAGCTGACGGATTTCATGAGGTTATGGATTTTCTGAGTTCGTCTAGATTAAGGTATGCGTTAACAGTTGCTCCTACCATTTATAAATCTCATATGCAACAATTTTGGTCAACTGTTAAGATGGATATACTAGATGGTGAGGAAAGATTGATAGGTAGTGTGGATGGGGAGAATATTGTAGTTAGTGAAACAACCATTAAAAGAAGTCTTCGCTTATCAGGCATACCTACACCCCCTACCCTTACCCCAGAAATTGTTATGACTGAGCTTGAGAATATTGGATATGAGAGACCTGAGGCTGGTGGAACATTTTTGAAAGGTCATCTCTGTCCCCATTGGAAGTTTTTGTTGCATACTCTACAACACTGCTTGTTTCCCAAAGTAGGTGGATGGAGTGAGTTTAGTGCTTCTCAAGCTATGGCTTTAGTGTGTTTGGCAACAGGGCAACCCTTTGATTTTTCTTCTATGATATTTGAGGGTATGAAGAAGTTTATTAAGAAGAAATTCTATTTGTATCCAAGGTTTCTACAACTTGTTATCAACTCTCAGCTAAGAGAACCCTTGAGGCATACAAATGTTGAGCCCTGTAGTAGAATGGCCATCAAGATGTTTGCATTTCTAAAGAAGAATGGGAAAGGTTTTTCTGGTGTAATAACTCCCCTAACTAAACATATCTTGAATGTTGTGGCTGAAATGAATGAGGATGAAGAGGCTGGAACTCCCACAGCTTCCCATCACACATCCTCATCTACAAGTTTGAATATAACAGTATCACATGAACCCCAAAATACCCAATCACCTAGGACTTCACCACATGAGGACATTGTGCTACCTCAGGCCAATGTTAGTATGGATGAAAATGAGGCTGATACAGGTGTTGGAGGTATCATGATGGAAGAGGCTGGCACTACTGTTTCCAACTTAGTAGTTGAGCAGGACAGTGCTAACATACTTAAGACCTCAACCATGGCAACATCTTTTGTAGAAGGTTCTTAAGAACCTAATACAACTGATGGAAACCCCAGCCAAATGGCTTCTATGGGGGGCTCAGATGTTCAACCTAGGGTTGAGACTGAGTTTATGTCCCAAGATTCACCTCTCAGAGAAGGTCACACATCTCGAAGTGATGAGGACAGAGATGAAACTATTGAATTGATGGACACTGATGTTCATATTAACATTGCACATGATACACCTCTCGGACCAGGTTACACAGGTCGAAGTGTTGATGCTAGTATTGAACATGACACTGAGGATTTGACGGTTAAAACACCAGTACATAATGCCAATTCCAATGATCAACCTCTCGGGTCAGGTTACACAGACCGAAGTTGTGAGGATATCATGAAACAATTAAAAAAATTGACGGATAACTGTACAAAATTGTCAAAGGAGGTCCTTGGACTAAGAAAGGAGTTGTCTACAGTCAAAGCTTCTCAAGGTGCCGAAATAAGAAGGCTTAAGCTAAGAGTTACTCATCTTGAGGGGAGGCTAAAGAAGAGTTCCAAACCATGTTTGGAAGAGGATGCTTCCAAACAGGGGAGGAATGATCCGGAGACTGTAGTGAATGATCAGGATCAGGAAGTTGTAATAGGTTCAGGGGAGGTTGTCAAGAAATCAGTTGAAAATGTTGGTGATAAGAGTGACAAGGTTGACTCTGCTGGTGCAGAAAACTCTGCTGATGGGTTAAAGGTTTCTGCTGATGATACTAAGAAGAGTGCAGGAGTAAAAGACTCTGCTGAATCAGATGATGAAAAGTTAACTTTAGCTCAAGTACTGCTGAATATGAACAAAGGAACTAATACACCCACACCATCACAACAACAACCTGCTGCTGAATCTGCTGAAGAGCTTGCAAGGGTGCAAAAGTTGGCTGATGAACAAGCTCAGATTGCTCAGGATGAAGAATATGCAAGAAGTGTTGCAGCTGATGAAGAAAGAAATCAGTTTGAACTTATGGAAAGCTCTACATTTAAAGAAGTTAATCAAGAAGAATTCAATGACCAATTGCAGTATTTCATTGATTCTGATATGATTGTAAGAGGTGAAGCTTTCTTGATAACAAATGATGAGCAGTTGGAAGGAAGTGAAAAGACAAAAGAGCTTGTTGAGTTTATACTCAGAAAGAATGGGTTAGCTAAGTGGGAAGAGCTGATTATGAGGATTAAAGAAGCACAGAAGCATGGTTTCAAACCAAAGTCATCTTCAAGGAAAGCATTGGTGAATGATATGAAGTATTATTTGAAGAATGCAAGAGGTTATCAGATGAAGGATTTCAAGGGAAAGTCAGGTGCCATAATTGAAAAGGAATTTTATGAAACCTATGCTAAACTCAATCCAAGAAAAGTTTCTGAAAAGAAGAGAAAAACAGAGGTTATGGAATCTGTCCATATGAAAGCATCTGGAAGTGTTTCAAATAAGCAAGATGACAAGGAGACCATGGAGATTGAGAAAGAGAATATAATTGCAGAGAAAAAGCCTGAACCTACCATTGGTTATAAGAGGACTGGTAGAAGAATAAAGCAGATGGCTAGAAAGAAGAGGAAGACTGAGTCAGTAGTGATGAGTGATTCAGAGAAAGAGGATATTGATGAGCATTTTGAAGAAGTGACTGCTGATGATATGAAAAGAACAATGGATCTTACAGCTCATGTACCACAAAAGGAACCAGAAATTGTAAATGCAGTTCCTTTGGATACAAAATATTCAATTATATCTTATTCACATACAGTCAGGGATGGAAGTGAAGCTTACTGGGAGTTTAAGAGATCAAATAATTTGTATTATGGATTTGTTAGATTCTCTCAAATGCTACATTTTATGGATAGAGATGATGTGATGCAGATGTGGAGGTTGTATAAAGAAAGATATAGTGATCAGAGACCAGAGGTGATGTATGAAAGAATTCACTATTACTTTTTGAAGAACATGTTTGAGCCTGATGAGAGAGATCTTGAATGGAGGGATTTGATGAACTCCAGAGTTGATAGGTGGTATTTGTATCAATCTTGTGGAGTACATGAATTGGTTTGTAAGGGTGTTAAGGTCTACATGCTTGTGGAGAAGGATTACCCTTTGAACAACAATACAGCAGTGATTACTCAAATGATAAAGCCTGGGATGTTGACATTGCAGAATAATTTCTTTTCAGATAATCAGGCTTATAAATTGATAAGGAAATATGAGAAGATTCTTGAATCAAAGACATCAAAATAAGTGTTTGGAAGCATCCTCCTGGTGATTAGCTGGATTTAAGGAAACTTGATGATTTTTGAAGAAAAATATCAAGTTTAGGGGAGGATTGTTGGGTCTAAAATGCTGCTGATTCGAGAAACATAACTCTGCTGGATAGTTATGTGACTCTGCTGATTAGTACATTAACTCTGCTGTTTTGATAACTCTGCTATTTGGGATAATAGGCATAGTGTAACTCTGTTGCTAGCTCACGAAGACTCTGCTGCTAGAAGATTTACTCTGCTGCTTATTAGATATGTATAGTATGTTAAGGATAATTATAGAAAAGATATGTATGAATATTTTTCTTGTATAGGAAGTCTTGTAAACCGACTAGGACTCCTTACGCTATAAAAGGAGGTTCTAGGGTTAGGGTTAGATATCGATTATCTTAGCATACGTATTATTGTTTACACTTCAAGGTTTCTTGTAACCCCATTGCTATTCAGAGCAATCGTATTAATATATTGAAGTGTTGTTTGATAATTCGTTTGTGTTTATTCTTCTTAAGATCAAGTATTAGTTTCCGCATAATATTTGATATACAACTCAAGATCAGTTTCTATACCGATTACCTTAGATTTATCTAAAGTAATTAACAAGATCGTGAAGCTCAACTGGGATCAACACATATGAACTCTTTAGAGGTAGAACACCTGCTTTAGGTTTTCTAAGACCATTTGGATGTCATGTCACTATTCTAAATACCTTAGATTATTTGGGAAAATTTGATGGAAAGTCAGATGAGAGTTTCCTTTTTGGGTACTCATTAAACAGCAAAGCATTTAGGGTATACAACATAAGAACCAGAAAAGTAGAGGAAAACCTGCATGTTCAGTTTTTAGAGAATAAGTCTAATGTTGCAGGTGAAGGCCCAAAATGGCAGTTTGATCTTGATACTCTAACACAATCTATAAACTATGTACCAGTTGTTGCAGGAACAACTTCTAATGATTTTGCAGGTTCAGAAGATAGTGTTGAAATAAGTGAAACAAGCATGGAGAAAGAGAATGATCAAGATCACATTCTGATGCCAATTTCGAATAGTGCTGATTCATCTTCAAAGGATGCTGAACCTTCTAATGATGCAAACAAGAAGGGATCTGAAGATGGAAACAAAGAAAGTGGTGTTGAAGAACAAGAGAATTCTGAAGAAAGTACAAATGGTGTTTGTACTACTGAGCCAAATGTTAGTACTGCTGTGCAAAATGATAATACTGCTAGCCCACTAGTTACTACTGCTGATGATTTCTCTGAGGATGAAGTGGATCTTAATAACATGCCACTCACTTATCCAGTTCCTACAACTCCACACACAAGAGTTCACAAGAATCACTCCCTAGAGAATGTGATTGGAGATATACAGTCTGGTGTTAAGACAAGAAGGCAGACAATGAATTAAGATCAACAAGGCTTTCTCAGTGCAGTTTATGAAGAGAAAAATCATGAAGATGCCAATAAATGTCTGTTTGTATGTTTTCTTTCACAAGAAGAACCCAAGAACATACTTAAGGCCCTACAAGATTCAAGCTGGGTGGAAGTAATGCAAGAAGAGCTTCTACAGTTCAAGATTCAAAAGGTTTGGGTGCTGGTAGATTTGCCTAAGGGTATGAGGGTTATTGGTACAAAGTGGATTTTCAGGAATAAGAAAGATGAAAGTGGGATAGTGATCAGGAATAAAGCAAGACTTGTAGCCCAGGATTACACACAAGAGGAAGGAATTGATTATGAAGAGGTTTTTGCACCTGTAGCTAGGATTGAAGCCATACGATTATTCTTAGCTTATGCTTCATTCATGAGGTTTATGGTACACCAGATGGATGTAAAAAGTGCCTTTCTTTATGGTACTATTGAAGAAGAGGATTATGTTTCTCAACCTCCAGGTTTTGAAGATCCTGAACATCCAGACAAGGTATATAAGGTGGTAAAAGCTCTCCATGGCTTGCATTAAGCTCCTAGAGCCTAGTATGGAACTTTGGCTACTTACTTATTAGAAAATGGGTTTCATAGAGGCAAGATAGATCAGACCTTATTTATTAAGAAGCAAAAGGGAGATATTTTGCTTGTACAGTTCTATGTGGATGACATCATTTTTGGATCTACAAAGAAGGAGATGTGCATTGAATTTGAGAAGCTTATGCATGATAAGTTTCAAATAAGTTCCATGGGTGAGCTCACTTTCTTTTTGGGGCTGCAAGTGAAGCAAAAAGCTGAAGGCATATTTATCGGTCAAGATAAATATGTAACTGAGATATTGAGAAAGTTTGAGTTTACAGATGCAAAAGTAGCAAGTACTCCTATTGATCCAGAGAAACTTTTGCTCAAAGATTCAGATGGTGAAAATGTTGATGTATATACCTACAGGTCCACGATTGGGTCCTTGATGTACCTTACTTCATCAAGACTAGATATCATGTTTGTTGTGTGTTCCTGTGCAAGGTTTCAAGTTAATCCCAAAGCCTCACATTTAGTTGATGTGAAGAGAATCTTTAGGTACCTCAAGGGTCAACCTAAATTGGGACTATGGTATCCTAGAGAATCTCTTTTTGATCTGGTGGCTTACTCAGACAGTGACTATGCTGGTGCTAGTCTGGATAGGAAATCAACAACAGGTGGTTGTCAATTCCTAGGTTGCAGGATTATATCATGGCAATGCAAGAAGCAGACTATTGTGGCCACTTTTACAACTGAAGCTGAATATGTGGCTGCTGCTAGTTGCTGTGGTCAAGTTCTATGGATTTAGAATCAGATGCTTGACTATGGGTACAAATTTATGAATACCATGATTTTCATTGACAATAGCAGTACAATTTGTATTGTTAAAAATCCAGTTCAACACTCTAAAACAAAACACATAGAGATTAGGCATCATTTTATAAGAGACTGCAATGAGAAAAAGCTAGTTCAGGTTGTTAAAATTCATACTGATAACAATTTTGAAGATCTACTTACTCAAGCTTTTGATGTTGGAAGGTTTAGATACTTGGTTGCAAGTATTGGAATGCTTAATCCCTAAAGTTTTTAATCTTAGTGTTTTTGTTAATGAAAAAGGATTTGTACTACTAGGTGTGTCAATTACTACTGCTATGTATAATTTGTACTGCTAGTGCAAATTAAATCTGTTGTGTTTGAACTGTTAGTCATACTTTATAATGCTATGAAGCAAATGCTTTGCATTGTGTTTTCTTGGTTTTAGACTAACATTTTCAGGTTAATGAATGCAATATGATTGGAGTTTGCAATGTGTGAGAAGCAACAGTGGTAGAATGTTTGCTGACATGATGGATTGATGATGGATAGAATTTTGGGATTACTTGACAAAGGTTTTACACCTGAGTTGGGAGATTCTTTAAAATTTCTTTCTTGAAATCTAATTATGATATTTTTGAACCTGAATTGATGGCATAGTTAGTCAGATTGTAACTGATCTAACTCACTCTTTACCATTTTATACTTTTATTAGTATAATGAGTTAGTCCAAGGACATCTGGTAAAGAGAACAGCGAGCAAAAGTGAATCTAGCACATTAGTGTTAGAGGCAACACCTGCCACGAGCTAAAAACCCTATCAAGAAAGCTCTTTAAATGAGTTTATCTGATCACATGTAGTTATTTATAAGTTTATCTGATCACATGCAGTTATTTATAACTGAAATTATTGGTTCTCACACAATCAGAGGTTAAATTCAACCGAAATTTGATTAACTGTCTTCCTTTACACTTAATCATTTCAAAATGTTTGTATGCAGTATCGTTTTAAATAAAAATTGAGTTTATACTACTGAGTAAAAGTTTTTCCAAAACTTAGTATTGCTAGGAAAAAGTTAGTACTGCTAGGCAAAATTTGTACTGCTGGATAGCCGTTTGTACTGTCATAACCGTTTTTGAATATAGCCGTTGATAAAATTCTGGTCAATTACCTTACTTAAGGGTTTCCTAAATTGGATGTTTTTTACTTTTTATCTACTTTATTCACTTTCTTCAATCTAAAGAAATCTTTTATTGAAGTCGGTCCAATTGAAACCCTAAGTATTCCTTTATAATATCTCAATTCGCTTTACTCAACCTACTTTCTTACCTAATCAATCATATCCCAACAGTTAAATCAATCTTTTACTGAATATAATGGCCAATTTAACCTTTGTCGACAAACACAACATGGTGGCGTATTTGGAGAAAACAGAGGAAGGTGTATACTTCCATCAGATAGTAGAATTTTTAAACTCTACCCATATAAGGTATGCTTTAACTCTAAACCCTACTATGTATGTCTCCCAAATCAAACAGTTTAGGCAGACTTTTACTGTCAATACTATTGAAACTGGAGACAAAGAATTAGTTACAACAGTTAATGGCAAGACCATCACTCTTACTGAATCATCTGTTAGGAGGCATCTCCATCTAGCAGATGACAATGGTATTAGTGATTTGCCTAACACTAAAATCTTTCACAATCTATCCAGAATAGGGTATAACACAACTTCTCAAACATTAACTTTTCAAAAAGGATGTTTTGCACTACAATGGAGGTTTTTCATTTATACCATTCTTCATTGTATGAGTCCAAAGAAAACCTCGTGGGAAAAGTTTAGTAGCAATATTGCAACTGCTCTCATTTGCTTATCAACTAATAGGACTTATAATTTTTCAAAACTGATTTTTGATGGTACGGTCAAAAATGTGGATAGCAAATCCAAGTTTTTAATATATCCACGTTTTATCCAAATGATTTTGAATATGAGAAAAAGCTTACTTCTACCTCATCAAAATGTTTATACAACTCCAACCCTTAGTAAAAAATTATTTAGTAACATGAGGATGGCCTCAAAGGGTTATAGTGGGGTAGAAGTACCACTTTTTGATACTATATTGCAGGTACATGGTGAAGGATCAACTACCCCAGTTGACTCCCAACACACACCCACAAGTTCATCACAAACAGCCTCACAACCAATTTCATCACCAACTAGGAGTACATCCAGAGAGGGTTCTAGTGTACCTCAGCACAGAGTTCCTACTATATCCCTAGTAGCAGATAAGGCTGTCTTAGACAATATAGGAAGGGCTGCTCCTACTATCTTAGGCTTAAAAGCTGGGCAGGACATGGGTAACATACCTAAGACCCAACCTATGGCAACACCTAATGTACAAAGTTCTTTTGAACCTAGTACAGGTGGTGGAATCCCAAGCCACATGGAAACAATGGGTGGCTCAGATACTCATCCTTTGGGTGAGCTTGAGTCTTTGCCCCATGATGCACCTCTCCCAGAAGGTAACACATCTGGAAGTGCTGAGGGTAGTATGAAACTTCAAGAATTGATGGAAACTTGTATCAGGTTGACTGAGAAGGTGTCTGGCTTGGAAGAAGAACTAAAGGCAACCAAGAAGCTTTTTGGAGGAGTTTACACAAAACTTATTTTGAAGGTGAAGAAGCTTCAAACACAGGTCAAGACTCTCAAGAGAAAGAGGATAGCTCAGATGGTTGAATCTTCAAGTTCTTCAAGTTCTGATGATCAAGGTGATGACATGGGTGATGATTCTTCCAAACAGGGGAGGAAGATTGCTAAGCTTGATGAAGACCCCAATGTTTCATTGATTCTTCCAAACAAGGGAGACAAGATGAACATATGGTAAAAGCTTAAGAAGGTGCTCAAGAAAGTATTGCTGCTCATCAATTTAGTACTGCTTGTGCAGGGGTTAGTACTGCTGGGGCAGTCTATATTAGAAGAAGGAGAATAGATAAAGGGAAGGCAATCATGACTGAAGCTGAGCCATCTAAGAAGATCAGCAAGAAGTCTCAAGCTTAGATAGAGTATGATTATGAGGTTGCTCAAAGGATGCAAGCTGAAGAATCAGCCAGAGTAGCAGAAGAAGAATTAATAGCAAAATTCTTGGTTGAACAAAAGCTTCTAAGTGAAGAAGAAGAGAGAACAGCTCAGGAACTGGCTGACAAAGAGTTGGCTTTAAAGATGCAAGAGGAAGAAAAATCACAGTTTACTAGAGAAGAACAAGAAAGTGCCATCAATGATCTACTGGAAGAGATTAGGAAGCATCAAAGTAAGAGGACAGCTGCTAAGAAGAAACCTCCAACAAAAGCTCAACAGATGAAGTACATGAAGGAATACTTGAAACATCAAGACCATTGGACTGAAAAACAACTAAAAGGTAGAACTTATCAAGAGATTGAAAGGTTGTATTGCATAACATATAGGAAAATTCAACATTTGTTAAGAGGATTCCCAGAAACTGTTGAGACTAGCAGATTTGCTAAGAGAGCAGGTATACATCTAAAGTCAGAGTCTTCAAAGAAGCAAAAGACTGGTGAAAGTTCTTCTACAACTGAACAAGAAAAAGAAGAACAACCAACAGAAGAGGAAGAAGAAAAAGCATAGGAGTTAACTGATGAAAGGCTTCAGCATATGATGGTTATCATTCCAGAAGTGTTGAATGTTGAGCTAATTCAAGCTAAACATCTAATCATAGACTGGGAAGTTCACTCAGATGGGGTTGTCAAGGCATGTAAGATAATCAGGGTAGGAGGACATTCTGAAGTATATAAGTATTTTGAAGACACACTAAAAGCTTTTGACAGAGAAGACTTGAATCAACTTTGGAGTTTAGTTCAAGAAAAGTTCAGCTCTACAGATCCTATTGAAGACAAAGATATAGAGTTATGGGTAGAATTGAAGAGGTTATATGAACCTGATCCAGAAGATATTTTATGGACATTTCAAGCTCAAGACCTTGGTACTACATGAAGATTGTATGATACATGTGGTGTTCATCATGTATCTACAAAGGATGGTGTGGATGTCTATATGCTGATTGAGAAAGATTACCCATTAAGAGCAGGAATTCTATTTGTTATGTTAGCTGCAAAGCTCAAAGTTGACATGGCAAGGGAATTAGTGAGAAAGATATATCAGCATGCAGAAGAGATGAAGACTACAAGACCAAGAAGATAGTGTTTGAAAGAATCCTCACAAGGTAATGATTTAATTCAGAAACTTGATGATTTAGGGTAAATCACAAGTTTAGGGGAGGATTGTTAGGAATTAAATGTTCAAGACTTGGTTTTGTCAAAGAAGAGTTAGTACTGTTGAAGAATAACACTAATAGTACTAATGGAGTTAGTACTGCTACTATAAATATTAGTTATCCCAGAGTTAAAGTTGAAGACTGCAGAAGATATAACTAACAGTACTAACTGACTGAGTTAGTACTGCTTATGAAGATGTGTAAAAGGATAATTATAGAATAGATTTTTTGTATATCTTATATAGTTAGAATTATACAGATATTCTACATGTTTAGAATATCATACTTATCTTGTAAAGGACTCCTTGTGCTATAAAAGGAGGTCCTAGGTTAGATGATTACAGACGTATGTTTTGTTAAGCTTCAAGGTTTGTTAACCCTAGTGATAAGCAAGATCACTCGTATTATACCTAATAATATTGAAGCGTTTGGTGATATCTTTGTTCATATAAATTGTTCATACAATTACTGTTCCATTGATAAAATCTTCTAAGTATCAAGTAGTAGATTCCGCATACTATTTGATATACACTCAAAGTATCCTTAACACAAGTCACGTGTGTTTAGATCCCCTCACATTTCTTTAATATATTTAGATTGGTTGAAGAAAATCCTATCTTTTAATTGTTTAATTTGTAATCCGAGGAAAAAACTTAACTCGCCCATCATACTCATTTCAAACTCGTCATGCATAATTTTAGAAAAATTATCGCAAAGTTCTTGACAAGTTGACCCGAATGTGATGTCGTCTACATAATTTGGACAATGATAATATGTGAATCCTGTTTCTTAGTAAAAAGTATGTTATCTAATAATCCCATGGTATATTTGTGTTCAATAAGAAAAGTTTTTAGTCTATCATACCAAACCTTAGGAGCTTGTTTAAGACCATAAAGAGCCTTTTTTATGCGAGATTTGCAAGGCCTCAAAACGAAGTTTTACAATCCTATAGGCAGTGTACCTAATCGCTGTAGCGTAGTATAGGTAGGTCCGGGAGATTGATCGTTCTCTAGGAGAATAGTGTCGTTAGGTCAAGATGTATGACGAGATAGGTCTAGAGGTGAGGGATGATTCTTTTTGTATTTTTTATATTTTTATGAAAGCAATTAAAAATCTCAGGTTTTGAAAGAGTGGGCGGAATTAGTTGCTAGTCAACTAACCCAAAACTAATAATTCAATTAAAATAAACTAATTAAAAAGAGAAAATACAATTGGTGACTTCTTATGATAAGGAAAAGCTTGTTTACTTTGATTTAATTACCTTCTAGCTATCTCCTATTGATCTGTCGAATTGTTACGTCCTTGTTTTAGTTGAAGCGATGTATTCCTTAATATCGGTCGTGGACAGGTGCCGAAGTCCCTAACTCTATGAATCTTAGTCTCCCCTAAAAAACCTTAAAGTCTATTAATTTTTCTAGGATCTACAAGCCGCAATTCACGCAATAAATACAACAAGAAAAACCAATAGTGCACTCTACGGTTGCGTTTTCTAAGACATTTAAGCTAGTTACAGATAAGAGGTCATCCAGTTTTCTTAGCCTAACGCGAGGCAATCAACTAAACAAGAGACAAAAAATCAATATTCAATAACTAGGTTTCACTAGATCTAAGCAAACACAAATAAACTTAAGCTAGCATGTTAAAGCAAAGAAAAGATAAACAATTAATCAAACAATACGTCGACATATCGAATGTTTAAAGGGATACTTATCTTTATTGAAACATGAAGTTCAAGTGCTTTGAAAGCCTTACAAAATCTGTTATATTCGTCCCAAAACCCTACTTTAAGATATTCCCCAAAGATGTCTCTCTAATAATGAAAACATGCGAAAATATATATAGGATTACAATTGTGACGGCGTCACTTGCAAAGTGTGACACCGTCAGCTCACCGTGGTTTAGGGTTTTGTCTTGTGCAACTCGCCGTTATGACGACGTCAGCAATGACTTAAGGCCGTCACTTGATAAACCGTCTGGGCCGTCTCTTGTTAGCTTAAAACGTGACTCCCATCTTCAATTAACACCTGACGGTGTCAGGTTATAGTGTCTTCATATTCTTCTGGAGCGTCACTTGGTAGCTTTCCACTAGAAATCCAACTTGATTAACAAATGATGGCATCACGTTGTAGCTTGTGACGCCGTCTGACTCCCATGTCTGACGGAATTTTGCGACTTCGTCATTTTCTTCACTTTTTCCATCCAAATACGTCCAAAATGTGCCAATTTCCTGAATTCTCACCCCAATTACCTAAAATACAAAAAAGAAACAATTTGAGGCAATATTTGATCATATTTATACGATTTTGGGCTTAAATGACCCCTTAAAAAATAAATCCTTATCAAATATCTTTACACTTGGGATTTGCTTGTCCTCAAGCAAATATGCTTTTATTTTAATCAATTTACAAGCTATGGGTCATTTAACACTAATATTAAAGTAATTACAACACACAATCGTTCCACGTTAGTCGAAATAAGCACGAAAATTATATACTAGCACCTCACATAAAGTGTTTAGATTCTCACATCTCTCAGGTGTATAAAGTTATTAAACATGAATGGAAATGGGAAAATATAACACTTTCTACATGTCATAGCACATAGATTACCATAGGCTAGGGAAAGGATCAAACCTCCACCACTTTGACGTAAGCTCCTAGGATAAACTATCAAAGAGGGTTTTTCAAGGGTTGTAACGTTAGGTATAAGGGTATGGAAAAATACGATTTTGTTGGATAAGGGAAATTTACTGGTGGCAAGTCCATCATCTTAGTTAATTACATGTACAATGAGGCGTTGCTAAGACAAGAATCGACTCGACTCGCTAATTACTAACTCTTTTTGTATTTTTCTTGCCACTTTCTTGACTAAAACAAAGATAAAAGACGGGATGGTAGTCCGTATATTTTTTTATCTATTGTCTTTTTCTACTTTTTTTTTTCTTTTTCATTTCTTTTTCTTTTTCTTTTTTTTCGATTTTTTTTTTCATACACTCTTGCCCTACCATCCAAAATAATACATCATTACAAAGGGATTACTTGCAACCTCCCTACACTTGAACTTTTACATACTTTACACATAACTAACAAATGACCCGAATTAAGAGAATCAAAACACATAGAGTACTTTAAACAATAACGCACATATGGGGGTAATAGTTCTTCCCCTATGTAGGTCACCTCTTTTTAGATCAAATCACACACTTATGTAATATGTTAGAGAGAGAAAGATGTAATCTAGAGAGAGAAAGATATGATATTAGAGAGAGAAAGAACAAGGGAGAATAAGAGAGAGTTTCTTATTTCACACACAATTCACACCTCTCAAATGAGAGGTTTACACCTTACATAGTCTCCCATATAGTGGGAATAGGGAACTGTGTCGTCTTTACATATTTCACTAATTCAACATTAACGTAAATACTATGACTAATCTAGACGCCACACTTCTACTATCATGTAGGCTATATTTTTCCAATTCTAACAAGCTATTACATGACCATATTACAAGACTCATTGACTTGATAATGATCGTCACTTTAAGCATTCTCAACAATCTCCCCCTAAGGGACGATCATTGAGATCTCTTATTTGATTACATTTATGATCATCACTTTTGCATTTCCAACAATCTCCCCCTAAGGGGTGATCATTGAGATCTCATTCTATGACATGTGGCTTATGGGTCCATCAATAGAAATGGATGATCATTAAACTTCTTTGATGCTTGTTGTCTTGAACTTTGAGTCTTCGTGTAATAGGTCTGCTAGATTCTTTGTTCCAATCATGCTTTGTGATTTTACAACCTTAAAGTGATCAATACTTGAATTAATACAAAACGTGTTCTCAACAATCTCCCCCTATGTATTGGTCATCAAGGTTGCTTGACGTCATCTTTTCTTCTTTGGCTTTGATGTCTTTGGAATCTTTGTTCTTTGTTCTTGTTGTGATATAATATGATATCGTCTCGATCTGCCTTTTCACCAACGTTCTTTAATGACAATGTCTTTACATCTTTTCCATCATGCACATATGTCTTTTGACTTTTGTTCTTCAAACGGTTCTCACTTCATAAGCTTCCATTTTGACTTGTGAAAGTTTGTAACGCTTGAACTTTGATTTTTCTTTAGCTTCTATGAACTTTTGTTATCTCTCAGTCTTTGTGAGAACTTTTCAGCAGGATATGAGCATTATGGAATGGTGATAACGTAGCTCTAGGTCTTCATGATTAGCTGCATGTAAACAGTTAGCAATAAATCATCCGGCACTTACAGATTTGGACTTTGAGATCGTCAATAGCATAGTGTGAAGACTTTCTCTAATCCTAACCCAGGCCGTTCTGAATCGGATACCCTCGAAAAGGGCTTACACAAACACACCGAAGTGCACCTACGATTCAGTGAGACGCTAAGGATCACCTCACGACTGTAGACCGTTTTGGAGCTAACACTAAGCGTAATCCACAAGGGATTTACCGAAGTGACCTGTTGTCAGAGCTGATTGATGTTGACCCTGGCAGGATTTCCATTCAATAACTGAGAATCATAATTTTATCAAGTCTCTCATGAATGTTCTTGGCAGATTGCTACGATATGCGAAGGACACTCTTATATTTTACAACTGGTGTTCCTTTTGTTGAACAGCCAGTGTATGCTAAGTGTACCTAAGAGATCTTTGATGTATCTCTTGGCTCTAGACTCGATTCAATGCTTATTTTTTTGGTCTTCGGAGGCATGGAGCAGAGTGCCTCTTTTTCAATATCAACACTTCTCGTAGTGAGAGGTCGATAGATAATGAAGGGTTCTCCGTGTGAAATGAAACAAGTGTCTTTTGAGAGACACCTGAGTGGTTAGAAGGTTTAGTGCAGTGCGTCACTGGGTCCATGACGGCTTAATCTTCAATACCGTAGTAACAACCAGTAGCATATGCATTGAACCCGGTGTCTGCCCTGAGGTTGATTAAATGGAGGGCTATTTCTTTTCACCATTTTCTTTACTTTTCTTATTTATTCTTCAACCCCTTCTTTCTCCTTTCATTTTATTTCTCCTTTTTCAATCATACCTAGGACTTTCTAGTACTAAACTATTGGTATTGTCCTTGGGTAGATCCCTCTGGCTCTGGTGGATCATAAGACGGTTATTCCTAACCTTAGTCACCTTATAACTCCGTGACTATCCTATTGTTGCCATAAACCAAACTTTTTGAAAATCTCTCAAAGTGTTTATGATTAAGAAAACATATTTTGTTAACACTTTGAGAGTTTTGTGATTTTCAAAAATACTCCCCTTTTAACATGTGCTCATAAGTAGTTAAGGTAAATTTGCACATGTCGGGTAGAGTTAGCACTTTATGAATTGATTGATTTTCAATGAACATGATCGTTGCGAGACACGTTTACATCACTAGTAGAACTAGCTTGAAATTATTACCCGTCCAGATCATATTCAAAGAAAATTGCTCGAAATCGGTACATTCTACTCAGACACATCCTTTGCGAGACACGTTTACATCACTAGATAAACGGGCTTGAAATTATTAGCCGTCCTGGACATGTCTTTTCAACTACTGACTTTTGCTATCGACAACTCGAGGGTCAATTCTGAGTCGAGCTCTTGTGAGATATCAACTTTTGAGTTACCATATTTTGATCATATCTTTATTCTCCCCCTCAAAAATATCATACTTATGATGTTTTTGATAAACGTTTGATAAAAATATGCTTTTTGAGTTTTGTGGGAAGAATTTCAAGAACTTTTGTTTGTGGAACAAAGATTATGTTTCAAATACTTCCCCTTGACGAGGGAATACTTGTCCTTATGAGCAGAATTTTGAAAAACTTAGAAAAATTCTTGTTTAATTCTACTCATAAGTAAGAAGCTTTCGCTCCTTTGATCAGGATTGAGGCACTGAAGCGTACCTCAGGGTCCTTTCAACTAGTACTTTTAAGCATTCCCAATACCCTACTCCATATCAACTAGTACTTTTACCCATGAGTCCTAATCGTCCCAAAACTGTATTTACAAGATATGACTCAACTAAGCAACCATGTAACCAATTAGACAATTGACAAAGGGTTTAACAAATATGTTGTAACAATAATGCACTAAAGATGAGTGCATACAAGGTAGGCTAAGGCTATTTGGGTGTACATTTGGGGGTGGATTGTAAACAATGTTCATCATTAATATTTCAGAATCCACCGAAATATTACGAGAACCGCGAAAAAGATAGGCTCTGAGGGGTGTACTAGGGGTATCGTGTACTAAAGATGAGTACATCGCAAAGGTGTGGGAAAATTACTTGACTTTATTGGTCAAGTAACCTGGCTCATTGGTCAAGTAATTATAAAACATGTTTAAAACAAGGGTTATCCTAATGCCTCTTATCATTTAGTAAATCTTAACTAGACGAATGTAGTCTCACTAGCGATCTCGAAACGCATCACAAACGCAAGCTCTAGAATCTATAAACTACCTGTACACTCATAAGCATTAAAGGTAAATGCTTTTTCCTAAAGATCTAAAGGCGAACCTTACATTTTTGAGGTGGAAATTTTTGAGTGGAAGAGTTTTTGTGCTAGCTATATAATTCCTATCCATGAGACGCTTATTAATACTAAAGTTTCACTCTTACATGTTGTAAAATTTTTTAAATTTGGTGCCAAAATTATCCTAACAAGTATCTCTATTAGTTTTATTACACATTTACTCTATGACAAAACAAATATCAAGCGAAGTTATAGTTTCTAAGGTATCCCATTTTACCCTCCCTACACTTAAACTGAACATTGTCCCTAATGTTCTTGAAAAGTATCAAAGTTATGATAACGGAAAAAATAAAATAGAGAAAGAAACTAATACTCCCTTGATTTGCTCGGCATGGACGGTGTTAAAACATGGTTAAATCCTCCTCCAAGAAAATAACTTTCAAGAAAAGCTCATCATACTTCATCTTTATCTTCTTGTCCAATATAACCTGTAATTCACTAAG
Organism: Artemisia tridentata subsp. tridentata; assembly: GCA_021014915.2. Classification (NCBI taxonomy): domain Eukaryota; kingdom Viridiplantae; phylum Streptophyta; class Magnoliopsida; order Asterales; family Asteraceae; genus Artemisia; species Artemisia tridentata. The sequence goes on along the minus strand of CP139507.1, from coordinate 387,859,838 downwards.
AAAACGAAACACAAAACCTCGCATAAAATCGGCGGTAAACACTATATAATAAAAAACAAATCGAAGAAAGAAAATAAGATATAATACTTGTAAAATAAATGTTTTACAAATTCCTGGAAATCTAAAATCAGAAAATTTTCAAAAATTAAGTTCTAGCAGAAAAACAAAATTTTGAAAAACTGTGCTGCTACAGTGCCTGGCGCCGTCAGGTTTTGTTTCTGGAAAATTTCTGAAAAAACCTGATAATTAAAACCTGGAAAAACTACAGAACATTCATTGTGACTCGATACAAGCATTTGAATCTAACAAACATACACACATATATGCTAATCAATAATTGTTAACTTGCATGTTCGAATTCGTTCTTGTAAACAAATTTGATCTTCCCTACACTTATCTTTTTGTAAAATACCTTTATATCTAATGAAGACGAAGTTAAAAACAAAATAAAGTATTTTCACAAAATTATTCGAAACATGAACGATAAACAAATTAAGATGGAGCATATATATGAAATCAAACAAAAGAGCAAACAAACAAACAATAAAACATGGGTTGCCTCCCAAGAAGTGCTTTTCTTTATTAACGAGTCTTGTAGCTAGACTCAAAGTCATGGCCTACGTTTTTTATTTTTCTTCTCAATAGCATACTTGATCCACTTAACAAATTCCCTATCAACCTTATATCTTGGTCCTAAGGTCAAACAGTCCTTATAGAAAATGCTCCTTTTCTTCCACACGTATTCCATGCCCTTTTTCCTATCCTCTTCATTAGTATCCTCAAATGAATTAATGTTGTATTTTTTTTAAGTTGGATACATAACGAAATTCCTTCATACTATGAGGCATCCTATATGTAATTTCCTCGATCTCATTGGAAAACTAAACCGTTCCTTCTAACCGATTGTACCTTAACTTGGATTCATCAACAAATGGCTTACCTAGCACAACATGAGACAAACAACTATCTATAACATTCCCTACATCTTCTAGAATCATGAAATCGGCAACATAGGTAAAGATCCCAACAATGATATGTAAACCCTTAACCCTTCCAGAAAAGTTGTTTTGAATTAAAGCTTCCAAGGTGTTAATGTTGTTCATGTAATTACAACTGCTCAGGTTATTACAAGAAAAATGCTCTAAGTCATTACTGCTGCTAGTTATAAAGATTAATGCTGCTTATGGAAGTTAAGACTGCTAGAGTATATTAAGACTGCTGACAGACTTCAAGGATAAATAATCTAAGTAGTTAATGCTACTAGAAGAAAACTTAGTGCTGCTAGTACGAAGTTAATGCTGCCAGAGTAAAGTGTTAGTACTGCTGATTATGTATTAGTGCTGTTGGAGTATTAGAGTCGGTTTGATATGTATAGTATGTTTAGATAAATATAGAAAAGATTCTAAAAAGATTTATCTTGTATAGAAAGTTACTGTAAGCCGACTAGGACTCCTTAGTCTATAAAAAGAGGTCCTAGGGCATAGAGATAGATACATATGATAGATCTTAACACGATTTTTTTATAGAACTTCAAGGTTGTAAACCCTAATACTTTTGAGTATTCGATTATATCAATAATATTGAAGTGTTTTGTTTGATACAATTGTGTTCTTGTTTACTGTTTTATGCAATATAAAGTTCTTCTTAAGATCAAATACAAGATTCCGTAATGTATTTGATAAACTTCAAGACAGTTTCTATACCTACTTGTTTTAGATTTATCTAAGATAACTAACCATTACAAGCTAAGGAATTCGATCAAGTTATTAACTGGGATCAACAAGTGGTATCAGAGCCAGTGATCTAGAAGCTGTGATCAAGAAGAACCTGTTTAGACTCAAGGTTGTTCTGATCTTACTGAAGACATGGGTTCAGAATCTACACATATGATTACTACATCAAAGGTGCCTTCTCTCCACAGTGGAAATTCTTAATACACACTATCTTACAGTGTCTTAGCCCAAAGACTACTGGTTCGAATGAGTTCAGTAGTAATATGGCTTCTGCCATTATCTGCTTAGCTAAAAATCAAAGATTCAATTTTTCAAAATTAATTTTTGATAGTGTGGTTAAGGGCTTGGATAGTTCTGCAAACAAATATTACTTATATCCAAGGTTTTTGCAACTTCTTATGGACAAACAACTTACAAATAAAAAGGTTCATAACAAGGTTTATCCTGCTCTCTCTCTCATACTAAAAAGATTTTTGCTAACATGAAAAAAGAGGGAAAGGACTTTTCAGACATAGTTACACCATTGTTTCAAACAATGTTGGAACTAGGTCAAATTCAGGGTGAAGGTTCAGCAATACCAGCTGATACCCATCACACACCCACAATTTTACCATCCACATCATCAACTCAAAAGACCTATACCCGTAGGTTCACCAAAAAGGGCACACAGTTACCTCAGGCTAGTGCAAGTATGGATGCAGATGAGACTGTGCATAAGGAGAGGGGTCACAGTTTAGAAAGAGCTGCTACTACTGCTGCTAGCTTAGATGCAGAGCAGGACAATGGTAACATAAGTAAGACCCAATCAAAGGCAACTTCTAATGAATCAAGTTCCCATGGAACTGATTCAGGTGAAGGTCCCAGCTAACCAAAAAACATGGGGGGTGTAGATGTTCAGGCTAGGTCTGAGGCTATGCCTAACTCACCCAATGATGCACCACTCGGGAGAGGTAACACACTCCGAAGTGCTGAGGGTAGTCTTGAACTGATTAATGAATTGATGGTTACTTGTACCAACTTGTCACAACAGGTTCTTCATCTTCAATAAACAACTGCTTCTCAGGGTGATGAAATTCTGATTTTGAAGAGAAGAGTTAGATTTCTAGAAGGGGTACAGAGGTCAAGAACCCACAAGCTTAAAAGAATACACAAGGTGGGTAATGCTCAAAGGGTTATTCTTTCTGAAGATGCTAGTTTGGGGGAGGATGCCTCCAAAAAGGGGAGGAGTAATAGCATGGGTTCAGGGGAGGAGACTCTGATGGATGAGCAGGTTGAAAGTGATGTGTTTGTTGTTAATGCTGTTGATCTTAAAGCAGATGCTGATAAGGATAATGCTGCTAGTGTTGAAATTTCAATTAGTGCTGCTAGTGAAAAAGTTAGTGTTGCTGAGCCTGAAGTTAGTGCTGCTGCTACTAAAATTGATGAAGAATTAACTATAGCTCAAGCACTTACAAAGTTAAAGAGCACAAGACCTAAGGAAAAAGGAGTTGTGATTAAAGAGCCAACACCAGCATCAACAATAAAACCAACAACTACTTCAACTGATATAGGAAAAGGCATTCAAATTGAAGAACCTAAAAGAAATCCTTATTACTAAAACATCAACAACAATAACTCATTGAAGATGAAGAACTTGCAAGATAGGTGCAAGCTGAGCTACTTGCTGAAGAAGAAGAGGCAAGAAAAGAGCAAGCTTAGAAAGCAGAAGAAGCAAGTCTTGCATTAATTAATTCCTGGGATGACATACAAGCAAAATGTGAAGAAGATCACATGTTAGCCCAGAGAATGTGGCAAGATGAACAGGAAGAGCTATCTTTAGAAGAAAAATCAAAACTCTTCATGGAATTCTTAGCCAAGCAGAAGAAGTTCTTTGCTTAAAATAGGACTGAAGCAAAGAGGAACAAACCACCCACCAAAGCTGAATGAAGGAAAGTAATGAGTACATACCTGAGAAACATGGATAATTGAAAGCCAAGTCAGTTGAAGAATCTTAGTTTTGAAAAGATAAAAGACCAGTTTGACAAGGTATTCAAGAGGGTAAATACTTTCATTGCTATAAATGAAGAGGAGGCGGTAGGAGGTTCTAAGAGAATAGGAGATGAAATAGAACCTGATAGCAGCAAGAAGCAAAAAATAGATGAACAAACAGAGCAGGTACTAGAGCAAGAAGACAAAGGTACAGAAGAAGATACTAAGCAGTATATAACAGTGGTTTCTAATGATGATAAAGAACCAACTATTGATGTTGTACCTCTAGCTACAAAACTTCCAAATATTGTTGGTTGGAGAATATATAAAGAGGGCATAACGAAAATAGTGTATGAAATTAAAAGAGCTGATGGAAAGTTTTATATATTCTTCAGGTTTAATCAGATGTTAAGAAGTTTTAACAGAGAGGAGTTGGAGACTCTTTGGAAGCTTGTTAAGGAGAATTATGGACCAACAAGACCATTGAAGCAACCAGTGTCAGATCAAGATTATGTTTTGTGGGGTGATTTAAAGAATATCTTTGAACCTCATGTAGAAGATGAAGTAAGGAAAAGACCTTTCTATAAACAGAAGGTGATAAGCTGGAGGTTGATAGATACATGTGGACTTCATTATTTGATAATGGATGCTATGCATATCTACATGTTGGTTGAAAAGAAGTATCCACTCACAAAGACTACATTAGGAAAGATGCTTGAAAGTAGGCTTCAAATGGAATATGGAATGAATGAAAGTATGGAAGATGAGCTTATTCGGTTTACTATAAGACCAAGGAATGAACAATGAAGTGTTTGGAAGCATCCTCCTGGTGATAGTTAAAGCTTTGAAGGAAACCTGATGATTTTAGAAGAAAATATCAAGTTTAGGGGAGGATTGTTGGGAATTAAAGCTTCCAAGGTGTTAATGTTGTTCATGTAATTACAACTGCTCAGGTTATTACAAGAAAAATACTCTAAGTCATTACTGCTGCTAGTTATAAAGATTAATGTTGCTTATGGAAGTTAAGACTGCTAGAGTATATTAAGACTGCTGACAGACTTCAAGGATAAATACTCTAAGTAGTTAATGCTGCTAGAAGAAAACTTCATGTTGCTAGTACTAAGTTAATGCTGCTGAAGACTTAATGTTGCCAGAGTAAAGTGTTAGTACTGTTGATTATGTATTAGTGCTGCTGGAGTATTAGAGTCGGTTTGATATGTATAGTATGTTTAGTTAAGTATAGAAAAGATTCTAAAAAGATTTATCTTGTATAGAAAGTTATTGTAAGCCGACTATGACTCCTTAGTCTATAAAAGGAGGTCTTAGGGCATAGAGATCGATACATAAGATAAATCTTAACACGAGTTTTTTTATAGAACTTCAAGGTTGTAAACCCTAATACTTTTGAGTATTCGTATTATATCAATAATATTGAAGTGTTTTGTTTGATACAATTGTGTTCTTGTTTACTGTTTATGCAATACAAAGTTCTTCTTAAGATCAAATACAAGATTCCGTATTGTATTTGATATACTTCAAGACAGTTTCTATACCTAGTTGTTTTAGATTTATCCAAGATAACTAACCCTTACAAGCTAAGGAATTCGATCAAGTTATTAACTGGGATCAAAAAAAGTTACAAATTCCTCTAGGATACTTGGGTCTTTCCTAGGTCCAATTTGTGTATTCATTATATCATTGTAAACAATTGAGGACATCACATTGATTGGGGATTCTAAGTCAATGTATGCTTGATCAATGTATTTGTATCCAATCATACATGGGATCTTTATGTTCCAAGGATTACCCCTCTTTACTTTGGGATCATTCTTAACAAAGGGTGGTCGAGGGTTATCGATTATGTTACTATGCTATGCTATTTCTTCTTTGGTGGGGTATAGATTGAAGTATTCATCACCTAGTTCCTCATCTTCACTTTCCTCTATAATTTCAATAACCGTAATATCTTCAAGCCCTAAATCATCATCCGAATTGTCGCTTATAGTAGCAGCATTATCAGATACATTAAGTTCATTCACAAGCTCATCATCAATCAACCTATTAAGCTCCCTAAGTTCATTAATCTCCTTCTTAATTTGGTCATGCAACGAGATCATTGCACTAGATGAAATGGAGGGATTCGCGTTTTCCATAACGGCAAACGGAATAGTCAATGAATGAGTTTTTACGAACAAAAGCACAAAGAAAAGATAGACTACAAGAAAGCTAATAAAAAGAAAATAAAATCTCACTTGATAGGAATTTAGTGAGTAGACCTAAACAAAATAGAAATTGAACCTGAACAATAACTATCCCCCGGAAGCGGCGCCAAAAACTTGATGCGAGATTTGCACGACCTCGAAACAAAGTTTTACAATCCTCTAGGCAGTGTACCTAATCACTGTAGTGTAGTATAGGTAGGTCCGGGGGATTGATCGTTCTCTAGGGGAATAGTATCGTTAGGTCAAGATGTATGACGAGATAGGTCTAAAGGTGAAGGTTGATTCTTTTTTTATTTTTATTTTTATTTTTATGAAAGCAATTAAAAATCTCGAGTTTTGAAAGAGTTGGCGGAATTAGTTGCTAGTCAACTAGCCCAAAACTAATAATTCAATTAAAATAAACTAATTAAAAGGAGAAAATACAATTGGTGACTTCTTATGATATGAAAAAGCGTGTTTACTTAGATTTAATTACTCCCTAGTTATCTCCTATTGATCTGTCGAATTATCACGTCCTTGTTTTAGTTAAAGCGTTGTATTCCTTAATATCGGTCGTGGGGAGGTGCCGAAGTCCCCAACACTATGAATCGTAGTCTTCCCTAAAAAACCTTAAAGTCTATTAAGTTTCCTAGGATCTACAAGCCGCAATTCATGCTATAAATACAACGAGAAAAACCAATAGTGCACTCTACGGTTGCGTTTTCTAAGACGTTCAAGCTAGTTACATATAAGAGGTCAGCCAGTTTTCTTTGCATAATGCGAGGCAATCAACTAAACAAGAGACAACAAATCAATATTCAATAACTAGGTTTCACTAGATCTAAGCAAATACAAATAAACTTAAGCTAGCATGTTAAAGCAAAGAAAAGATAAACAATTAATCAACCAATACATAGACATATCGAATGATTAAAGGGATACTTATCTTTATTGAAACATGAAGGTCAAGGGATTTGAAAGCCTTACAAAAGCTGCTAAATTCGTCCCAAAACCCTACTTTAAGATATTCCCCAAAGATGTCTCTCCAATAATGAAAACATGCGAAAATATATATAGGATTATAATTGTGACGGCGTCACTTGTAAAGTGTGACGCCGTCAGCTCGCCGTGGTTTAGGGTTTCGTCTTGTGCAAGTCGCCGTTATGACGGTGTCGCGAATGACTTGAGGCCGTCACTTGATAAACCGTCTAGGCCGTCTCTTGTTAGCTTAAAATGTGACTCCCATCTACAATTAACACCTGACGGCGTCAGGTTATAGTGTCTTCAGATTCTTCTGGGGCATTACTTGGTAGCTTTCCACTAGAAATTCAGCTTGATTAACAAATGACGGTGTCACGTTGTAGCTTGTGTGACAAATGGTAATTTTCCATCTTAATAATTATGATTAATGATCAGAAAATACACATTATTTATTTTCTGACATCTGTTAACGAGAAGTTATATTATTTAACTGTTTATTTCGTTATAATAATTCAAAACACGTTAAAACGTGATCCACCAAATAACGGGACGAGCTCGCAAGCGAATTACGAAATCAAAATATACACAAAATAACACCAAACGGGCCAAATTTTCTCAGCCCAACTCCTTATCTCTCGGTTACTGTTCATCAGTAGCCCAACTAGCCCAATTCCCTTTTATATTTCATTTGCCATATCGACCCAAAGCACTCTCAATTCGCCCCGTTTTCTCCCAAGTTTGATACACAACATAGTCGAATTATTGTACCACCTAATTCTCCTCCCACCAAAGAATTAGGATGACGAGTTTTAGCTCCTAATATTATCATTTGCCACGTTTAAAAAGATCAAAGTGAATGGCCATGAGACAACCCAATTCGACATGCCTAAAATTCATAACTTATCCATTTTGAACCAAAATTATTCCCGCTTACTTCTAGTATTTTTCATAGATCATATATATGTTATTGAGTACTTTTCTCATCCTAGAACTTCATATCACACGTTGAACAAATTTTGTACACATAATAAATCCTAGTCGACATATATATAAATACCAAAGCGACTTCAATCTTTTCCCTCACTCACAAACACTCTTAAAGTCCTTCATTGTCAGTAAATCACTCTTAAAATCCACATTCCTTACATACTCCCTGCCACCCTATACTATTCATACAAGTTGTTTAGTCAAAAGTCCAAAATTTCAACTCATGGGTGTATATATAAATCGATCGGGTGCTATGTTCATTCAACTCAAAATCATTTTCATGTAATTTCCTTGATACTTCACTCCCTACAAACGAACCACAAAGACCAGAAACAATCCTCACCTCCATTCGAGCCATATTCACAACTTTGGAAATTATTTTGGAGCTCGTTTTATAGTTCTAGCAAGCTAAGGAAGATTTCCCTCGTTCTAGCCTCTCTCACACATCCCTTTACCACCCTAGAGGTGTAGTAAGTCATCCAATCTCATTTCGATTCCATTTCATATGCTTTTCATATACCATGCAACACATATGAATTATTTTCTAACGTATATGTTTCATTAATATTTTTACGTATCTCGTATATATCTAGAACACAAAGCAAGGTTAGCCTCCCTTGTGGAAGGCCTAGGAACTTTGATACACACTCACCTTACATTTACTTATGGTTTTCATGCATATATCGAGCCCATTTAAACCATGCATCACACGTATAAAAACACAAACACTTGAATTTTTCTAAGTCTTTTTATATGTAAAATCTGTCCCAAGCGACCACCAAAATGACCATGTAAAGTGAAATCCGACTTAACAACAACTTAATATTTTTACACGACCTGGTTAACCCTACTACAAGCTAAAAATTTCATGTTTGTACTTTACCAAATTGGGGTCTTGAACACACGTAAAAATGGCCAAAGTGAATCGACACACACACTTTTAAAACTGTTAATAGATTTCGAATGGATCAAAAAGCCCAATAAGTTAAAAATAAGCAAACTAGATAAACTAGATCGTTAAGCACTTTTGATATGAAATTATGACACTAAAAATGAGCCCAAGGATAAGCCCAACTTGTCTCAAAGCCCACGGATCATTAAACGTTAATGGGCCTTTATTATTAACTCGTTCAAGCCCAATAATAGAAAAATAAGCCATATTGACCAATAAGCAGTTGAATTAAGCTTGAATAAGCTTTAAAAAGCTACCAAAACTTTCGGATAATTTTTCCCTACCATTTTGAGACTTTTCGACTAAATTTGCAAATTAGTTTCACTTACAAGGACTAAAACTGTCAAATGTTAAAAACAAGGACTGAAACTGTAAAAACAATAACATTAGGGTAGAAACTGATATTATATATAACTCCACACTCATAATGTAATTTTGGACAATTAGTGGACAAAAAATGCAAGATATATATAAATAAGGACTAACGATGCAACGCTAATGCCGTTAGGGTATAAATTGTAAAAACAATGAAAGATCATGGACCAACAGAATCTATTTGACCTTTTTATTTCTACTTTACATTTTACTAATTTCCGTTACGTCACGTGCATATTTAAGTTTCAGTTACGTATTTAAATAACGTTACGTTATATTTTATATAACGAGTTCTAACGATTTAACCTAACGTTTTGTTCCACCATTTTCGAGGGAACGATATTATTGGATTTAAATGACATAAAAATAAGATAATATTATATATAATATTATTTTTGAACTTTAAGCATTTTAAGCATATCACACTCACATCACCGATCATTCATTATCCGTTACTCACTTTCACAATCATTATTCATATTAAGTCAAATTCTCAGACATTACCATTATCTAGGTCGTGTGTTGGAGCCGTTCCCATAAACTTACTTGAATTTACTTTTCACCTTGCCGGTTACGCTCAAGGTGAGTCATAGCCCCACTTTTACTTTTAATATTGTTTAAACTACTTGGGGTGAGAAACATTGCTTACTTTTATGGATCATTGAAACTATTACCTGCTGGCCTAAGTACTGTATCTTATGCACTATTCGCATGTTTAATACTATATGGACTCTACCCTTGTTATTATATTGTACTCTACCCAATGCTTAGTACTTCATGGATTCTACCCATGATATTATATGCATTCTACGCATGCAAACGGTTGTAGTGTTGATAACATGAAACTTAGCGTAGTGTAATAGTCTTTAGTATTACATTTCTCACTTAGAAATGTTAATTTTATGAACTTATGATCCAACTTTACAGCTTTATATAAACTTTATGAACTCACCAACCTTTGTGTTGACACTTTTTAGCATGTTTTTCTCAGGTGATTAGTTGTTTGATTTAAGATGAAGCAAGGCAGTGCGTGGCAAGGGCATAGGCACACTTTTGGAGTGTACACATAACACTCATGACCAGGGTTTTTGTACAAAGGGACAACTAATAACAATCATGGGCCTTATTTTCCGCAACTCAATTATGTAAAAACTGATGATTTATTTAATAAAGCTTTTAAAACGAATTTGATAAATTCGTTCACTATTACTTATGTTATGATCCAGTTAAGTAGCACCCCAGATGTTATTACCGCTACGATCTGATTTTGAGGGTGTTATAGATTGGTATCAGAGCTAAGGTTATAGAGAACTAGGTATACATAAAACCTAGACTATAACCGCTTTTTACAAAACCTCAACCTATGACCGCCAGTTCCAGCCTGCCTTACTAACCGCTTTAATTACTGTCTTACTTATTATTTCAGCATGCTTAGCATATGCTTACGTGTTATTTTGTTTACATATACATATGTACTTACATTATAGCTAATACTTTCTAGCCTTACACTAAAGATTATAAGTACCTTTTATATACTTATACCCGTATACCATCCTTGTCACAAACTATGTCTTCTCTTATAAAATCTTACAATTCAACTCTGAATTTGACCACTAAATTTTATCCCTTTGAAACACTTCTATTGCTATCGTATAGGAATTCACCCATTTACCTGAACACAACTTCAACCTATCACTCTATAACTTGTTTCCTCAAAACATTTACTCTTAGAGACTGTTTTCCCTACTACCTACTCTCCTTTACTTATTTTGAAGAAACATATCACCTGAGAGACATAACCTAAACTTAGTAGCCATGGAACAACTCATAGCTCAACGGGTAGCAGAGGCTATCGAGACGGGAATCCGCATGGCTTTGATGGGCCGGTGAATACATCAGGAAACAATGAGCCTTAACAACAAAAGGAAGTTTGAAGACGCCTCGAGGTCCAACCATCTATCAAACAAGCGACAAGAGGTCGCCAAGGTTTACTCTACTGGACCCAGTGACCAGAAGGTCTATGCTGGCAAATCACCCTTGTGCGATCGTTGTAAGCTTCATCGCAACAGACCATGCTCCGTGAAATGCCAAAATTGTCGAAAGGTCGGACATATGACCAACAACTAGTCAGGAAACTCCTACCACAAACAGCAAAAACCCCAATAACAACAACAACCAGAACAAGCAACAAAAGGGCGCCAAGGTCTATACTGTTGGGTCGGGAGAAGAGAAGGTTTACGCAGGGAAGTTGCCCTTGTGTAACTGTTGTAACTACCACCACAAGGGGCAGTGTGCTGGAAGGTGTCACAACTGTCAGAAGATAGGACACATAACCAAAGACTGCAGGTCTAAAGCCCTCGCAGGAGCACAAACAACACTAGAGAACAATCGAAATGCAGAGGTAACCTGCTATGGGTGCCGAAAGAAGGGGCACTACAAGAGCAGGTGTCAGGAAAACGGGGACAACAACAATGCTTAAACATAAGAAGAAATCCCTGTTATAATAAATAAACCATAGTTCAAACCCTCTAGAGCTATATTTCCTTTTGTACTTTACCTTAGGTAAGATGAAGTAACCTGAGTGTAACAACTATCTTTCTATCTTATGAGATCTCTATCTTGTACTATTTTCATGATAACAACAACCTACGTCTATTACATTTTCTATTCCATTTACCCTATTCATAGTCATTTCGTAACAATACACTGCTATCCCATTAGGAACCTGGTTGATAACATTCCTGACCGAACAATAGGCTATTACCATCCTATAAGATTCTCACACAAACACTAGGATTTATTTCAAAGCTATCCTATTACCACCCTAGAAATTTCTAACCCATCACCGTAGTACGAACCAAATTTTTCTTGTTACCTTGAAAACATAATTAGGTTGTTATTTCACAAAAACAACATGTTGAACACCATCTAAAACTTTTTGAGAAAACATAATACCCACCATGACTGAGCCAAGCATCACATCATTGGTCCTCAATTATACATAGCCTGATCACCTATGTCTAATTTAGGAAGAATCATGTCATGAATGAAACAGTTATCTTTTCAAAATTTCTAATAACAATCTTCATTCAAAAGCGAGTTTTATGACAAAATAAAATGCTCCTATTGCCAACCCACTATAGATATCTACACCTATTACCCATCAACCCAATGAAAGAAACCTGACATAAGTACTAACTCGAGGATCACAACAATTCACAAAGATGTATGGAAAACACAAATAACGTAAATTTTATTAGAATTCATGAATATTAATACATAACGATAAAATTAGCATCGGTAGTGCTAATGTTACAAGGATTACAAGTGAACACCACAAAGACTTATTCTAATAATCTTAACGCAAGACTATTTCCCCCATATCTTATCCACAAAAATGGCGAGAACCACGAATGGTATGAGGAACCCTAAAATCCCGACCAAAACTTCATAATCTTCGTCCGGAACGAAAGTCAAATAGAGGACGACAACAACGACTTACACGATCGCGAGAATAGTAATTAGGCTCGGCATTTTGGGAGAATTAAATGAGAGAAATATGGTTGGTGAAAGAATGGAAATAAAAATGGGGTATATATAAAGGAAAACTAGCCTTTGGAGCACTATTCACGACCGTTAGATTTTACTATTCATAACCGTTGCATTTCACTGTTCATAGCCGTTAGATTTTACCGTTCATGACCGTTATTTTTCACTATTCACAGCCGTTGGATCCATTAAGTAAAGTCGCATTCCTATTACCCAAAATATCTTTAAAACTTTCAGTAAGAACTCAAATTCACATAGGGAACGTGAAGATGAATTCAAGACCAAATATTCCCATCTTTCGTATCTTCATCTGATAACTAGAAGTGAATATCGGGACGACATTCAAATAAGGTTGGGAGACTGTGACAAATGGAAATTTTCCATCTTAATAATTATTATTAATTATCAGAAAATACACGTTATTTATTTTCTGACATATGTTAACGAGAAGTTATATTATTCAACTGTTTATTTCGTTATAATAATTTAAAACACGTTAAAATGAGATCCACCAAATAACGGGACGAGATCACACGCGAATCACGAAATCAAAACATACACAAAATAACACCAAACGGGCCAAATTTTCTCAGCCCAACTCCTTATCTCTCGGTTACTGTTCATCGATAGCCCAACTAGCCCAATTCCCTTTTATATTTCATTTGCCATATCAACCCAAAGCACTCCCAATTCGCCTCGTTTTCTCCCAAGTTCGATACACAACATAGTCGAATTATTGTACCACCTAATTCTCCTCCCACCAAAGAATTAGGGTGACGATTTTTAGCTCCTAATATCATCATTTGCCAAGTTTAAAAAGATCAAAGTGAATGGTCATGAGACAACCCAATTCGACATGCCTAAAATTCACAACTTATCCATTTTGAACCAAAATTATTCCCACTTACTTCTAGTATTTTTCATAGATCATATATATGTTATTGAGTACCTTTCTCATCCTAGAACTTCATATCACACGTTGAACAAATTTTGTACACATAATAAATCCTAGTCGACATATATATAAATACCAAAACGACTTCAATCTTTTCCCTCACTCACAAACACTCTTAAAGTACTTCATTGTCAGTAAATCACTCTTAAAATACACATTCCTTACATACTCCCTGCCACCCTATACTGTTCATGCAAGTTGTTTAGTCAAAAGTCCAAAATTTCAACTCATGGGTGTATATATAAATCGATCGGGTGCTATGTTCATTCATCTATTCATCTCAAAATCTTTTGCATGCCATTTCCTTGATACTTCACTCCCTACAAACGAACCACAAAGACCAGAAACAATCCTCACCTCCATTCGAGCCATATTCACAACTTTGGAAATTATTTTGGAGCTCGTTTTATAGTTCTAGCAAGCTAAGGAAGATTTCCCTCGTTCTAGCCTCTCTCACACGTCCCTTTACCACCCTAGAGGTGTAGTAAGTCATCCAATCTCATTTCGATTCCATTTCATACGTTTTTCATATACCATGCAACACATATTAATTATTTTCAAACGTATATGTTTCATTAATATTTTTACGTATCTCGTATATATCTAGAACACAAAACAAGGTTAGCCTCCCTTGTGGAAGGCCTAGGAACTTTGATACACACTCACCTCACATTTACTTATGGTTTTCATGCATATATCGAACCCATTTAAACCATGCATCACACGTATAAAAACACAAACACTTGAATTTTTCTAAGTCTTTTTGTATGTAAAATCTGTCCCAAGCGACCACCAAAATGACCATGTAAAATGAAATCCGACTTAACAACAACTTAATATTTTTACACGACCTCATTAACCCTACTACAAGCTAAAAGTTTCATGTTTGTACTTTACCAAATTGGGGTCTTGAACACACGTAAAAATGGCCAAAGTGAATCGACACACACACTTTTAAAACTTATAATTGATTTCGAATGGATCAAAAAGCCCAATAAGTTAAAAATAAGCAATCCAGATAAACTAGCTCGTTAAGCACTTTTGATATGAATTATGTCACTAAAAATGAGCCCAAGGATAAGCCCAACTTGTCTCAAAGCCCACGGATCATTAAACGTTAATGGGCCTTTATTATTAACTCGTTCAAGCCCAATAATAGAAAAATAAGCCATATTGACCAATAAGCAGTTGAATTAAGCTTGAATAAGCTTTAATAAGCTACGAAAACTTTCGGAAAATTTTTCCCTACCATTTTGTGACTTTTGGACTAAATTTGCAAATTAGTTTCACTTACAAGGACTAAAACTATCAAATGTTAAAAACAAGGACTGAAACTATAAAAATAGTAACATTAGGGTAGAAACTGACATTATATATAACTCCAAGCTCAGAATGTATATAAATAAGGACTAGCGATGCAACGCTAACGCCGTTAGGGTATAAATTGTAAAAACAGTGAAAGATCATGGACCAACAGAATCTATTTTACCTTTTTATTTCTACTTTACATTTTACTAATTTCCGTTACGTCACGTGCATATTTAAGTTTCAGTTACGTATTTAAATAACGTTACGTTATATTTTATATAACGAGTTCTAACGATTTAACCTAACGTTTTGTTCCACCATTTTCGAGGGAACGATATTATTGGATTTAAATGACATAAAAATTAGATAATATTATATATAATATTATTTTTGAACTTTAAGCATTTTAAGCATATCACGCTCACATTACCGATCATTCGTTACCATTATCCAGGTCATGTGTTGGAGCCGTTCCCATAAACTTACTTGAATTTACTTTTCACCTTGCCAGTTACGCTTAAGGTGAGTCATAGCCCTACTTTTACTTTAATATTGTTTAAACTACTTTGGGTGAGAAACATTGCTTACTTTTATGGATCATTGAAACAATGTTTTTGTTTGATAAAACTATTACCTGCTGGCCTAAGTACTGTATCTTATGCACTATTCGCATGTTTAGTACTTCATGGACTCTACCCTTGTTATTATATTGTACTCTACGCAATGCTTAGTACTTCATGGATTCTACCCATGATATTATATGCATTCTACGCATGCAAACGGTTGTAGTGTTGATAACATGAAACTTAGCGTAGTGTAATAGTCTTTAGTATTACATTTCTCACTTAGAAATGTTAATTTTATGAACTTATGATCCAACTTTACTGCTTTATATAAACTCTATGAACTCACCAACCTTTGTGTTGACACTTTTTAGCATGTTTTTCTCAGGTGATTAGTTGTTTGATTTAAGATGAAGCAAGGCAGTGTGTGGCAGGGGCATAGGCACACTTTTAGAATGTACACATAACACTCATGACCAGGGTTTTTTTTCAAAGGGACAACTAATAACAATCATGGGCCTTATTTTCCGCAATTCAATTATGTAAAAACTGATGATTTATTTAATAAAGCTTTTAAAACTAATTTGATAAATTCGTTCTCTATTACTTATGTTATGATCCAGTTAAGTAGCACCCCAGATGTTATTACCGCTGCGATCTGATTTTGGGGGTGTTACAGCTTGTGACGCCGCCAGACTCCCATGTCCAACAGAATTTTGCGACTTCATCATTTTCTTCACTTTTTCCGTCCAAGGGCGTCCAAAATGTGCCAATTTCTAGAATTCTCGTCCCAAGTACCTAAAATACAAAAAGAAACAATTTGAGGCAATATTTGATCATATTTATACGATTTTGGGCTTAAATGACACCTTAAAAAGGTACCAAATAAATCCTTATCAGTTTTTAAGTTTGTATACATGATTAGGTTTTTCGAAGTCGATAAACCCGGGAGGTTGGGATACGTAAACTTTTTCATTTAAGAAACCATTTAGAAAGGTACTTTTGACATCCATTTGAAAGAGTTTGAAATCATTAGCACATGCATACGCAAGAGGTATTCTTATAGATTCTAATCTTGCTACGGGAGTATATGTCTCATCAAAATCTATGCCTTCTTATTGGTTGTATCCTTGTGCGACAAGTCTAGCTTTGTTTCTAGACACGAAACCATTTTCATCTAGTTTATTTTTGAAAACCCATTTAGTACCTATGACGGTTTGGTTTTTAGGAGGTGGAACAAGGTTCCAAACATCATTTGTGACAAATTGGTTTAGTTCTTCTTGCATTGCTATTATCTAACTTTCTTCTTTAATAGCCTCATTGACATCTTTGGGTTCTACGGATAACACAAAACAGAAAAAGTAACTTTGATTTTGTGCTTGTGATCCTAAGGTTCTTTCGTTTAATTCACCTATAACCTTTTCTAAATGATGATTTTTAGATTCTTTAATGTTAACAATATCTTTATTTAATGGTCCATTGTCCTCGTCTTTTATTTCTTTGACTTGGTTATCTGCAATTTGACTTTCTATTATATCATCGTCTACTAGTGGTAAAGATTTTGGAGGAGGACTTTCGTCAAATTTTACATTTAATGGTTCTTCAATTTTCATGGTTTCTTTATTAAGAATTGCGTAGGCTTTACTATTAGGTGAGTATCCTAAGAATACACCTTCGGTGGATTTGGGATCGAATTTAGTGAGATAGTCTTTTGTGTTTAAGATAAAGCATTTGCTTCGAAAGACTTTAAAGTATTCAAGTGAACACTTTTTACCTCTATATAACTCGTATGGAGTTATTCCTAAGAAAGGCCTAATTAAGATTCTATTTAGTATGTATGTAGATGTGTCAACGGCATTACACCAAAAACTTTAAGGGATAGATTGTTCATTTAACATGGTTCGACTCATTTCTTGTAAAGTTTGGTTTTTACATTCAACTACCCCGTTTGACTAAGGAGTACGTGGAGCTGAGAAATTGTGAGTAATGCCATTAGCTTCACAAAGGCTCCAAATTGTACTTCATTATCAAACTCCCGACCATGATCCGTGCGAATAGACACAATAGGACAACCTTGTTGTTTTTTAATTTTCTTACTCATGATTTCAAAATGTAGCCCCTCACACATTGCAGGTCACTATTTAACTCCATATTTATATTTGTGAAAAACTAGAAGGGGGGTTGATTAGTTTTACCGATTTTTAAATCGTCTTTAGAACTTTACTTTTGGAAACCTTGATTCGAATCTTATGTGTAATCAATCAACACCAATATGAACACTACACTATACTAACTAATATAAACAATGAATGTAAGAAAAGAGATGGAAAGATCTAACCGGGACAAAGGGATTTATAGTGGTTCGGTCACGAAGCTCTTCTTCGCCCTACTCCACTCCCCGAGTACCACACTCGAGAGTTTCAAACACTATGTCAACAAAACCTCCCTTCAGGTGGAGAAAACCGTACAACGTCGCTTATCTTTTTTCCGACACTAAGCTAGATGTCGAGTGCTAATCTTAGCTAGCACCAATCTACCACGATCCACTTGATCCTTTCTACTACGCACAATCAACACACTAAACTCGATCTACACGATCTACCCTTGATCCACTTAATCAACACACAAGCCCAATGGCTACAAGAGATCCTCAAGATCTCAACAAGATCACAATTGATCTACACTCACAAACTCTCAAAAGAAAAATGAAATTGATGTATACAAAGATACAACAAGTTTGTAACAAGTGTTACAAGTGCTCTAACTACAACTACAACACTTTGTATCTTCTTTGATACCTTGTGTTCTTCTCTTGCACTACAAAAGGAATGAAGATGATCTTTAGGATGGATGATTGGATCACTCTTAAAAAAAAAAACTAAACTAAATGATCAAGAAGAAAAGAAGTGTTAAGAGTGTTGAACTCAGAAAGTTGTGTGTGAAAAAGGATGCCCAAGAACTGTGAATAGGGCTGGTATTTATAGGCAGAGATAATCTGGCCTTTATGTGGACACGGTACTACTAAAGTTCACACGGTACCACTAAATTTAGTGGTGCCGTGGTACCGTGCCAGACAAAAATGCTCCTTTTTTTGTGGACTAGGGTTGGAAGTGAAATTCAGTCTTCTCCATAACATAATAAAGTCGTGGAGTGCATAAGCCCCTTTGAGTCTTGGTTCTACCCTTTTGTGGTGAAAGTTTATTTGGGGAAGTTTGGAGCTGATTTTGAGGGAAAAAAAATAGCTATTATGATATTTGAACTTATTTTTCCAATAAAACATTTCTTAATTATTCAAAAATAATTTGTAAAGTATACTTTTGAAAAAATGTTTTGCCAGATTAAAAAATGTGAAGTCTTAAACACAAATTCACTTCTTTGATCATTTGTCAAGTTGTAAATTTGTTTGTTCATACCTAGAGTGATTTACGTAGAAATGGGAACTTTCGATTAAAAACTTGTTTACGTTAATTTTAACGTAAAGTGTTTTCACATTTTTTCATCCTCAAAACGTGAAGTTATCGAAAGATATAAATAACGTTTTTAGAATATTATTTGCATCAACAATATTTATTATTCAACGAAAATACTTTTGCATATAATCAAGAAAGTTCAATCACGTGAGCTTTAATCGTAAACAACATTATACTATGATTTGTCTAAGTGTTATACACTTTTTATTTTCTTTTTATACCTAATTTACAAATACTATTGATATTTTACCATTTTTACGTAAACCTTACACTTATTACGTAATATGTTTATTTGAACCTACGTTATTAGGTTTTAACAACATATACGCACTCCGTTAAATTTATCACTCATCTAATATACTTAGTTGGAGTATATTGATAAGTTTTAACATTTTTGTAAGTATTACATTTTTACGTTGCCTGGTTTTATGTTTCGTGACTTAACGGCTTAACATTAGTAATTACCGGGACCAAACTATACCCCGTAAACCAATAATTATCCAAAGTAACACACTTATAACACCACATATCATATGTGGCATTCAAATGGCTTATACCAAAGCCATGTGGCCTTGTTTCAAGGCTTATAGTCATGCAAGACTACACATGTCTTTACCACTCATATATAAACTCCCCAAAACCATTAAACTACACATAATACATGCAATCTAGTGTGAGAAAATCTCTATACTCCCTCTTGTACTCCTTGATGCCATACACCCTTAAATCCCCATCACCATTTATCACTTTGATTCAAGACACAAGATATACTAAGAAGATGAAGACCATGGTGTGTTCTACCTAGATCAAGAGTTGTTTTAGTGATTCTAAGGCTAGTTTAAGAACTATACAAGAAACCAAATGCTGAATTAGAAGGCTTAGTACAAGGGTTCTCTAAGGCTATAGCAAGTTTGAAGACTAAGTTGGAGATTAAAAGGGGTTTAGGCTTGATTGTTCTTGTAACTACTCAACCTAATTCTTGTAAGAATTTATTTATTTTTCATTTCATTCAATATGGTTGAAATAAATTTATAATCTTTTGATGTATTTTTATGATGTATAAGTAGTATATGTAATATGACATGATTGATGTTGTACATATAGGAAAAGATGGATAATACTTGTGTAGAAACTCCTATAAGACAACTAGTGTGTAACTAGTGATTTGTGATGAGTTTTGACACAAAATCATGAGCCATGGACTTGAATGACCTTAATAAGTTGTTAGAGGAAGTAAAAACTAGAACTTGAGCTTTTTAATCACTTAAAAAGGGCTTGTAGTTAAAAAGTTATGGTTAAATGAAGATTACTAGTGTAAAGCATAAAAGTTGCTCAGAATGACGTTTTATACAAAAACTCAGGGGCACGCAAGCAGAAAGTGAAAAACAAAGGCTAAAAACTGCAAAAACCAACTGGACCTGTTTAGACCGAAAAACAGTCATGACTAAGGAGTCTTTATGGCGTTTTGATCTTTTGAGGCCGAGACACAGCCAAGGTTGTTGTCTCAAGGCCTTCTAGCCGAGACATAGCCATGGCTATGGCCTTGGTTGTTGTCTCAAGGTTTTGAGTCTAGCAGCACGGCTAGCTTGGGTTTTATGACCCGAAACTTGTTATTGAGACTTGATCATTTATTTGACTCATTTTCCCGACCTCAAAAACCTATAAAAATGACCAGATCACATATTAACTATATAAATATCATTTCCACAAAGTCACAACTTTCACTTGATCCGCGAAATTGTAATAGCTAGTATGATATCTAAATATCATTTTGAACACTTTACACAACAAAGTTATGAAACGCCGTTAGCGATTTTATCACAACACACTTGACCATTAAATTGGTAAGATTCAAACTTGACGAATGTTATGCTAAACCACTTCACGACACACAACTTACATCATCACGTCACCACACTAGTTAAACCAATAGTCTTTGATGAAACACGAAAAATGTTTTTATACAACATTTGTCTCGTCAAATACTTTTACTTATAAATGATAAGTACTACAATAGTAGGGAGTTTCATTATCATAAGAGGCCTCTTCGGGGTGTCGTATCGACGAGTTGTGGATTTACGAATTAAAGTGTCCTGGCTCCTCATACATTCACTACATGACATCGGTATTACGATGTCATTTATAAAAAGGCTAATAGCCAAACCATACTTTAAGGATACTTCACTCCTTTTCACAAATCACTAGAATAATGTACAACATCTTAATCAAGTCAATAGCTTTACATATACTTGTACACTACTATCGTACATTATACTAAGACACGATCACTATACTCTCATAGGTTGTCGTTAAAGATCGTGGTCTCGCCATACACTATCTGTTGCTATAATCCACTACTAAATACTACGGTGAGTTCATAGCCCCAACTTTTACTTAAACAGTTTTATAAACTCTTTGGGGGAAATACATGCTAAAACTTTTATTTACGGACAATTATTGAAAAATTGTATGCTTTCCTGAATATATATTATTTCTTACGTCTAAGTCCCTTATGCCATAAGTCCCCCACATCATGGACCATTAATCACTTGCGAGTGAACACGAATATAGTAGATAGGCCTATCAGGATTGATGAATCCCGTTTGTGTTAGCTGGATACGTAACCAAACGTACTATATTTGTAACTCTAGGTATATGGCAAGTACCTACATGGGGCCATTATTATCCTATATATCATTATTGATATATACCGTCAATTTGAGTGCCATGAGCTTAGATGCAATAATATACTTACCCGATGATTGTATTTGTTGCATTTATCACTTTAACTCTGAAAACTAATTGTCCATTATTTAAACCTATGAATTTACTCGACTATTGTGTTGACTTTTCATCATGTTTTATCTCAAGTCTGTAAGATATCTGGCACAAAAGTGAAGGCACATGGAATGGACATTTTGAAGACTATGCATATTATCATTCGATAACGTTTTAAACTTATTATACACATTATGGGACCTCTACTCTGATATTATGAATAAATTCGAATGATAATGTATTTTAAAAACGTCTCATTTTAGAGTCGTTTTCTGTACTTGTACAGATTGGCATCAGAGCTACAGTTATAGAGAATCAAGGTGCATTATACACCTACACTATAACTACTACTTACCGCTTCACTCATTATAGTCTTTATATTCCGTGTGCCATGCCTACTATTTGACATATCAATGTTTTTATTGCTATGAACGTTTAACTAACTCCGAACATGTATACTTTTATGCAGACATCATGTCTGTACCACCATCCCCAGATCACAATCCCGTTATCCAAGATCAAGCTATACTAGCTCAACATGAGCAAGCACCTCAGGCTCCCATCCAAGCACAAAATCCACCTGATCAAGATGATGATTATCTTGATGCTGTAGACTTCGCGGATGACGAGGATGAGGAACCATATGAAGATCTGGCTGACGAGGAAGAAGATGATCCGAACAATGATCCGGAAGAGGGTGAAAACATGATCCTCGATGATGATGATGACATGGATATGATTTTCGATAATGACAAAGAGGAAGAAGACCCTCTTTATGCGGATGCCATACCCGTTGGATCTCCAGCTCTACTGTCACCAGTTTCACCACTTACTCCAGCAAACTCTGACGTTCATGTTACGGTTACCCCCATTACTGAGGGTAGACCTTATATCATTGGAGGCATTTTCTTTACTTATGAAGTTGGAGGACCTTCTCACGCTTTTCCAAATTTTCCAAGATACGAAATGGGATGCCTACGAAGAGACGTCACGGAACTCTAAAACAATACTCAATTTTTGACGCGGGGAATGCGTCTCTGTGAATCCGAAATCTCTTCCGCAAAAATCGAAGCTATTAGAGCTCGCCAACGAGCTGATTTGGCTGTTATGGATATGAGTTATATCCGAGATGGCCTGACTTAGATCTAATAACCGGTTTTCAAGTGGTCCAGAACAAAGTGACCAATATGGAGAAAGCATAAAAAGAAAGTTGTGAGCAAATCAATGAGCCAAGGCACTGCTTAACTTCAGCAGAGGCTATGCTAGAAATAGCTCGAGTAGATCATTATATGCACGAGATTGATCTTTATACCGTACGAGCATTGATGCACGGCATGTATCAAGACTTGAGGGGCCTTGGGGAGTATCGCCCTACAGAGAGCATCGACGTGTTAGCCATTCACGAGAATGATGATCAGCTCGAGCCGCAACAGTCGCATGATTCTTTATAAACAAGTATTATCGTAATAATTAGAAAACTTTGTAAATTATGTAATAGTTATTGAATATTGTAATTACTGACTGAGAGTCTCAGTCAATAAAATTTTGAAGAAACCTGTTATAGGTTTCATTTTTATAACCGACATACCGGATTTAATATATGAATGTAACTTTTGTTGTATTAATCTATCTCGTCTTGTGTTGTGACTTTAATTTCCAATGTTGTTCTTCTATCATATCTATTGTAATCATGCTTATTATCCAATCTTATACTTATACCATATCTCTTGTTTGATTGATAGAAATATGCCGCCCAAAAGAAAAAGCAATGCCTCTATTGAGAAAATGATTGCTGATAGAGTGGCTACCGCACTTGCAGCCGAGCGGGCAACTACAGCTGCTAACGCTGCCACAACCGCTGAGGCTACTTAAGCCGCAAGAACTGCCGTTGTTGGTGGAGTCGGAGGTTCTAACACTACGGGGCTAGTTGTAGGCGCCAAGAGAATAGATGTTGAACCAACGGCAAAGGGCTGTACATATAGTGAATTCATGAAATGTCAGCCTACAAATTTCAAAGGCGTTGAAGGAGTCGTAGGGTTAACCCGATGGTTCGAGAGGTCTGAATCGGTATTCCTAATCAGCAACACTACTGAAGACTGTAAAGTCAAATACACCACCAGTACATTGATGGATGAAGCATTATCCTAGTGGAACTTTGTGGTTTAACCCATTGGCATTGAAAATGCCAACAAAAATTTCCTGTGTCGAACTAAAAAGTCTGATGATTAAACAATATTATCCTCCTAACGAGGTACAAAAATGAGAGATCGGGTTCTAGAACCATTTAGTTAAGGGTTCGGATATCACAACGTACAATCGCCGATTCATTGAATTGGAAATCTTATGCCCAACATTGGTTCCAACCATGGAGAAACTATTGGAAAGGTACATATGGGGACTCCCACAAACTCTCCAAGGAAACGTAACTTCTTTTAATACAACCACAATAGATGCAACAATGGAAATGGCCCATAAACTGATGGATCAAGCGGTTAGAGCAGGAACTGTGCTGGTACATGACAATAACCACAACCCCAACAACAACAACAATCACAACAACAACACCAACAACAACAACAACAACAACAACAACAACAACAACAACAACAAAAACAGCAACCGCCCTAATAACAAAAATAACCATTACAACAACAACAACAACAACAACTACAACAACAACAAGCACAACAACTACAACAAGAGGAAATGGAATGACAATTGAAAAGGTGATAACAACAATCCCAACATCCAAAACTGAAATGTCAACCATCATAACTGACAAAACCGAAGGCAGGAGAATGCCAGAGGTTATGCTAACACTGCTGCTGCTGCCCCAGCTGGAGGAAGGGGTTATGCAGGGAACCTACCTTATTACAACCGATGTAAACTACATCATACAGGCCCTTGCACCATAAGGTGCAGGAGTTGTCAAAAGGTAGGTCACCAAACCAAAGACTCTAGAGGAAAGGCGCCCGCTACTGGTGCCAACACTCAACCCATAGTGACTTGCTTTGGATGTGGAGAACGCGGGAATTTCAAGAACAACTACCCCCAAAACAATGGCCAGCAAGAAGGTGGAGCTCGTGGTAGGGTTTATGTTCTGGGTGATAAAGATGTACAGCTGGATCCAAACGTGGTTGCGGGTACGTTTTTACTCAATAACCATTATGCTAAAATCTTATTTGATTTAGGGGCTGACAAAAGTTTTGTATCTACTGCATTTTCATCTTTACTTGATATTGCACCCACTACATTACACACAGCATTTACCATTGAGTTAGCAAATGGAAATTTTGTAAACACCAACACTGTGCTTCAAAAATGTACACTAAACTTTTTAAATCATCAATTCAAAATTGATCTCGTGCCAATAGAACTCGGAAGCTTCGACATTATAATTGGTATGGAATGGTTATCGCAACATAATGCGAAGATTATCTGTGGCGAGAAAGTTGTACATATTCCTATCGATAATGAAACCTTGGTTATCCGAGGAGATCGAAGTGGAACTCCCCTAAACATCATTTCTTGCATTAAAACTCAAAAGTACATCAAGAAAGGATGCAATGTCTTTTTAGCCCACATAACGGAGAAAAAGACAGAGGAGAAACGACTCGAAGATGTACCCATTATACGTGATTATCCTGAAGTCTTTTCCGAAGACATACCCGGACTTCCACCACCTCGACAAGTGGAGTTTCAAATCGAATTGGTGCCAAGTGTGTTGGGAATTAAAGCTTCCATGGTGTTAATGCTGCTCATGTGATTAAGACTGCTCAGGTATTACAAGAAAAATGCTCTAAGTCATTGTAGCACCCCAACCCGGCAAGGGTAGAAGTATCACATTAATGGTTTCATATCAGATAAAAACAAAGCATACATTCATTAGTAATACAAGAGTTCTCAAAGGTTACAAATGAAATACTGAAATACAAGGCTAACAAGAAAACCAAAAGCTAAATACTACATCTGCAAATGCAATTCCTTCTAAGAGTCTCTACTTCAGAATAACTATCCAGGTCTTCTAAGTCCAAAAGTCTCTTCACTCATACCCAGCTTCCAACTAAAACCTGCCGCGGGAAAAGAAACGCGGCTGAGCTTAAAAAGCCCAGTGAACAGATATATAGAAACGAAAACGAAAGCAAAAGAAAATGAACATGAATAGTTTAGTGCATTGGAATATATAAGTCATAAGCAAAGAATATGAATAAGAATGAAATGAAAAGAAAAGGAAAGAAAAAGTAATAAGGGTCAGTAATCCTCCACGAGCCCGAACAAATCAAATATAGTAACCCTGTAGCAATCTAGAGGGGATGCCTCTCAAGTAACCAGATAATATGAGGGGTGACCTCATGTATCAAATTGGAGTGATGATATGTGTCTAAATACACATATATTTAGTATTGATTAAACCCACAAAACGACCAAAAACACACAAATGACTCGCAAAATGGTACAAATATCATGAAAATGTGTTTTTATGTGATTCAGGTACAAAAGATTGAAAAACAAGTGAAAAACACACAAAGTTTACACAATTGTCATTTTCAGTCCCTGAAGTTTCATAATTTGGCAAAACTAGTCCCTGAAAGTTTAAAATGAGTAAAAAGTCAACTTTAGTCCTTGGATAATCAAACTTGTTCACAAATAATCCCTGGATAAAAGTTTACACAAAATGGCAACTTTTACACCTCAAGTTACAAAATTGGCAAAATTAGTCCCTGGGTGTTCAAAAATGGTAATTTAACAAATTACACCCTTGTACTATTCATGAAATACAAATTGGAACAATTTGATAACTTTTGGGAAATTTACAACTTCACCCCCTGAAAATCCAAAAATGACAAGAATGGTCCTTGGTGTTTAAAAATAGAAAAATATCAACATTGGTCCTTGTACTAATGATATATTGCAGGTTTAGTCCCTTGAAGAAGTTTGGAAAGTTGGCAACTCAGGCCCCTCTACTTTCAGCAATTACAAGTTTGGTCCATATGTTTAACTAATACCAAAATCCGGACCATGCTTTATTTACTAAACCCCAACCCTTTTAAACATCAACCCAACACAAAACTAATACCCCAGCCCAACACATAAGCCCAAACCCGACCCCTTTTAATTAAATAAAAAGTTTGACCCCAGTCAAACTTCTTATCCCTTTCCCTAACCGCCAAATGAACCAGTCATCACCACCACCTCACCCACAGCTGGCTACCTAATCCGCCACCTCATCCCTCCTCCTATACACGTTACCTAACATTGCCAAATGCATTTAATGCATCTTCCTTCTCCCCAACAGTCAGAGATAGTGGGTTTACCACTTTCCCATTTTTCCCGCCAAAAGTTAATTTAATGGCTAAGATCATCTCTGCTCAATCAATGGCCAAGAATTGAAGTGGGATTTGACCAGAAGACCAAGTGGAACTCAAATGACTATAAAGAAGAGAAGAGAGGCAAGAGAAAAGACACTTTGGATTAGCCATTGTCAAGTAGTTAAATACCATTGGATTAGCCATGGTCAGTAGTGTAATTTTACTGCTTTCAAGTGTTAGTTTTGCATTGACAATGTTAAAACTAAACCTTATTTCCAGTAGTTAATGATAATTTTAAGTTTTATAAAATTTCATGTTATGACAAATTCATACCTCTAATTTCAAGTCATTTAATTTCTTGTTGATGATGATTGTTTAATGGACTCTTTAAGCTCATGTAGGCTCCTGACAAAAGCTTTCAAGCTTTTAGATATATCAAGACAGTTATGATCTTTTAAAAATCATAAGTAGATAAAAATCAAGAAAAACAATGAAAAACCAAAAAAATAATGAAGTGTTCTTGATAAAACTGCATGGAGCAAGGTTGATTTTGGATTGCCTTTGGTTTAGGAGCTCATTGGGAAGCTGAAGGATGTGTTCTGTGGCCTTGGTTCTCAGTTGTAAGCAGGAATCACTTGTAAGCCATATTATACCATTTTTGCATATTACTGTTCTAGTTGTTCAATTGCTAGAATCTTTGCATTTTTATGTTTCTTTGTTGATATTAAGTGTTATTAGAGTGTATTATTAGTTGTTTGTTCATTAGAATCACTTGTGCTAAAAATTGAAAAACCACACAGTGTTGAATACTAATGTGACAAGTTTGTGTTTCATGCTTGTGTTCTTGATATTTATGCTCATTTGGTCTGATTATGTGATAATATTAAGTTTAGAATCAGGTTCATAGACAGATTCATTGAAAACCTTGAAATTCATGTGACAAGTGGAAATTGAGGGACTGTTTGGATTTGCTATGATTTAGGACCATGAGGTTGTTTGAGTTGTTTATTTCTGTGTATGCATGATCCATTAGGCCATTTGAGGGATTGACACCCCTTTAAGCTCAGTGGTACTGTGTATATGGTCAAATTCACCTCAATTCCATCTCAGTGTTCACTGTGGTAATTTTAAGTTTTATAAAATGGTTTTGCTGTCTAATCTTTGTTAGGGGTTGTTAGGAATGTTGTTCTTGTTTGATATACATCACTAATGATCTTATGACCTCAGTCAAACCACCAAATTCAGTCTTTACTTAGTATATAGTCAAAATTGCTTTTAGCCTTTCTTAATTAGTTGTCTGTTAGGATTTTGGATTGCAAAACTCATTACAGTGGTCCATAAGTAAGTGATCTAGCTTAATTTAGTTTCATTGCAGCTTAATATGTCATGTTTAATCAGTAGAGTAAGTTTTAAATTCAGATTAGTCAAACTTTTAGTTTTTGTTAAAAAAGTCAATTTCAGTTTTTCAGTTTTTGATAGAACTTGTAAATTTTAGTGTGATCTTGATATTAGGATTTAGCTTATATGCTTTTAGGGTATTAATATTTTGTTGCTCATCTCCATTAGAATATTTTTAGTTGCCTTTATTAGCCTAGCTTAACTGCTTATTGTATTGCTTATATATAGCTATTTTTGCCCTGCTCCCAAGTTTAGCTGTCAAAGTCACAAGCTTGCAGAAGCTTGTTGACTTTGACCTAGCTTGTGCATTTGGCCTGTTTGTGTAGCCCTTGTGGCCCTTGTTTTATATTTGTACTTGTTTTTCCATTAGTAGCTTAATTAGATAGCTTAATCACCCTCCTTATCTTGTCCCATTTTCTGAGTGTGCAATAAAACTCAGAAAACCTAGCCTTTTCATAAGCTCACAAAAAGCTCAATTCTTGGACTTAGGTTTTGAAATTACTTTCTTTTAGAAGCTTATCTACTAGAGAATAAGTCCCAATTCTTAAATTCCATGCCCTAGCTTATTTGCTAGGGCTGCACTTAGCTTTTTGTTTGTCCCATTTCCTCAGTATATACTGAGGAATCAGGGGAAATATGCCATTTTCATAAGCCCCTCACAAGGTTATCTATGGACCAAAATGGTTGAGCTTGGGTTTTTTGGAAAGCTCACCAGGCCATCTTGCAACTTCAACTCTTACTTTGGCATTTTAAGCTTATCCCGTCAGCTTAAATGGCCATTCAAATAAGTTGCAGGCCTGCTTGGATCAGTGTGTGGATTTGGAATTGCTTATTAGCTTATTGCTAGCTTATAGGTGAATGCCAGTCCACAGGCTTGTTAATACTTGTCCATTGGACTTGTATAGATCTTATTTTACCCTTTGTTTCCTTTGAAAAGTTTTTTCAAGCTTATTCAGAGCTTATACTTCACTGTGAGCTCTTATGCTTAACTGAATAAGTCACAAGCCTTGAATCTGCTTATTTCCTTAGTTTTTATAGTTTCATTTTCTTTGACCATGTATAATATCAGTATGCTCATATCTCTTTACCCTTTGTTCAAACTATATAGCTTATTTCAAGCTTATTATGAGCTTGAGTTCCAACAGTCAAGCCAAAAGCTTACCTGTTGGACTCATAAGCTTACAATTTGTTTATTTTTAGGTTTGTAACCTTTTGTTTTCATTAAACTTGTTTAATATTAGTATTAGAATAGATCCAGAAAAAGAAAAGCCAAAAAGAACCACATAAAGCTAAGTGATAGCTTCTATTTAGAAGCTTAATTGCTTATTAGCTTATTTTCCTTAAGCACATATAGTTTTTATATTTTTCTTAGGTTCCTTTATTTATTTAATAATTATGTAAAAAGTTTCAGATTTTTCTTTATTCATTTAATACTTTTAATAAATCAATAATAGTTTTTAGTATTTAATAATAGTAAATAATTAATAATAAATACTATAATTGTAAAATAAATACATTTTCAGTTTTAAAATTCATTTTATAATATTTAAGATTTTTCAGATTCTTTATTTCATTTATTTAAGTTAATTTTAGATTTTCTTATTATTTAATTTTTAAATTCATTTAATTCAATTTTAATTTATAATAATTAAGTAAATAGTGTAAAAATTTATTTTAATTTTCTAATAATTTTCTTATCATTTTAGGGTTCCAAAAATATAATTTTCACATTTGTGGGAGTTGTATTGGACGGTATTCACTTTTTATTTTGGTACGGTTACGTAATTGTTACGTAAACGTACACGTTTTAGGTTTTTAGGTTTTCTTAACTTTGTAAATATAGTTATTTATTTTATTTTCATTTAATTTGCATTTAAGCCGTTAAGGCATGCAAATTCCCTCTTTGGGAATGTTTGTTTTATTTCGTTTTGTACGTTTACGTTTAATTTAATTTAAACGTACGTTTGTATATCTTTCACGTTTTTAGGTTTCTGATTGTACGTTTTTAACGATATAGCTGTGACAGAGCTATTACTATTCACATTCCTAGTGTTAGTCAGTCAGATTCCTGTTTTTGTATATTTCATATCATTTCAGCACACACATTCGTTATATTACATTTTACACACCTCGTTGGGACATAACGACCCGGGGATATAATTCTATACTCCCATGGATTTAAATTGCTTTTTCTCCCGGGCTGTCTAGGGCTCTTTTATTACGGTTGACCATTCACAAGTGGTTGGCTTGTGTGATAAAACCTGACCGTTCGGGAGGAATCAAATTTTGGCGCCGCTGCCGGGGAGGTGTGGTGCGTATAATGAATTTGTGTTTTGTTGAAATATCTATCCCTTGTATATATATTATATATAATATCATATTTCAATTCCAAAAACAATATAAAACACAAAAATATTTTCTTTTCCTTTGTATATATATATATATATATAAAAGATAAAAATCCAAAAACATTTTCCCTTTTCTGTTTATATTATAAAATCAAAAAATCCAAAAATATTCTCCTTCCCTATATATTCATAATTCTGTGAGTGGACCCCACTCCAATTTCTCACCCAATCATTTCCCCATGAACCATTTAATTCGGGGCCGAGTCAAGCTAGCGACTCGGTTATCAAAAACAGTAGCTCAACATGGGTTTTCACTCATGTTTTCTGTTTTCTTACCCCTTTCTACCACCTAAGTGTGGGGGTGTGCCCTACATTTCGTATATAGATCTAAAAAATAAATGAAAATTGTAAATATTAAAAAAGAGAATAATTGTTGTGTTTCCACACTTAGCTAAGAATGTTATCTTTTTACGTTCAAGGATTCGGCATAATAGCCGGGACTTTGAATATTGAGGACAATATTCAGTTCTAAGTGTGGGGGGGAAATTCTGGCAAATTTTTGATCATAAATGTACCCTTTTAGTCCCTTTTTCCCCAAAAATGGCCAAATTTAATTTTTTTTTTTAGTGGAAGTGCTATGCACTAAACACAACAAATGGTAATCAGTCCACCATGTCTAACCCACATAAGGATTGGCTAATCCAGGAGCAAACGGCTCTTGGTAAAGATATATCAAATCCGTTTATGGCTTGCAATTTGCCCAAAATTGTATGGTTTTCGACTCACCATATCCTAAAAAGTAAAGAGTTGACTAGCCCGCAAGATTATGGCTTGTGGTAAAGGCAGTAGAAAAACCATAATTGGTAATCAGCTCACCAAAGATAATAGTAATAATTTATCTAAGAGTTGGCTAGTCCAGAAGCAAACGGCTTTTGGTAAAGACAAATCAAAACGGTTGACAGCTGATGGTATGCTCAAAATCATTTGGTTATCATTGTACCAAAGTATCACATACTAAAACATTGGCTACTCCAGAAGCAATGGCTTTTGGTAAAGAGATTAAAATCCATTAAGTTTTCATAAAAGATTGCTAGGGACTAGCAATAGTTTAGTGTGGGGGATTTGATATGTGTCTAAATACACATATATTTAGTATTGATTAAACCCACAAAACGACTAAAAACACACAAATGACTTGCAAAATGGTACAAATATCATGAAAATGTGTTTTTATGTGATTCAGGTACAAAAGATTGAAAAACAAGTGAAAAACACATAAAGTTTACACAATTGTCATTTTCAGTCCCTGAAGTTTCATAATTTGGCAAAACTAGTCCCTGAAAGTTTAAAATGAGTAAAAAGTCAACTTTAGTCCTTGGATAATCAAACTTGTTCACAAATAATCCCTGGATAAAAGTTTACACAAAATGGCAACTTTACACCTCAAGTTACAAAATTGGCAAAATTAGTCCCTGGGTGTTCAAAAATGGTAATTTAACAAATTACACCCTTGTACTATTCATGAAATACAAATTGGAACAATTTGATAACTTTTGGGAAATTTACAACTTCACCCCCTGAAAATCAAAAAATGACAAGAATGGTCCTTGGTGTTTAAAAATAGAAAAATATCAACATTGGTCCTTGTACTAATGATATATTGCAAGTTTAGTCCCTTGAAGAAGTTTGGAAAGTTGGCAACTCAGGCCCCTCTACTTTCAGCAATTACAAGTGTGGTCCCTATGTTTAACTAATACCAAAATCCGGACCATGCTTTATTTACTAAACCCCAACCCTTTTAAACATCAACCAAACCCAAAACTAATACCCCAGCCCAACACATAAGCCCAAACCCGACCCCTTTTAATTAAATAAAAAGTTTGACCCCAGTCAAACTTCTTATCCCTTTCCCTAACCGCCAAATGAACCAGTCATCACTACCACCTCACCCACAGCTGGCTACCTAATCCACCACCTCATCCCCCCTCCTATACACGTTACCTAACATTGCCAAATGCATTTAATGCATCTTCCTTCTCCCCAACAGTCAGAGATAGTGGGTTTACCACTTTCCCATTTTTCCCGCCAAAAGTTAATTTAATGGCTAAGATCATCTCTGCTCAATCAATGGCCAAGAATTGAAGTGGGATTTGACCAGAAGACCAAGTGGAACTCAAATGACTATAAAGAAGAGAAGAGAGGCAAGAGAAAAGACACTTTGGATTAGCCATTGTCAAGTAGTTAAATACCATTGGATTAGCCATGGTCAGTAGTGTAATTTTACTGCTTTCAAGTGTTAGTTTTGCACTGACAATGTTAAAACTAAACCTTATTTCCAGTAGTTAATGATAATTTTAAGTTTTATAAAATTTCATGTTATGACAAATTCGTACCTTTAATTTCAAGTCATTTAATTTCTTGTTGATGATGATTGTTTAATGGACTCTTTAAGCTCATGTAGGCTCCTGACAAAAGCTTTCAAGCTTTTAGATATATCAAGACAGTTATGATCTTTTAAAATTCATAAGTAGATAAAAATCAAGAAAAACAATGAAAAACCAAAAAAATAATGAAGTGTTCTTGATAAAACTGCATGGAGCAAGGTTGATTGTGGATTGCCTTTGGTTTAGGAGCTCATTGGGAAGCTGAAGGATGTGTTCTGTGGCCTTGGTTCTCAGTTGTAAGCAGGAATCACTTGTAAGCCATATTATACCATTTTTGCATATTACTGTTCTAGTTGTTCAATTGCTAGAATCTTTGCATTTTTATGTTTCTTTGTTGATATTAAGTGTTATTAGAGTGTATTATTAGTTGTTTGTTCATTAGAATCACTTGTGCTAAAAATTGAAAAACCACACAGTGTTGAATACTAATGTGACAAGTTTGTGTTTCATGCTTGTGTTCTTGATATTTATGCTCATTTGGTCTGATTATGTGATAATATTAAGTTTAGAATCAGGTTCATAGACAGATTCATTGAAAACCTTGAAATTCATGTGACAAGTGGAAATTGAGGGACTGTTTGGATTTGCTATGATTTAGGACCATGAGGTTGTTTGAGTTGTTTATTTCTGTGTATGCATGATCCATTAGGCCATTTGAGGGATTGACACCCCTTTAAGCTCAGTGGTACTGTGTATATGGTCAAATTCACCTCAATTCCATCTCAGTGTTCACTGTGGTAATTTTAAGTTTTATAAAATGGTTTTGCTGTCTAATCTTTGTTAGGGGTTGTTAGGAATGTTGTTCTTGTTTGATATACATCAATAATGATCTTATGACCTCAGTCAAACCACCAAATTCAGTCTTTACTTAGTATATAGTCAAAATTGCTTTTAGCCTTTCTTAATTAGTTGTCTGTTAGGATTTTGGATTGCAAAACTCATTACAGTGGTCCATAAGTAAGTGATCTAGCTTAATTTAGTTTCATTGCAGCTTAATATGTCATGTTTAATCAGTAGAGTAAGTTTTAAATTCAGATTAGTCAAACTTTTAGTTTTTGTTAAAAAAGTCAATTTCAGTTTTTCAGTTTTTGATAGAACTTGTAAATTTTAGTGTGATCTTGATATTAGGATTTAGCTTATATGCTTTTAGGGTATTAATATTTTGTTGCTCATCTCCATTAGAATATTTTTAGTTGCCTTTATTAGCCTAGCTTAACTGCTTATTGTATTGCTTATATATAGCTATTTTTGCCCTGCTCCCAAGTTTAGCTGTCAAAGTCACAAGCTTGCAGAAGCTTGTTGACTTTGACCTAGCTTGTGCATTTGGCCTGTTTGTGTAGCCCTTGTGGCCCTTGTTTTATATTTGTACTTGTTTTTCCATTAGTAGCTTAATTAGATAGCTTAATCACCCTCCTTATCTTGTCCCATTTTCTGAGTGTGCAATAAAACTCAGAAACCCTAGCCTTTTCATAAGCTCACAAAAAGCTCAATTCTTGGACTTAGGTTTTGAAATTAGTTTCTTTTAGAAGCTTATCTACCAGAGAATAAGTCCCAATTCTTAAATTCCATGCCCTAGCTTATTTGCTAGGGCTGCACTTAGCTTTTTGTTTGTCCCATTTCCTCAGTATATACTGAGGAATCAGGGGAAATATGCCATTTTCATAAGCCCCTCACAAGCTCATCTGTGGACCAAAATGGTTGAGCTTGGGTTTTTTGGAAAGCTCACCAGGCCATCTTGCAACTTCAACTCTTTCTTTGGCATTTTAAGCTTATCCCGTCAGCTTAAATGGCCATTCAAATAAGTTGCAGGCCTGCTTGGATCAGTGTGTGGATTTGGAATTTCTTATTAGCTTATTGCTAGCTTATAGGTGAATGCCAGTCCACAGGCTTGTTAATACTTGTCCATTGGACTTGTATAGATCTTATTTTACCCTTTGTTTCCTTTGAAAAGTTTTTTTCAAGCTTATTCAGAGCTTGTACTTCACTGTGAGCTCTTATGCTTAACTGAATGAGTCACAAGCCATGAATCTGCTTATTTCCTTAGTTTTTATAGTTTCATTTTCTTTAACCATGTATAATATCAGTATACTCATATCTCTTTACCCTTTGTTCAAACTGTATAGCTTATTTCAAGCTTATTATGAGCTTGAGTTCCAACAGTCAAGCCAAAAGCTTAACTGTTGGACTCATAAGCTTACAATTTGTTTATTTTTAGGTTTGTAACCTTTTGTTTTCATTAAACTTGTTTAATATTAGTATTAGAATAGATCCAGAAAAAGAAAAGCCAAAAAGAACCACATAAAGCTAAGTGATAGCTTCTATTTAGAAGCTTAATTGCTTATTAGCTTATTTTCCTTAAGCACATATAGTTTTTATATTTTTCTTAGGTTCCTTTATTTATTTAATAATTATGTAAAAAGTTTCAGATTTTTCTTTATTCATTTAATACTTTTAATAAATCATTAATAGTTTTTAGTAATTAATAATAGTAAATAATTAATAATAAATACAATACTTGTAAAATAAATACATTTTCAGTTTTAAAATTCATTTTATAATATTTAAGATTTTTCAGATTCTTTATTTCATTTATTTAAGTTAATTTTAGATTTTCTTATTATTTAATTTTTAAATTCATTTAATTCATTTTTAATTTATAATAATTAAGTAAATAGTGTAAAAATTTATTTTAATTTTCTAATAATTTTCTTATTCTTTTAGGGTTCCAAAAATATAATTTTCACATTTGTGGGAGTTGTATTTGACGGTATTCACTTTTTATTTTGGTACGGTTACGTAATTGTTACGTAAACGTACACGTTTTAGGTTTTTAGGTTTTCTTAACTTTTAACTAACTTTGTAAATATAGTTATTTATTTTATTTTCATTTAATTTGCATTTAAGCCGTTAAGGCATGCAAATTCCCTCTTTGGGAATGTTTGTTTTATTTCGTTTTGTACGTTTACGTTTAATTTAATTTAAACGTACGTTTGTATATCTTTCACGTTTTTAGGTTTCTGATTGTACGTTTTTAACGATATAGCTGTGACAGAGCTATTGCTATTCACATTCCTAGTGTTAGTCAGTCAGATTCCTGTTTTTGTATATTTCATATCATTTCAGCACACACATTCGTTATATTACATTTTACACACCTCGTTGGGACATAACGACCAGGGGATATAATTCTATACTCCCATGGATTTAAATTGCTTTTTCTCCCGGGCTGTCTAGGGCTCTTTTATTACGGTTGACCATTCACAAGTGGTTGGCTTGTGTGATAAAACCTGACCGTTCGGGAGGAATCAAGTGATCAGCTCCCGAACTTTGTGAAAGACGTGTATTGCACATAACATCAATCACCGAACAACATAATATAATATCCATTAATATAAACACTAACCTAGGATGCATCCATATGCCCCCCGAACAATAATATAGGCCAATAATAAATATAATGTGCACGTTACGAACAATATGGGGACGGTGTGTAACATCACTCGAACACACTGGAGTCATGCCATTGGTGCATCAATGACACGGCCATGTTACCTTCATGGCTAGGTAACGAACTTGGCTCGGGTATCAAACTGAAAGGTCAAAGGTCAAAGGTCTAAATCACAGCAAAGGTCCAACTAGTCTAAGTCATCGAATCATAGTCAAAGTCCAAATATCAAAGGTTCATGGTAAAGGGTTCACGTCAAGATATTTCAGAATTAAATGACAAAGGTTCGAAATCTTTTAAAACGTTCTCTTATAAAAATAATCTTACAAAATGGTCTTCATAAAAATAGTCTTTTTAAAACAGTTTTTCATAGAGACAGTTCTAACAATAGTTTTCTGAAAACATTTTCATAAATAATCAAAAGGTTTTCTCATCCCCTTTACCATATCCAACATATTTGGGTTCAAGTCAAAGTTTATGGCAAAGTTCCTATCAGAGTTCACAGCAGGGTACAAGACAAGATTCAAGACAAAAGATCAAGGCAAAGGTTCAACTCTAAGGTTCACAATACAAGGGAACATAACAATGGCTTTGAGAAATCCTAAACGAATTAAAACAAGAGATCAAGAGAACGAATGCACCTTACTAGGAGGGCAGAATATCTGTACCTTATTGGCAGAACACAAGGATAGCAATTGACAAGGATCAAATTACTCCTTCCTCGAACCTAAGGGAGTAGAAGACAGAATGACAAGTGGTTTTTAGTTATCTTTCCATCTTAAGTAACTTTCTATTTTTAGTAACTTTCCTTGTTAGGTAACTTTAGTTATTAACATGTCCGTTTATCAACTCAAAGTATTTGAGATAACCATATTAGTGGTTTAAGGTTCATAATGTCATTCACATAAGTTTAGGGTTCTTAATGTGGTTTCCATAGTTTTAAGGTTTATTTTGCACTTATAACAAGTTTAGTGGTTCTAATATCATTATGTTAAGAAAAGGGTATAAAATATAAATATTATCAAGTTACAGGTTTTTACAAGTTAAGTCCTTTAGTTTTAGAATAATGACCATTTAAACCCTTTGGTTTGAAAAATAAACCTTTAACACCTTTTTAACACTTTGAAAACTTTACCCAGATTCTACATTCAATTCTGACCTGTTTTGCACGATTTTTCATCCTTATAAGAACTCAGAATAAAAATTCCCAAAACTTCACACACGCTCCTATATGCCTTAAGAATTTACCCTAATTTTTCCAGAATTTATTAACTAGTATAGGTACAAATGAAAAATCCTTTTTACTAACATGTTCCAGAATCGGATCTGATGAGACACCCGAAAAGTAATTAATTCTCAACCCCATTTAAAAAATTATAAAAATCTAAAAAAATTGAAGTAACTAATAGACATATCAAAAATTACCCAGTTCAAAGGACACCTTCCAGTTCATTATGGTTTGAAAATGATAAATGAAAAACACATACTGTTTTTCCAGACATACGAATTCGATTAGACACTCAATTTTCCAAAAATCAAAAAGTGGTCTTCCAAGCCTCTAAAATTTACAAGATTAATTTTCCCAGATAGCTATTTCATTGAACTTAGTTCTAGACTCAAAAACCACCTAAATACACATTACCATTATTTTTATATAGTCGTTCAAAGTCGCATATAGTTCCAGACCAGTAGCAGTTTTTATGTTTCATGCATATACTTATAGTTTAATCTTTCCAATCATTAATTATTGACATAAAACATTTTTAGATGAGTTCATCCATGTTTAGGTCGAATTAATACAGATCATAACATATTCAAAACAATTTAAAAACATCACATACACACTGATCGATCATAGGTTAGGGTTTATTTAGGGTTTTTTAGTTCCTGATTTTATGTAGTATATTCTTATAACCTTTTGATTGTATAATGACTAGAATATCAGATTTTCAAATAAGAATCGAACAATAGATTTAGTGTTGCGAATACCCTTGAAGACAAGAACACGAATAACACGAACAACTAAGATCGAACACCACGACTCCTCTTTTCTCCTTCTTTTTCTGGATCGTACAGCAGCAGAAACAAACACTGGATCGAATTAGGGTTCAAGAAACAATTCGAAGGGATCAATGAAGAAAAGAACAAGATTACCTTGGTGATTATGAGCAAAATTAAGCCTTTTGTTGTTGGTTTGGATCGACAGAAACACAGCAGCAAGGGCAAAGAAAACAGTTGACTATTTTTGAGATTAGGGTTTGTGTTTGTACCGTATATATGGGATATAGAGAAAGAGTTGGGATAGCTTTGCTCTTGTTTTTGGAATGATCAAAATACACGGTTTTGGAGAGTTTTTGTAGGAGTATGCACCGAATATTTTTGAGAGTTTACAGGGGGATTAAATCTTCCAAACTTTGGCCAATATTACAATGTATCTTTTACTTAAATGTAGGCTTATTATTTCTTGTAGCATAACCGAATTTTTGGAGCCCTTAAATATATTGAATTCCTACTAGTGTAGCTAGTTTGTAGGATCTTTAATTTCGTAACATAACTTCATAATATAATGTTTTTATTTGGAGCTCAAATTCATCACATAACATAAGTCATAATTATTTTAAGTTGAGTATAATAAATGTTACTCGTAGAATATTCATAAGTTATTAAAATTTTAAATTTGATGGCATTTTTGTCATTTCGGTTTGTATAAATTTTCGGGTTTTACAACTTTTCCCCTCTAAAAAAAAATTTTCGTCCTCGAAAATTGAAGTGAAATGAAATGGAAAGCATAACGGACCGCAAACGGAAATGAAGTAAAACGGAAAACGAACAAAGACATACCGGATCAAAATACGAAATGTGGATAACTAGCTCGTATCGATTCTTCGGTTTCCCAGGTAGCCTCACGCTATTGGTGATTCCTCCCCAGAATCTTTACAAACGGAATAACTTTATTTCTCATGACTCGAATCAAAACGAACTGGGTTCAAATTTCCGCAGAAAGAGACAAATTAGGTTGATTTAGAACAAAAGGTCCATGCAACATCAAGTGGACGATAGGCGAATCTTCCGGAAAGCTCATATGGAATACTAACAAGAAATTAATTGTATCGACGGTAAGGAGTTTTACAAGAATTCAAGATTTATCACTGAGGGCAACAGAATGAAAACGAGAGTCCAAACTCATCCAGATATTTAACGAGCGAAGGTAGAGTATACGCATAGGTAGAATGATCCTAAGGTCTCACTAACGTAGCTAATCTAACGGAGATTCAAATTCTAAACTTCTTAGGTGCTCCCCAAGATATCCTATGCCCACAACAAGTGCACGTTATATGATGTAAGTATTATCATGTTGGCCAGACGTCATAATACTGGCATCATATAATTATGCCCTCATGATGGTCATACTTTATCTCAAGTCGTAATCAAAACCACCTATCTTAATCCACCTAGTACTTCTACTGTCTCGAGGTCAACAAAATCGAATGCCCTAGTCAAGAGGGAAAAACAAAACTATTCGCAAGAGTATCAAAATCTCAGATTGTCTAGCAAAAGCGGGGCACGCCGTCACAAGCATCATATCTTCCACAATTCGCCAAAATCTCTCAAAACAAAGCCATCGCCGAACATACGAGAATGAACACGAACAGAAATGCTTCTAGGAAACTTAAATCATTAAAGGATCTTATTACTATATAACGAAACTTAAGAGGGTCTATGGAAGTGAAAGTTAGTCGTCAAAATCTTTGGTCTTCCCAGAATCAATTCTTCCAACATAGAGGGTCTGTTTCTAAACTCCTTCCATCCAACACATCCAATCTCCTCAAGTCCGGTTAATCTGTCTTCGTCTGTCCATCAATCGGGAAGTGAAACCAAAATCGGGAACTTGTGTCTGGTTCGTCGAGCCTTCCGCAGTTCTTCTTGAAATGTGATGGAGTAATGTGGATTTCTGGCACGATCTTTGAATTTCTCTATCATCCAGCCTGCTTCCGCTCTCAATTCATCTTAGTACAACCAAGATGAATAGGAAAATTAGACTGCATGTCTTCATCAGCTCCAGGTTCGCCATCTTGACTAAATTTCCTCTTCTGCATCGCCAACACTTCTACCTTGTAAGGAATGTCTTCACTCTTCAGGGTAGCCGCCGTTGTTGTCAACTCCCGGTCAGGCAGGGAAATAATTCTTCTGATATTTCTCTAGTTGTCCTAATGTATACGAAAACCTTCTGTGCTGTAAGGGAGTATAACCGAGTCTCTTTCTGATTTATCCCAAAGATTGTTCCGCCTGAAGGTATGGCAGCTAATTTCTAATCCAGCTTTTCCAAAACTCCATTCTAAATCTCTGTTCACGAAATTCCTCAATGGTATCTTAAGTTGCAAACATCTTCCCGAATTCTTCTGCAAATTTTAATGGGTTTCAGTTCTCCGTTCTGCTATCGGTCTTGACCAATTGGTGATAGCTTTCAAAGCTTGCAGCATTTAGAGAGGTATCCTAAATTATCGCTATCTCAATCAGTATCAATCTCTCAGAAAGTACAAGTGATCGACTAATTTCCTAACAAAGTGTAAAGATGATTTTCATGCTCTTCCTCGTTTCCGAAAGTACTATTAAGTCATACAATGACCATTTGTCCAAGTACTCACGAGAAAAACATTATTTATCAAATTCACAAAACAGTCAGAGCTTTAGCTAATACTATTAGCGTCCCTAACCGTCATAGCAGTCGTTTATGAATACAGAAGGCGATTCCAAGAATAAAATTTATTCATCAGAAGAAAACTTCGCGCTCTGAAATTAAACAAATACGTAGTCGTTTCAGGGAGGATGAATATTGGCTCCTAACAGTAATATGGTTCAGCTATCTCCAGTCACCATCCTTCTTTATCGCGAACGAAACTAAAACACGCCCAGAATACTACACTTAGGTAAACTCACTTCCTGGTCTTCGGTTGCTGCTCTTCCCGGTTGCTCGAATCAACTGGTCTGATCCCGGACACATCTGAAAGACACCTTCGCTTGGTGACCAGACAATCTCTCGCTATCAAGTCAAATCCTTCTTCACGCTCCGATGGAAAAATTTGGTGGTTCAACCAGGAATTATATTCAGAAAACTCAGGGTGCCCAATAACTCTCAAGATGAGGTTCATTCATTGGTGCACGAGATGGGTGAAACGAAATCAACTAGTGTCGGAAGATTTATAGATACTTATCAAAAACAAGAGACAAAAAGAGAATACATCAAGTACGTCATCGCCATGGAGATTCTCAGAGTGCCCGAAGAGGCATCAAAATGATTGATGAAAGGATTAGAGATCAGAGTCAAAATCTGAAGATGAGGATTAATAGTATCAGGCAATTATTATGAATTCTCAATTTCTCTAAGATTTAAATAGGTTTCAAAACCTAGGTGGTGCAAAGCATAAGCTTTCGATTTTTAAAAGTGATATCAGATATCAACAGGATCTAACCAAAAGTGATAATTGTCAGGGTTCTCATAGGAGTAGTAATGGATCACTCAGAACTGAGTAGTATCAGATGATACACTTCATATCCGTCATGAGTAATGAATTTGTAGAATGTGTCAAACACATTATGGTTGAATGACCATCTGGATGGTCGGAGAGGTATCAAACCATTTATCAACCTAATCGGAAACGGGGATTCCAAATCAGGAAGTGAAACTTAAATGGTGCAAGGTATCCATGTAGTTCTCGAGGGATTTCAAACTTACTTGGTTACTAAACTTAGGTTGCAAGCTTTCTAGCTTCTGAAACAAAAGTTCCTATAAGGCTTAGCTAAAGGCAAAGGCACGAATCAGAGTAATGCGGAAGCAATGATACATAAACAAATACCTTATAGTCTACCCATTCCTCACCGGTCAAAACTTACGTTCCTATTGGGAAATCTTAAAGCAAATTTTCAAAGGTTGTTGTACGAGCGCCTACAGGGAAAACTTAGTGGTCCTAACTTACACAGGCCAAGGGTAAATGTATTACGAATCGCAGCCTGTCTCTCTGATACCATAATTGTAACACCCCAACCCGGCAAGGGTAGAAGTATCACATTAATGGTTTCATATCAGATAAAAACAAAGCATACATTCATTAGTAATACAAGAGTTCTCAAAGGTTACAAATGAAATACTGAAATACAAGGCTAACAAGAAAACCAAAAGCTAAATACTACATCTGCAAATGCAATTCCTTCTAAGAGTCTCTACTTCAGAATAACTATCCAGGTCTTCTAAGTCCAAAAGTCTCTTCACTCATACCCAGCTTCCAACTAAAACCTGCCGCGGGAAAAGAAACGCGGCTGAGCTTAAAAAGCCCAGTGAACAGATATATAGAAACGAAAACGAAAGCAAAAGAAAATGAACATGAATAGTTTAGTGCATTGGAATATATAAGTCATAAGCAAAGAATATGAATAAGAATGAAATGAAAAGAAAAGGAAAGAAAAAGTAATAAGGGTCAGTAATCCTCCACGAGCCCGAACAAATCAAATATAGTAACCCTGTAGCAATCTAGAGGGGATGCCTCTCAAGTAACCAGATAATATGAGGGGTGACCTCATGTATCAAATTGGAGTGATCAGCTCCCGAACTTTGTGAAAGACGTGTATTGCACACAACATCAATCACCGAACAACATAATATAATATCCATTAATACAAACACTAACCTAGGATGCATCCATACGCCCCCCGAACAATAATATAGGCCAATAATAAATATAATGTGCACGTTACGAACAATATGGGGACGGTGTGTAACATCACTCGAACACACTGGAGTCATGCCATTGGTGCATCAATGACACGGCCATGTTACCTTCATGGCTAGGTAACGAACTTGGCTCGGGTATCAAACTGAAAGGTCAAAGGTCAAAGGTCTAAATCACAGCAAAGGTCCAACTAGTCTAAGTCATCGAATCATAGTCAAAGTCCAAATATCAAAGGTTCATGGTAAAGGGTTCACGTCAAGATATTTCAGAATTAAATGACAAAGGTTCTAAATCTTTTAAAACGTTCTCTTATAAAAATAATCTTACAAAATGGTCTTCATAAAAATAGTCTTTTTAAAACAGTTTTTCATAGAGACAG
Source organism: Artemisia tridentata subsp. tridentata (assembly GCA_021014915.2). Lineage (NCBI taxonomy): Eukaryota > Viridiplantae > Streptophyta > Magnoliopsida > Asterales > Asteraceae > Artemisia > Artemisia tridentata. The sequence continues at coordinate 387,815,970 of CP139507.1, read as the reverse complement.
TTCTAACAATAGTTTTCTGAAAACATTTTCATAAATAATCAAAAGGTTTTCTCATCCCCTTTACCATATCCAACATATTTGGGTTCAAGTCAAAGTTTATGGCAAAGTTCCTATCAGAGTTCACAGCAGGGTACAAGACAAGATTCAAGACAAAAGATCAAGGCAAAGGTTCAACTCTAAGGTTCACAATACAAGGGAACATAGCAATGGCTTTGGGAAATCCTAAACGAATTAAAACAAGAGATCCAGAGAACGAAGGCACCTTACTAGAAGGGCAGAATATCTGTACCTTATTGGCAGAACACAAGGATAGCAATTGACAAGGATCAAATTACTCCTTCCTCGAACCTAAGGGAGTAGAAGACAGAATGACAAGTGGTTTTTAGTTATCTTTCCATCTTAAGTAACTTTCTATTTTTAGTAACTTTCCTTGTTAGGTAACTTTAGTTATTAACATGTCCGTTTATCAACTCAAAGTATTTGAGATAACCATATTAGTGGTTTAAGGTTCATAATGTCATTCACATAAGTTTAGGGTTCTTAATGTGGTTTCCATAGTTTTAAGGTTTATTTTGCACTTATAACAAGTTTAGTGGTTCTAATATCATTATGTTAAGAAAAGGGTATAAAATATAAATATTATCAAGTTACAGGTTTTTACAAGTTAAGTCCTTTAGTTTTAGAATAATGACCATTTAAACCCTTTGGTTTGAAAAATAAACCTTTAACACCTTTTTAACACTTTGAAAACTTTACCCAGATTCTACATTCAATTCTGACCTGTTTTGCACGATTTTTCATCCTTATAAGAACTCAGAATAAAAATTCCCAAAAATTCAAAAACGCTCCTATATACCTTAAGAATTTACCCTAATTTTTCCAGAATTTATTAACTAGTATAGGTACAAATGAAAAATCCTTTTTACTAACATGTTCCAGAATCGGATCTGATGAGACACCCGAAAAGTAATTAATTCTCAACCCCATTTAGAAAATTTATAAAAATCTAAAAAAATTCCAGTAACTAATAGACATATCAAAAATTACCCAGTTAAAAGGAAACCTTCCAGTTCATTATGGTTTGAAAATGATAAATGAAAAACACAGACTATTTTTCCAGACATACGAATTCGATTAGCCACTCAATTTTCCAAAAATCAAAAAGTTGTCTTCCAAGCCTCTAAAATTTACAAGATTAATTTTCTCAGATAGCTATTTCATTGAACTTAGTTCTAGACTCAAAAACCACCTAAATACACGTTACCATTATTTTTATATAGTCGTTCAAAGTCGCATATAGTTCCAGACCAGTAGCAGTTTTTATGTTTCATGCATATACTTATAGTTTAATCTTTCCAATAATTAATTATTGACATAAAACGTTTTTAGATGAGTTCATCCATGTTTAGGTCGAATTAATACAGATCATAACATATTCAAAACAATTTAAAAACATCACATACACATTGATCGATCATAGGTTAGGGTTTATTTAGGGTTTTTTAGTTCCTGATTTTATGTAGTATATTCTTATAACCTTTTGATTGTATAATGACTAGAATATCAGATTTTCAAATAAGAATTGAACAAGAGATTGAGTGTTGCGAATACCCTTGAAGACAAGAACACGAATAACAGGAACAACTAAGATCGAACACCACGACTCCTCTTTTCTCATTCTTTTTCTGGATCGTACAGCAGCAGAAACAAACACTGGATCGAATTAGGGTTCAAGAAACAATTCGAAGGGATCAATGAAGAAAAGAACAAGATTACCTTGGTGATTATGAGCAAAATTAAGCCTTTTGTTGTTGGTTTGGATCGACAGAAACACAGCAGCAAGGGCAAAGAAAACAGTTGACTATTTTTGAGATTAGGGTTTGTGTTTGTACCGTATATATGGGATATAGAGAAAGAGTTGAGATAGCTTTGATCTTGTTTTTGGAATGATCAAAATACACGATTTTGGAGAGTTTTTGTAGGAGTATGCACCGAATATTTTTGAGAGTTTACAGGGGGATTAAATCTTCCAAACTTTAGCCAATATTACAATGTATCTTTTACTTAAATGTAGGCTTATTATTTCTTGTAGCATAACCGAATTTTTGGAGCCCTTAAATATATTGAATTCCTACTAGTGTAGCTAGTTTGTAGGATCTTTAATTTCGTAACATAACTTCATAATATAATGTTTTTATTTGGAGCTCAAATTCATCACATAACATAAGTCATAATTATTTTAAGTTGAGTATAATAAATGTTACTCGTAGAATATTCATAAGTTATTAAAATTTTAAATTTGATGGCATTTTTGTCATTTCGGTTTGTATTAATTTTCGGGTTTTACAAAAATGCTCTAAGTCATTATTGCTCCTCGTTATAGAGTTACTGCTGCTTATGAAGGTTAAGACTGCTAGTGTATATTATAACTGCTGAGAACTTCAAGGAAATATACACTGAGTAGTTAATGTTGCTAGAAGAAAACTTAGTGCTGCTAGTACTAAGTTACAACTGCTGAAGACTTAATGCTTCCAGAGTACAGAGTTAGTACTGCTAAGTGTTTATTAGTACTGCTGGAGTATTAGAGTCGGTTAAATTTGTATAGAATGTTTTGATAAGTATAGAAAAGATTCTTTAAAGATTTATCTTGTATATAAAGTAATTGTAAGCCGACTAGGACTCCTTAGTCTATAAAAGGAGGTCCGAGGGCATTGAGTTAGATACGTATTATTCATAGCTTCAAGGTTGTAAAACCCTAATACTATGAGAGTATTCGTATTAATAATATTGAAGCTGTTGGTTTGTTTATTCTTTTGTTACTGTTCTTCTTAATACTATTGTTTAGATTCCGCATAAACCTTAGTAAATTCAATACAGTTTCTATACTAGTTGTGTTAGTTTACCTAGCATAACTAAACCTTTACAAGCTAAGGGAATTCGATCAAGTATATAACTGGGATCAACAAGTGGTATCAGAGCTTGTGATTTAGAAGTTGTGATCAAGAAGAACCTGTTTAAGCTTGAGATTGTTTAGATTTGCCTAAAGACATCGATTCAGACTCTGCACGTATGGTTACTGCATCAAAGGTTCCAATGCTCAAGGCTAATGAGTATGAGATCTGGAGAATGAGAATTGAGCAGTACATTCAGATGATTGATTTCCAACTCTGAGATATCATTGAGAATGGAAACGAAAAAACCAAAAACAACTGTTTATGCAGAAGGTTTTCCTACAGTTGTGCCTCTTACAACTGCTGAGGGAGAAGCTCAAAGAAGACTTGAAGTTAAGGCAAGAAGTATGTTGATGATGGCCATTCCTAATGAGCATCAGTTGAAGTTCAACTCCATTAAAGATGCTAAGTCTCTAATGGAAGCTATTGAAAAGAGGTTTGGAGGTAATGCTGCTACTAAGGAGGCAAAGAAAAATCTTTTGAAACAGCAATATGAAAACTTTTCTTCTCAAGGTTCTGAGATGCTAGATCAAACCTTTGATCAAATTTAAAAACTTATAAGTCAATTAGAGATGTTGGGAGAAGTGATCTCTCAGGAAGATATGAATCAAAAGTTTTTGAGAAGCATGTCCTCTGAATGGAGCACACATGTTGTTGCGTGGAGAAACATGGATGAATTAGACACAATGATCTTGGATTATCTTTACAACAACCTAAAAGTTTATGAACCAGATGTCAAAGGGACTAGCTTAAGTACTAATTCACAAAACATGGCTTTTGTGTCATCCTCAAACAACTCTAGCAGTACAAATGAAGCAGTTACTACTACACATGGGGTTACTACTGCTAACACTCAGGTTAATGCTGCTAGTTCTACAAACATTGAGAACTTGAGTGATGTTGTTATCTATGCATATTTGTCTAGTCAATCTAATAATCCTCATAGTGTACATGAGGACTTAGAACAGATTCATCCAGATGATCTTGAAGAGATGGATCTGAAGTGACAGATGGCTATGTTAACAATGAGGGCAAGGAGATTCTTGAAGAATAGTGAAAGACAGCTCAAGCTCAATGGGAAAGACAACATGGGGTTTGATTAGTCCAAGGTTGAATGCTGCAACCGTCACATAAAGGGAAACTTTGCTAGGGAAAGCAGGGCACCAAGGAGTCAAGACTACAAGAATGGAGAAAGCTCAAGGAAAACTGTGTCTGTGAAAGCAACTAATTCCACAGCTTTGGTGTCTTGTGATGGCCTGGGTGGATATGATTGGAGTGACCAAGCTTCAGAAGGACCAAACTTTGCACTCATGGCTTATTCATCTTCCACTTCAAGCTCTGACACTAAGGTATCTAATGAATCTGGTTGTTCTTATAAATCTTGCTTAGATACTGTTGAGTCTCTTAAAGCTCAAAATAATCAACTAATAGATGATTTAAGAAAGTCTGAGTTGCTTTGTTTAGGTTATAAAGTAGGTCAAGAGTCTGTAGAGAAAAGACTAGAATTCTTTAAAACAAATGAAACTGAGTTAGTAGAAAAGATTAATGTTTTAAAGAGTGAGATTTATGTAAGAGATGAGCTTATCACAGAACTTAGAAGAAGGATTGATGTAGCTCAGAAAGAAAAAGATATAGCTCAACAGGAAATAGATAACTTTCAATGTAAAGTAAATAGGCTTGAACATGCATCTGAAGGAGTAAACAAGATAATAGAGCACCAACTTATGAGGAAAGGTAGTGGCATAGGCTATAATGAAGTTCCCCCTCCCATTACAAGGAAATTTGTGCCTCTTATGAAAGAATTGTCTTGTTTAATTAAGTCGGCTAATCAGTCTGTAGATGAGAGTAGTAATGCTAGGTCTAATGAGGAAAAGTCTATGGTTAATAGGAAGTATTCTGATGCACCAATTATTGAAGATTGGGAGTCAGATGATGAGGATAAGGTTAAGTCTATAGCTAAGGTTGAAAGAAAAACAATTAAGCCTAGTGTAGAAAAGATAAAGTTTGTCAAACCTGACTTTGGTAGTAAGTTAACTAGGAAAATTGTTGATCATGTTGAGAAACCTAGGAATATCACACACTGTCCTAGAGGGAATCAGAGGAATTGGAATAACATGATATCTCAAAGACTAGGAAGTGATTGGCAAATGTTCAATAAAGCTTGTTATTATTGTGGTAGTTTTGAACACTTGCAACAAGATTGTCATAACTATCAAAAACCTGTTTGGAACTATGCTAGGAGGGTAAATCACCAAATTTTTTCTAAAAATACTCACCCAAATGCTAAGAGAAATATAGTTCCAAGAGCAGTGTTAATGAAATCTGGGTATGTATCAGTTTATACTGCCAAGCAAAATATTTCTAAAACATACTGCTAGACAAGTTGACACTGCTCCCACTAAGAGAATAGTGAATGGTGCTAAACCAAGGTTACAGTTTTCAAAAATGGCACATTCATCTGTAACAAGACCCATTTAAAGGAAAACAGCATTTAGTGCTGCTAAGGCAAAAGCAGTAGTTACTACTGCTAAGCCAAAAGTAGTAACTAATACTGTTTGTGGGGATCATTTTTATGCTGTTAAGGCATCAGCATGTTGGGTTTGGAAACCAAAAATAAAATTTTTAGACCATGTTTCCAAACATGACAGTGCATCAATTGTCCTAAAGAAATTTGATTATATTGATTCACAAGACAGATCCAAGTCAGTAATGGCTTGGGTCCCCAAGAGAAACTGATTTTCTTACTTTATGTGCAGGGAAATCCACAGGTGGAGTTACAAGATCAAGGAGTTATTGACAGTGGATGCTTAAGGCACATGACTGCGAACATGTCCTATCTTACAGATTTTGAGCCAATTGATGGAGGATATGTTGCCTTTGGGAGTAATCCCAAAGGATGGAAAATATCAGGGAAAGGTACAATCAAAACTGGTAAATTAGATTTTGAGAATGTGTACTTTGTAAAAGAGCTTAAGTTTAACCTCTTTAGTGTCTCACAAATGTGTGACAAAAAGAACAGTGTTCTTTTTACTGACACTGAATGCTTTGTCTTGTCTCCTGACTTTAAGTTAACTGATGAAAGTCATGTTTTGCTTAAGGTTCCTAGAAAAGACAATATATACAGTGTTAATTTAGAGAACATGGTTCCCAAACGAGGTTTGACTTGTCTCTTTGCAAAGGCTACATCTGATGAATCTAAGCTTTGGCATAGAAGGCTTAGACACTTAAATTTTAAAACAATGAATAAATTGGATTAAGGGAAATCTTGTAAGAGATTTACCTTCAAAAGTTTTTGAAATTGATGAAATTTGTATTGCTTGTCAGAAGGGAAAGCAACATAGAGCCTCTTGTAAGACCAAAACAATGAACTCTATAAGTCAGTCTTTACATATGTTGCACATGGATTTATTTGGACTAACCTTTGTAAAAAGTTTGATGAAAAAGATGTATTTCCTAGTTGTCACTGATGATTTTAGTAGGTTTACTTGGGTTTTCTTTTTAGCAACTAAGGATGAAACCAGTGGAATCCTTAAGTCTTTCATTACCAGGATAGAAAACCTAGTTAATCATAAGGTTAAGGTGATAAGATGTGACAATGGAACTGAATTCAAGAATAGGGATATGAATCAGTTTTGTGAAGTGAAGGGTATTATGAGACAGTATAGTGTAGCTAGAACTCCTCAACAAAATGGTGTTGCTGAGAGGAGAAATAGGACACTAATTGAGGCTGCTAGAACAATGTTAGCTGATTCTAAGCTACCAACTACTTTTTGGGCTGAAGCAGTTAATACTGCTTGCTATGTGCAAAATAGAAGTTTAGTAGTTAAGCCTCATAACAAGACCCCTTATGAACTTTTACATGGTAGAGCACCAATGTTAAGCTTTTTAAGACCATTTGGGTGTCATGTTACTATCCTTAATACCATTGATCGCTTAGGCAAGTTTGATGGAAAGGCTGATGAAGGAACTTGCATATTAGGTTTAGTGAGAGTACACCTAATGTTGCAGGGAGTGGACCAAACTGGCTGTTTGATATTGATGCACTAACCAAAACAATGAATTATGAGCCAGTTGTTGCAGGTACACAGTCTAATGATTTTGCAGGTACAAACACAAGTGAAAGTACAGGTCAAGCTAATAAGGAGACAGGACCTGGAAAAGATTATGTCTTGCTACCTATATGGACTGCTGATCCACTTATCTCAACCAAAGTTCCAAAGAGTTCTAAATAAGATGATCAAGATGAAGATCCAAAAGATGATAAAGAAGATGGTGTTAAGTCTTCAAGTGATAAGGAAAAGCAGGATGATGAAGCTCCAACTGAATTTGGTGATCAAGTGAAGGATGATAATGTTAGCAGTTCTAATGAAGTTAATGTTGCTGGTGATGGAAACAACATTAATAGCATTACCAAAGATAAAACTGTTAATACTGCTGACAAGGATGGCATTGCTGATAATGAGGATGAATATCCATTTGATCCAAACATGTCCCCTTTGGAAAATATATATGCAGATACTGATGAAGAAGAAGTTGTTGAAGAGGCTGACATAAACAACATGGATGATACTATCCCTGTCAGTCCTATTCCAACTACCAGAATTCACAAGGATCATCCTAAATAGCAAGTAATTGGAGATATGAAATCTGCTGTTCAAACAAGAAGAATAACCAAGGATTTGAAGGAACAAGGTTTCTTTGCTAGATCTCTTAGGCAGAGAAATAGTCACAAAGATCTTGAAAATTGTTTATTTGCTTGTTTCTTATCACAAGTAGAACCCAAGAATGCACATAAAGCATTATAGGATCCAAGCTGGGTGGAGGCTATGTAAGAGGAGCTTTTGCAATTCAAGCTACAATAAGTTTGGACTCTGGTTGATTTGCGTAATGGAAAAAGGGCAATTGGTACTAAATGGGTTTTCAGATGTAAGAAAGATGAAAGAGGTATTGTGGTGAGGAATAAAGCAAGATTAGTTGCTCAGGGATACACACAAGAAGAAGGGATTGACTATGATGAATTCTTTGTCCCAGTTGCAAGAATTGAAGCTATAAGGTTGTTCTTGGCTTATGTTTCATACAAAGATTTTGTGGTGTATCAGATGGATGGGAAGAGTGCTTTTCTATCTGGGACAATTGAAGAAGAACTATATGTCTCTCAACCACCTGGATTTGAAGATCCTGACTTTCTTGATAAGGTATACAAGGTGGAAAAAGCACATTATGGTTTACATCAAGCTCCCAGAGCTTGGTATGACACATTGTCAACATACCTGTTGGACAATGGTTTTTGTAGAGAGAAGATTGACAAGACCTTGTTTATCAGAAGATACAAAGATGATATTCTGCTAGTTCAAGTTTATGTTGATGATATTATCTTTGGATCAACAAACAAGGTGTTATGCATTGAGTTTGAGAAATTGATGCATGAAAGGTTTCAGATGAGTTCTATGGAAGAACTCACATTCTTCCTAGGATTGCAAGTGAAGTGATGCGTGGTTTTGCAACCTTACAACAGGTTTTACCTCTCGAGGGATCTCAAGAGGCTTACAACCCCACCAGGCAGTGTACCTGACCGATGTAGTATAGTGTAGTGGTAAGTACGGGGGATTGATCGTTCTCCATAGGGAATAGTGTTCGTTAGGTATGAAAAATTACTCTAATAGGTCTAAGGGTGAGAGAAGATTCTTTTTATGTTTTTATATTTTTATGAAAGGAAGTAAAATCTCGGGTTTGAAAGAGTGGGCGGAATTAGTTGCTAGTCAACTAACCCAAATTACTACGAATGCAAATAAAATAAAATAACAAAAATGAAAATGTTGGTGAAAACTTATGTGGAGGGAAATGTGTTTACATAGATTTCCTTACTCCCTAACTATCTTTTACCGGTTGATTAGTGTGTATTAGTTGCGTGGATGACGGGTGTATTCCTTAATACCAGTCGTGGGGTGGCGTACGTACTTCCCCAACTCTACAAGCTCCTACTTCACTCCTATGTCGAGCCGGCTAGGAAGCTCCTAACATGGGATCACTAGAATTCGCTTGTGCATTAAATACAACCATAAAAACCTTTAGTACGCATTGGTTCATGTTTCTTAAGACGTTCAAGCAAGTTACCGAATAGGAAGTTAGCCAGTTTTCTTAAGCCTAACATAGATAAACAATCATCCAATACAACTAATAACACACTAATAACCAATAATCAATAGCTAGGTTTCATTAGATCTAAGCAAACACAAGATAAATCTAGCCTAACATGTTAAACAAAAGACAAGAATAAGATAGAATCAAACAACACATAGACATATTGAATGATTAATTGATAACTTATCTTCAATGTAACATGGAAGATCTCAAGGAAAAAAGCCTTGAAAGAGCTGCCAAATTCGTCCTAGGGTTTTCACACACAAAGTTCCCCAATAAGTTCCACACTAATGACAAAGAATTGCAAAACTATAATATAGATTTTTAGATCTGACGGCGTCACGTTATGGAGTGTGACGCCGTCACCTCGCCGCTTTTAGGGTTCCCGGATGACCTTCTTGACGCCGTCCCTCTTTAGCTCTCCAAAATCCGTTCTGGCCTATCAAGGCTTGACGCCCTCAGACTATGAACGTGACGCCGTCCCTCTTTAAATTATAACGTGACGACCTTGATCAAATTAAAGGGTGACGCCGTCAGAATTCCCATGCAATTTTCACTGGCTTATCATGAGTAAATTTCACATCCACCACTTTTGCCAAGCCATGACGCCGTCCAGGCATAATCCTGACGCCGTCAAAGGTAACTTTCAGCAAGATTTTGAGACTTTGCCGTTTTCTTCACTTTTATGCTCCAAAAACGTCCAAAATGCTTCCTTTTCCAGATTTCTTCTCAAAAGTACCTAAAATGACAAAAGGAACGATTTAGGGCAATATTTGATCAAATAAATACGATTTAGGGCTTAAATGACCCCTTAAAAGCGGTACACTTTTCGCTTCATCATGAAGCAGAAGGAAGATGGAATATTTATCAGCCAAGATAAGTATGTAAATGAGACCTTAAAGAAGTTTGTGTATACAGATATCAAGGCAGCAAGCATACCCATGGTCACTGAAAAGCATTTGCTCAAGGATGAAGATGGTAAAGAAGTGGATGTTCATTTGTATAGATCAATGATTGGGTCATTGATGTACCTTACTTCTTCAAGACCTGACATCATGTTTGCAGTTTGTGCATGTGCTAGATACCAAGCACTACTAGAAAATCTGGCATCAGCAACGAATGTTTGCTTTGCTATTCTGTCACTAAAGCCCTTCAACGATGGAATGGTGAAGGATATAATTCGTCAAAAAAAAAGGGCCTCGCAAAATTTTAGCAACAAATTTAGCGTCAAAATTTTTAGAGCTTCAGCAACGGATTGTCGGTCTCCAGCCCCTCGCTAGAGCCTTTATAAAGTCACCCGAACAAAATTTGATTCGACCATCAAGTGACGGCGTAGCGACAAACTTTTTTGTCGCTAACAGTAATGACAAAGCAGTCACTAATCCATTTCTAATAATCGGCCAACCATTTTGTTGTTATTCCGTCGCTACTAGAGACGGATGTATTTTTCGTTGTTCCGCCACTAAAAGTATTGTCTCAAAACCGTCACTAACAATTTGTTGCTTAAATCAACACCATTTCATAGCATGTTTGATCAAATCCATCTCTAATTTGTCACGATTTAAAAATATTTTAAGGATAAAATATGTCGCTAATCAGTCAATAAACGAAACAATTTATTTGCTAATTCAAGATGTTACACAAACGGATACCACACCAATAATAGTCACGAAATCCATATCCAAATCAAATAACAAACATATCCAAATCAAATAACAACCAAATTTGAAAGAAAACAAACATCTGATCTTCGACAACATAAAAGGAAATCTAAACTAAAGATTCTCTCTTACATAAAAGTTAAGAGGACTTATAAAGCTCTTGAAAGTGTAATGGTTGATGTTTAAGATGTACTGCCACTTGTGCTTTGTTTTTGTTTTGCGGGTAACGTGACTCTTGATACCATACTCAACAAGCATATCTTGAACTACTTCACGCATTTCTTCCTTGAGCTCTTTACGCATTTCTTCTTTTAGCTCTTCGCGCATTTCTTCTTTGAGCTCATTCTTCATTTCTTCCTTGAGCTCGATTTTCATTTCTTCCTTAAATTCTTCCTTTAACTCTCCACGAATGCTATCAATATAGTTCTTGAACATAACAAATTCAAATATTAGGTTTTTTTTTTTAAATAGCTAAATGCAACTTGAGTGGGCCTTTTATGTAAAGTGAGTTATAATTCCAGGATCCTTACAGAACTAACCTCAAAAGATCTGAAACATTATAATTTTCAGAATAGTTATGTTTGTGTCATTAAGAAACCTGAAGCTGTTTGTATATAAAAGAAAGAAACACACCTGAACATCTTTGGATCCTGAGGATGGAGCACCACTACATCTTGTAGTACTTGGTGTGCCAGTCATCATCTACTGTGGATCTGACATAGAACCCCACCCAAATACTCCACCTTTCGTATCATCTCCGGCACATTGTTTCCATAGGTATGCATCATAGATGGGATGGTTAGCAGGATCTGATCCATATTTATCCACCAGAGCGCCATTATATGCAACCTGTAGATAGTCAAGCGAAACAAAGTAAGAATAAATATGGATGTAAGAATAACCATGGAAGTAACTATGGAAGTAAGAATAAATACCGCCACTCTCTCTGATTTAGACGTAATGAATGCTCCTTTCTTCGCGTGTGTGAGCTCAAATAGTTCAGCAGCAGTTGGGGGGCGTTTATGTACTTGTTCTTGTAAATTCGTAAAATTTTTGTAAGATTTAAAAAGAATACAAAATAATACTTTGAAGCTTGAACTAAACATAATAGATATTAAAAAAAATAAAAAATAGAAAACGCAAATGGAAATATAAATAGAATCTTACGAATTTCCTTTTATGTTGAGAAATTGTAATTGAGCCAGCACAATGTTTCGACACAGAACCTTCTTTCAAGGTGTTCCGATTCTGGCTACCTGATACTGCTTTATTTAGCCATTTTGGAGTGTTCCAGACACGGTCAATCATGTCTTCCCAATGGCTTGATTTTATCCATTCCGGGTTATAAGGCTTAAGAATAGTACAATCAGCACCATCAAATTTAACCCCGGCCGCATGTGCCAACTTCACTGACTCGTTTCTTGCCTTTGACATGATACCTGGATAACGCTTCTTCATACTATTCTCCCACGCATCATGGACCAACACATCACTCTAACCTTCCCACTTGAACAATTCATAAACGTGCATAAGTTATGATGTTAATTAATTATATCATTTTAAAACAAGTTGGCTTATTTACTAACTATAAAACAAGGATGAGCACATTATTTTGACACCAAACGCCCAATGACTATTTGCTATCTTTAGGTTCTATATGACAAAAACGAATAACTTAATTCAACAGCATCCATCTTATTCATCAAATCAGGTTAAGATACTAAGATATAGGCTGATTTCACTGGTTGTAGGAACCAATTAGGTATATTCAAAAATCTTTCATACGTTTTTCTAATGTAACATAACAACACCAACATTTCAGAAGGTTAAAACAAAAAATAACAATGTACATACCTTAAAATGCGCCCATAATTCATCACGACCCGACTTATTGTAACACCCCAACCCGACAAGGGTCAAATGCCACATTATGGAGTCAATCAGAACATACAAACGCAAGCGGAAGACTTATAAACATAATTGTTACAAAGGTAGTCTACGGTAATAATGAAATGCTAACATCTGTACATAATGAGTTCCAAAGCCAAATACAAATCCAAACTAATCTAACTGAAAATGAATCCAGAAGAAAATGGATGCCTATCGTCAGGGTAGTCCACTAAGAGCTCCTATGCACTCTTCACTCAAACCCAGCTTCCAAACCTAAAACCTGCCGTATGAAAAGAAATGCGGCTGAGTTTAAAAAGCCCAGTGAACAGATATACATAACAAAAGAATAATCAAATCATATATAAGTATAGGAAAAGGGAACATAAGCTCCAGCTGAAACGAATATCATCTGTCAAAAGACTGAGAGATCGAAGCTCAACTGAACAAATATCATAAGTCAAATGAAGTGAGATATCATGAGATAATACGAATCAGATAATCATAATAAATCAAAGAGTACAAATAGGAAAGGCAACGAACGCTTCTAAACGAGACACTCGAATAGAACAAAGAATCACATAGGAAAGCCACATGCCTTCCTAAACGAGACACTCGAATAGACCACATAATCACATATACATATCATATCAAATCATAAGTGTACGGAGAAGGGAGGCCTCTAAGTACCAAATAGTGAGTGGGGTGTAGGGCATACACAAGCCAGTCACTAAATCATATCATAATCATATCAAATCACATATACCTAGGATGCATCCATATGCCCCCTACAAAACAAATCATACATGTACCCTGTACTAGACAGATATACACATATATCATAATGGCCAAGTGATCACATATCATATCATATCATATCATATCAAATGGGGATGCCGTGGATCAATCACACCTCCACAGAAAGTGTCATGCCATTGGTGCCTCAATGACATGGCCATGGTACCTCCATGGCTAGTTAGCTCAGGCACTGAATAGAACATATCATATCAAAGCATATCCATCATCATACCATATACAAACAGATCATATCAAGGGAATCATAGCAAAGGCTCATATCAACGGAATCATAGCAAAGCAAACGAATAAAGTCAAGGATCAAAAAGTCATGAGAGAACACCCTTACTGAGAAAGGGTAGAATATCTTTGAGTTCATCAGTACCTCAAACCGCAAATGAAACCATATCTCAAAGATCGGAAGTTACTCCTTCTTCAGCGAATCAACACGAATTAATGATCGTCTTATTATTTAAGAACCATTTCATAAGTTATTACTGATTCATCACTTGTTGTTGAGCAGATTAACATATTAGGGTTTCCTGCTATTCATAACAACTTTTCAAATTTAGTAACTTTCCATATTTAGTAACTTTACCGAATTAGCAAGTTTCCCGAATTAGTAACTTTCCATATTTTGTAACTTTCCAAATTGAGTAACTTCGGGTTACAATTCACAATTAATCAACTTACGTTTTCATTACTGAATTTAGGTTCATATAAGTCTAATATATCATCATAAATGCATTTTAGGGTTTATACAAATTAATTAGTCTTAAATGATATAATACACACATGTTCCTCAAATAACTGATTTTAGCACAATTTGTCCCCAATTTTACGAATTTTTAAAACACACTTAAGGACCTAATGAGAGGCTCAATTAATTTACCCAGATACGTATATGCCATATAAACATACGTGAATTTTTCCAGAATTTATTAAATAGTATAATCATGTCTTAAAAATTCACAAAGACAGACTACCCAGAATATGGACCTGCTGGTGTACCCAGAACGTATGAATTTAAAAGATATATCAAAACACTTTGTAAAAATCCACAAAAATTTATAAAATTACTAAACATATAGAAGTTACTTATTTCAGAATCCCATGGCTTAATTACTTATAGTTTAGGAATGAAAAATTACGCAAGTCGACTGATTTCAGACTCTTAAAATTCTGATTCGACACTTAAACCCATAAAATCAAAAACACAACCAAATCAACTCCAAATCACTCCAACCCAATTGGAGAACTTATTTAAGACTTTAAACTAGGTTAACAAGCAAAAATCCAGAATTAACCACATATTTAACTCAAGCTATGAAGCATACAAATTCAGATTATAAAACAGTCCCGTTCAAAAACCCGTTTAAGACCATTATATCACTTAATTAGGATATATTAGTGAATCTGAATCACATTCTTAAGATTTTTCATGCCTGCCAATTAAGCTCCAAAAATTATAAAATAATTATATGTGATACCCATATTAGTTTAGCATCTTCACAAGTTTTTATAGATTTTATTATCAAGTATTAGTACCCTTTCAAAAATCATCTTTGCAGACCTACCCAGAAAATTAACTGCACATACATACAGAAAGTTTTCCTTTCATTAACCCATTGAGAAACTTCAGAAAATTCCACAAAAATTTCCGGAAGTCACACATAACTTAAGTATCACCCCTGTAAAAGGAGAGCTCTCAGTTCCTTGTGGTTTGTAAAATAAAATTCATAAACACCGACTGGTTTTCAGACATCCAAAACATAGTTTTGACACTTGAACTCCCAAAAATCAAAAGACTACTCTCCCGACCTCCAATGACCACCAAATTTATATTTCCAGAAAGTACATTGATTGAACTTATGCTTAGACTCAAAAATTACCCAAAAACACATTGGCAACATCAGTTTTGACATCCATCAATCCGACCCAATTTCTGGACAGCATCACAAACAAAACCCTAACCCTAACCAACGCAAGATAAAACCTCTAACACATCCCTAATTATGTTTTAATGATCAAACATAATTAATTACTGAGATTTTAATAAACCCTAATCCATCATGTGAGTTACATAGTTAACCATAATGAATGATGAGAAAAGATCGTTTACCCTTACTATGCTTCAAAATATTAGACTCGATTTCTTGGTTTCTTGAATGTTTAGTCAAATAGCAATGGAGGCTAGGGTTTTCTCCTTCCCTCTTCATTTTTTTTCCTGGAGATCGAATATGGGAGGGAGAGACGGTATTTTTTTTTTTCTATTTTTTTTTTCAAGTGGGTTGGATCAATTATAGTTGGGCTTGGATTTGGTAAGTAACAAAATTAGCCCTAAACCTTATATATATTTAAAACAATTGGCCCAATGTTATATTTCATAACTATTTATTTATATAACTTATGGTATAATTAAAGTAGATAATTAAAATGTTAATCCGAATTTTAGGGCGTTATAATTCTTCCCCTCTAAAAAGAAAATTTCGTCTTCGAAATTGAAGTCGCAAAAGTTAGACGGATTCATATAAAATCACAAAATAAGTGACCATAAATAGCCTCACGCTCGGAGAGGTTCTTCCAAAAGATCTTAACGAACGGAATTCTTTTATTTCTCATGACTCGATCCCGACAACTAGGATAGCCCCAGGCTCTCCACAGAACACAAATCATAACAAATCTGATCCAACGAATATGAAACAAATACGTAGCAGATGACAGTTGTAATCTCACAAAGAGATGCATGAAACACATATATACACGAGTCAAATACGGAGGTAGTGCTAAACGATAAAACTTCATCAACTCTATCCAGATTCTGAAGGAACTAAAGAACTTGCTAATAATCAGAGAAGCACATATCGAAATTACCAAACGTATCGAGAGTTTCATAAAGGGATGGGTAACATATTCGTATCGACGAACAACTAAGCACATATCAGAATATCAAAATGTATCAGAAGGCATAACGGAATATGTAGAATAATCATACGGATAAGAACGAATCTAAGTTCTAACATATCGCGAATTAAATCTTCCTCATCTGCCAAAATGTCTAACTCTTCTGTACGGAAACATCATGCAGAACACACAAATTCCCGGTCTAAAGTTTGAAAATTTCTCTTCCACAATGATAACTAATCATTAGTCACTGTAATCAACTTCGAACCTTCAATAAACAGCTCCCCGACCTAATTTAACTAAAAGGTGTTCTTAATCTATGTTCATACAAAACTCTGAAAGGAAAAACCTTGCTACTTGCGAGCTATCTAATCATAGTGAGCAACCACAACCAGAACTAACAGTTGTCAAGTTTCCTGCTCAACACATCTTCCAAGTTCGAATAGTTGTTCTGCTTATCCATCGGTCTGGAGGTGCAAAGCATTACCAACTCGAGTCTGGACCCTCAATCCTCCAAGTGAGCTGACTTAGTCAAACCATCCACTACGACTCAATTGGTGTTGTCCTTCCTAAATGTGCGCAGAAATCCCGTTACAAATTCCATGAAGATTAAATCCCACTTCCACCTAAGAACATCGAAACTGAGGAAAACCACTTGTACGTTGAGGCTGAATCTTAACCTGTTGACATGCTAAACACTTCGCCACCAATGTAGTTACAATCATCTTCATACCATTCCATCAAAATTCTGCTTCAAGTCTCTATACATATTAGTACAACTAAGATGAATAGAGCAATATATATATATATATATATATATATATATATATATAATATATATATATATATATATATATATATATATATATATATAGAACTGTGTGCTTCAATCAAAAACCACTTCCTTCAAGTCTTCTAACACATATCAAATTCCACTGTCTTGCTCCTGAGCTTCTTCATGCCTGTCACAAATCACCCCCAAGTCCTGCGTCGGATAGTTCACCTCATACGGTTCTCGCTGTGCTGATGCATAACCAATAATCTTCCCATGTTGCATAAGGCCATAACTAAGTCTCCTTCTTTTAGTGGAAACAAATCTCTTTTCAGCTTCTCAAGATTGTC
Organism: Artemisia tridentata subsp. tridentata; assembly: GCA_021014915.2. Taxonomy (NCBI): domain Eukaryota; kingdom Viridiplantae; phylum Streptophyta; class Magnoliopsida; order Asterales; family Asteraceae; genus Artemisia; species Artemisia tridentata. The sequence goes on along the minus strand of CP139507.1, from coordinate 387,798,509 downwards.
CTCTCATTCTTCATCCCAACCAAAATTTACTCTTCAAGAATATTACATAGAGCTTCTCCTGACGTAGAAATTTCAACACATAATATGAAGATGATACCCGTGATTCTCTTTCGTCTTTGAACACACCAAGATGTCATACTATGACAATTGTCCAAGTATTCATGAAAGACATAATTTATCAAATCCATAGGAACAGTCGGAGCGGTAGCCAATAGAATTGGCATCACCACACTCATGAAGACCGTAACGAATACGAAAGGCAATTCTAGGAACATCTTGCACGTAACTTAAGATAATCAGATCTTAAATCGATCATAGAGAAAAGTTCACACCTGAAGTTGATTAAACAAATCATCGATTCGAGGTAACGGATAACGATTCCAACCACAATACTACTCAGCTTCCAGAAATCAATACATAACCTTATACTATCATCGTTTTTCCTCACGAATAAAACTGGAGTACACCACGGAGACACACTTGGACGGATAAAATCACTTCCTAGAAGCTGGTCCTTCAATTCTTTGCATTCAACTGATTTCATATGATACGGAGTTTCAGAACTAGGAAAAACGCTGCTCTTATACGGATAGAGTTTCTGAATCAACCAACTTACTGATCTCAGGCACTGCTCAAGATCTCCTATGATCCCAATAAGTTCAAGTTATATGATGTAACTATTATCACATTGGCCAGGCGTCATAATACTTGCATCATATATACATGTCTTTATTGCAATCACAGTCTATCTCGAGTCGTGACTAAACAAATTCTCATGACCAGATCAAAACATCTTCTCAATCAGATGGAAATCTTGATAGTTAAACCAGGAACACACTTTGAAATTTCAAACAACTGAATAACTCTCAAGGTGAGTTCATCAAATGAAGTATCTTCACAACCGCGACGGATTATCGTAGGAGTTTTTAAAACAAAGGTGATCATAATTGTTTACCAGGTTGGGAACCATGGTACAGAATTTTGAGTTTCTCAAATCGCCAAAGATGACAATCTAATATGACTGTTGTTAGCATCTCGATGCTTAGTCAACAATTCCATATTCAGAATAATATCGAATTAAACTTTTCCAAAGGAACAGATTAGCAGAACGAAACTTATCTTCAAATATCATCAAAACGTACTGAACAATTCCGATACTCGTGATGTATAATCACAAGATTTCTCATAGAGACAGAACTAGGTATAACAAATTCTAATAGTGCAGAGGGGATTTTAATTGCTTAGCAAAAGCAAGAGAAACCACAGAATGTGTCGAACACATCGGATTCATACTATACGAATTCTCTAAACGAACGAAGAGGCTTCCAAACGATTATCAAATGAATCAAATATTGAAGTTCGAAAGAATGTGCTAACCTCAGAAAGTGAAACCTGACAGGCATTATTACATGTTCTCAGAGCATTCTAAACTTATTTGATCACTGAACTTATATTGCGTATCTTGCTAAATTTTCTAAATCTTTGGAACGAATGATCTTATAAAGGTTTAACTGAAATCAGAGGCATAAATCAGAGTAGTGCGGAAGAAAGATAACTAACAAAATGCCTTATCGCATAATCTACCAAATTCTAACCGGTCATACTAAAGTTTCTGCAGGGAAAACCTAAGGAAAAATTTCAAAGGTTGTTCCATAAGCTCCTACAGTGCAAACCTAAGGGTCCAAATCTTCACAGGCCATAACTTATGTACTACAAGTCGCAGCCTGAGCTCTGATACCATAATTGTAACACCCCAACCCGACAAGGGTCAAAATGCCACATTATGGTGTCAATCAGAACATACAAACGCAAACGGAAGACTTATAAACATAATAGTTACAAAGGTAGTCTAAGGTAATAATGAAATGCTAACATCTGTACATAATGAGTTCCAAAGCCAAATACAAATCCAAACTAATCTAACTGAAAATGAATCCAAATCTAATCCAGAAGCAAATGGGTGCCTATCGTCAGGGTAGTCCAATAAGAGCTCCTATGCACTCTTCACTCAAACCCAGCTTCCAAACCTAAAACCTGCGGCAGGAAAGGAAATACGGCTGAGCTTAAAATGCCTAGTGAACATATATACATAACAAAAGAATAATCAAATCGTATATAAGTATAGGAAAAGGGAACATAAGTTCCTGCTGAAATGAATATCATCTTTCAAAAGACTGAGAGATCGAAGATCAACTGAACAAATATCATAAGTCAAATGAGTCAAATGAAGTGAGATATCATGAGATAATACGAATAAGATAATCATAATAAATCAAAGAGTACAAATAGGAAAGGCAACGAACGCGTCTAAACGAGACACTCGAATAGACCAAATAAACACATAGGAAAGCCACGAGCCTGTCCAAACGAGACACTCGAATAGACCACATAATCACATATACATATCATATCAAATCATAAGTGTATGGAGGGGGAGGCCTCTAAGTACCAAATAGTTAGTGGGGTGTAGGGCACACACAACTCAGTCACGAAATCATATCATAATCATATCAAATCACATATACCTAGGATGCATCCATACGCCCCCCACAAAACAAATCATACATGTACCCTGTACTAGACAGATATACACATATATCATAATGGCCTAGTGATCACATATCATATCATATCATATCAAATCAAATGGGGACGCCGTGGATCAATCACACCTCCACAGAAAGTGTCATGCCATTGGTGCCTCAATGACATGGCCATGGTACCTCCATGGCTAGTTAGCTCGGGCACTGAACAGAACATATCATATCAAAGCATGTCCATCATCATACCATATACAAACAGATCATATCAGGGGAATCATAGCAAAGGCTCATATCAACGGAATCATAGCAAAGTAAACGAATCAAAGTCAAGGATCGAAAAGTCATGAGAGAACCCCCTTACTGAGAAAGGGTAGAATATCTGTACCTCAAACCGCAATGAAACCATATCTCAAAGATCGAAAGTTACTCCTTCTTCAGCGAATCTACACGAATTAATGATCGTCTTATTATTTAAGAACCATTTCATAAGTTATTACTGATTCATCACTTGTTGGTGAGCAAATGAACATATTAGGGTTTCTTGCTATTCATAGCAACTTTTCAAATTTATCAACTTTCCATATTTAGTAACTTTCCATATTTAGTAACTTTCCCGAATTAGTAAGTTTCCAGAATTAGTAACTTTCCATATTTTGTAACTTTCCAAATTGAGTAACTTCGGGTTACAATTCACAATTAATCAACTTACGGTTTCATTACTGAATTTAGGTTCATATAAGTCTAATTATATCATCATAAATTCATTTTAGGGTTTATACTCATTAATTACTCTTAAATGATATAATACACACATGTTCCTCAAATAACTGATTTTAACACAATTTGTCCCCAACTTTACGAATTTTTAAAACAAACTTAAGCACCTAATGAGTGGCTTAAATAATTTACCCAGATACCTATATGTCATATAAACACACGTGAATTTTTACAGAATTTATCAAATAGTATAACCATGTCTTAAAAATTCACAAAGACAGACTACCCAGAATATGGACCTGCTGGTGTACCCAGAAAGTATGCATTTAAAAGAAATATCAAAACACTTTGTAAAAATCAAGAAAAATTAATTAAATTACTACACATATAGAATTTACTTCCTGCAGAATTCCATGGCTTAATTACTTATAGTTTAGAAATAAAAAATCATGAAAGTCGACTGATTTCAGACGCTTAAAATTCAGATTCGACACCTAATCCCATAATATCAAAAACACAACCAAATCAACTCCAAATCACTCCAACCCAATTGGAGAACTTATTTAAGACCTTAAACTAGGTTTACAAGAAAAAATCCAGAATTAACCACATATGAAACTCAAGCTATGATGCATACAAATTCAGATTATAAAACTGTCCCGTTCAAAAAACCGTTTAAGACCATTATATCACTTAATTAGGATATATTAGTGAATCTGAATCACATCCTTTTGATTTTTCATGCCTGCCAATTAAGCTCCAAAAATTATAAAATAATTATATGTGATTCCCATATTAGTTTAGCATCTTCACAAATTTTTATAGATTTTATTATCAAGTATTAGTACCCTTTCAAATATCATCTTTCCAGACCTACCAAGAAAATTAACTGCACACACATACAGAAAGTTTGCCTTTCATTTACCCATTGAGATACTTCATAAAATTCCACAAAAATTCCAGGAAGTCACGCATAACTTAAATATCACCTTTGTTAAAGGAGGGCTCTCAATTCCAGGAAGACATCCAAAACACAATTTTGACACTTGAACTCCTAAAAATCAAAAGACTACTCTCCTGACCTCCAATGACCACCAAATTTATATTTCCAAAAAGTAAACTGATTGAACTTATGCTTAGACTCAAAAATCACCCAAAAACACGTTGGCAACATCAGTTTTGACATCCATCAATCCGACCCAATTTCTGAACAGCATCACAAACAAAACACTAACCCTAACCAACGCAAGATAAAACCTCTAAAACATCCCTAATTATGTTTTAATGATCAAAATACTTAATTACTGAGATTTTAATAAACCCTAATCCATCATGTGAGTTACATAATTAATCATAAGGAATGATGAGAAAAGATCGTTTACCCTTACTATGCTTCAAAAAATTAGACTCGATTTCTTGGTTTCTTGAATGTTTAGACAAATAGCAATGGAGGCTAGGGTTTTCTCCTTCCCTCTTCATTTTTTTCTTGGAGATCGAATATGGGAGGGAGAGACCGTTTTTTTTTTTTTTTTTTTTTGTCAAGTGGGTTGGATCAATTATAGTTGGGCTTGGATTTGGTAAGTAACAAAATTAGCCCTAAAACTTATATATATTTAAAACAATTGGCCCAATGTTATATTTCATTACTATTTATTTATTTAACTTATGGTATAATTAAAGTAGGTAAAACAATTGACTCGACAATCACTTATTGAAGATTGAGGATTGAAGACTACTAGCCAAACAATCACTTATTACAGTAAGAGTGGTAGACTTATTAAACTAATGCAAACTGTACAAAACATCCATCAACTTTGCACTTTTTCTACATTTTAGCTACCAATTATTGCTGAGTGCACAATAGCAACCAAGTTACACTCACGTACCCATTTTAGCAACCAGCCTAATATTATCATGTCAAATGTATTTTTAGAGACGTGGTATGTGAACAGTCCGATGTTACCAATTGACATAATTAACAACTATACACTAGTTGCCATTTTGTGGTTAAAGTAAAGCTGGTTGCTATAATCTAAAAATAAATATATAGTGGGCTGCCATTCTGTGCAAATTGAGCTATAAACTATTCTGCTTGTCTTTTCATTGCAACTTATTTGCAAAAATGCTAATATGTGTTATACTTCGAAAGAACAAAAAAGTGAGAGACAGGTAAAATCCAGCATAATGTCTTGAAAACTAACAACTCGTTATAATAAGAGCTTGGAGATTAGAGAGACAAAAAACAATATATTGAAACTTTGGTAGCTCAAAAACAGAAGCTTAAACACAAAAGGTCGCCTCTTAGAAATCTTTAGCTAACCCCCACCCACCCATTTCCCTCTGATTTACATTTCCACTCTTATGGTTTGCTACACCATCAAGAAATAAACAGAATATAACTGCAAATACTATTGCAGTGTCACTATGAACCTGTTTGTATGTGCTTATAAAGCAGTCAGTGTGAATTGAATTGCTAACAACTTGTTTTAGTGTTTGGCAAAAACTGATTATGACACTATCCGATCTCTAAGAAGCAGATCTTGGAAACTTTTTATCCAGACAAACGTAACTAGTGCCTTTCATCGCCTAATTATATGACTTTGATCTATTAAGTCATAACAATGGCTACAAAAACACACCCTATCACTAACAAAGGTCCAATAAAGTACAGGCTCATGATAACTACTAACATAAACACAACCAATTTTCCTTCATTTTCACTTTTGAATACCTAATTTTTAAATGCACTACCCGACTCACCCGACCCGATAACACCCCTATCTGCAGTGGTGATGTTTGGCTACTACAACATATGACAGGTTTAAGGTTAATGCATTTATGATATAGTTTTTCAGTTTTGTTTTTGGCTTGTTGTGTGCAGGACAGGGACAAATGGGATATAATATGTCTCATGTGGGCCTTGAGGTTTTTAATTTCACTTGTATTGTATTAGTTTGCACTAGTTTTGTGTAATGTATGTGTGGTCTTACTGGTTTTAGCTGAAGTTATATGTGTGAACTGCACAGGTTTGAAGTGACTGATTTTTGTTAAGCTTCAAATTAGGAAGCTTTACATGTGTGTTGATGTTGGATAAAAGAGAATATATTTTATTGTAGCATACATTTTTATGACACTATGGAAATTAATTCAGTTTTTCATATACTCAAGACATCTATGATACACGAACTTTGGTCTGTGTATTCTAGTAGAAAAGTAATTTTGGTCTTTTTTTAATTTACAATCAAATCACCAATCTAGACATGTGGTAATATGAAACCATATGCTTTCATATTAGTTTATATCTTTAACATTGTCTTAGTGCTGAGATTAAGTTTTTACCCACAGCTTAACACTGATATCTTTCACAGGATGTATGAAATCATATGCTTTCATCTTGTTCTATATACTTGGTGACAATCAAGTAGAACAAAATGCTACAAGAAGAATGAAGTCAAAATAACAAATAATAAAGAAACTATCTTTTCTCCATACTGCTATTTAATCAAATCAACCATATACCTCAATTTCTTACCTTAACCTTATCATATATCTAATTGAAAGAACCCTAGATTACTAACATAAAATTGAAAAGTAAAAAATTACCTAATTAACTAAAATCATGTAATCAAACTCAATGAATCAAGCACCCTAACATTAAATTAAAAGGTAAATTAAAACTAATTACCACAAATTATGATCTAAAATAGTTAATGGTGTATGAACATACCTTTTTCTAATGCTTCCTGAAAATCTATTGCATCTCATAAACCGCAATATATACATTCTGTGGAAGGAGTCATTCCTGCTCCACTATCCCCACATATCTAGGGGCACCAAATAATTTCAGAGAATGGCGCCAATATTTTCACCCAAAGTGAATAACCGTATGTTCTTGTGGTTGTAGAGTATGTATGTTACAAAAGTATGATGCATAATTAAGTAATCCTATAGTTTTATTATTAATTATTCACTGTATATTATCATTATTATTATTATTCATATATATTTTTTAAGGGCATTATTACGGGGTGCCAATTTTTGACCCGACATAAAACCCGACCAGAGACTTATACGAAAATTAATAGATTCGGGTTGAGTCTAAATAGGTTTTGGGCCATGTTCGGGTCGACCATTTGAGAAGCTTGCAGTAGTACATCTTCGGCAATCTATGTAAAACAACATGAGAAAGGGGTGTTTGGGAAAGCTGAAGCTCAATAGCTTTTAAATTTTCAAATTACCCATTTGAGAAGCTTATGCTAATTTCCCTCCCAAAAGAATAAAATTTCATAAAACTAAGCTTATCCAAACACCTTGAAACTTGAAGAAACATAATAGAATAAAAAAGATAAGGAATGTGATTTAAGAAGTGTCTTGCATAGTACACGTAAATCAAGTTCAACACTAGAATAGGTCTATAGTTTTCATTTTTAGATGACAATTTTTAAACAATATTGCGTTAATAGAGTCAGAAGTAAAAAGTGATACCAAACTTAAACAATCACTAACGACAATACCACCACTCTGATAGACGATCAAATATTTTAACATCATCCAAATCAAATAAAAAACATCCAAAATTCAACGACATAAAAAGGAGTCTGAACTAAAAAGTGAAAAGAAACTAAAAAAGCATGAAATTTCTTCGAACGAAAGATGTGATGTTAAATTTGTACCGCCAGATCGTTAAACTGGTTACATATCGAACTCACCCAAACAATCCGCCTTTTATAACCTCTTGGGAACAATATGTCCACAAATCAACATTAAAGATGGGATGGTTAAGAGAATCTTGTCCATATTTAGCTACCACGGCCTCCTTATACGCAGCCTGTAAATTTTCATGAAACACACTTTATGAGACCATTATTAACTATGTCAACATTTTGTAAGATAGTATGATTTCGATGCAAAAATTTCAACAAGATCAATCATAGTTTAAAAGGCACATTGCACACTCTTGCAATTACAAACTCCATTATGTCACTACTATGTGACTACGGTAACTAGCTACAAATACATAAAAAAATGGTATTTTAGAAACACATACTCAATTGCATCATTCTCACACATTCATAAATAACTCTTTATGCTAGAATCCTCAATATATAACCTATATGGCTATATATACACTTTAGCATCATACACATATTCACACATAGAAAAAACTGGGAAATCATATATAAATTATAACATTGCAGCAATATATAACTTAATTAGACACGACGGATACATACATATATGAGTTTAAGAATATTACCCACACTACCTCTTCTTTTAATTTCATGAACTCGTATAAACCATTCCCACCCCCTTTCTTCATATGTGTGAGTTCAAAAATCTCAGAAGCTGTTAGAGTTAAAGGGGTCTTGAGTTCTTTTTCCTAAAAATCCACATGATTGAATAAAAATACATAATATGTATTTTGACTTGAGCATAGCAAAACTCAAGAAAATGTAAAAATGGAAATGTAAAATTTCGACATCGTACGAGTTTTCTTTTATGTTGAGCAATAGTAACTAAGCATGCACAAGGTTTTGAAACCTCTTTCAAGATGAATTGTTTCACTCTTCTAGATTTTGACTTCGTTTGCCATTCAGCAGTGTTCTAGACTCGATCAATCATATCTTCCCAATAGCTTGATTCTATCCATTTCGGGCTATAAGGCTTGAGAACAGAAAAGTCAGAACCATCAAACTGAACTCCGGCTAACTGTGCCATCTTAATTGACTCAGCTCTTGCCTTTGACATAATATCAGGATAACGCTTTTTCATACTATCCTCCCACACCTCACGGACCAAAACATCACTCACAACTTCCCACTGGAAAAAGTGCTAGGCAAACAAAAGAAATTAAGTTATAGATGTATGTCTGTAGAAAACATGATTGGTTTATTTACTAAAAACAGTTGTGCGCACACACCTTAAAATGCACCCATAGTTCATTGCGAGAAGTCTCATTAACCTCCTTCCAAGTGGTCCAAGAACCATTAAATATGTTCTTGAGTATAACAGATATGCATACCCTCCACCGTCCAAAGTGATCATTTTCCTCTTTGATGGGTCACATGGGGCTTGGTTGATAAAGTTAGAACGCCTTCTAGCATGAGATGATTCTGCGTTTGACTCATCGTCACGAACACATATACTTCCACTTGTACTTCCACGTTCAATGGTACTACGTGCCATAATAGCTGTAACGAAACAAATTTGAAACTAAACTGAATTAAATACTTAATATGATACCCGAAAACAAGACGAAAAATATATACACAATGCATAAATAACAAGCAAACGTTTTGTACAACTATCCAAGTATGAACTATTAAGCATTGGAAAAACCGTTACTTATGCTAGTGCTCCCATTAAAATTGAAAGCTACTTTAAAACTTCTACAACTTAAAATTAATTTGCATATAAAGATCGTAAAGTCCCTGTCACACACCATTGAGATGTTACATATTGTAACTTGTTTCCCGCCTATATTGCACTTTTGTTTCAACAATCAATCGGAAAACTAATGCAAGGCCCTACTTAGAAATCTTTATGAAATCCCAAAACTGATGGAAGGCACCACTTTATAATAAATTTTTTGAGAAGCTATTATAGTTATATTCAATATCAAATGTTTGGTAAAGTTGTACAAGTTTGAGAATGAATTAAAACTTATCCTCAAATTATAGAGCTAACATACATCAATTCGATTTCATATATGTAATCATGTAACTCAAAGAAGTAATCGACAATTAATTGAAACATAGAGAAAAAATTGTACCTCCAATTAGAGTCGTAGGTTGCTGGTGTCCCTCAATTTTCATTAGTGGGGTAATGAATTAACATAAGGGGTTGAACTTTTTGTTAAACTAAATTGGTAAGTAACTGTTACCTCCATTTTTTGTTTCCCGGGTTATTTGTTTGACTAAATCAATGAAGTTAACCGTTTGCCTCTACATCCTTTAGTTGGCGGGAAGTACCTGTAGCCGTCTACATAGTTTAACTGTTGCCGCCTACATCATTTGTGGGTGAGTTATTTGTGTGGCCTGTTTCATTTGAGATATCATGTGATTATCCTCTTTTTATATTTGCTAATAAATTTGTTCTTTAATATGGTAAAGAGATATAAAATGTCAATTTTAAAAGGTAATACCAAATAAGATTTTTAAGAATTGGTAAAGCATTTTCTTATTTTCTTACGGTAGCAAATAATGTTAGTTTTATAGATTAAATAATTGTCTTAGTCCCAAATGAATATAGAATGATTAAGTCCAAATAACTAAGTTTAGCCAAATAACAAGTGTCTTCATTGACTTTAGCAAATGAAAATATAATTGTTAAATATCCTAGAGATATCTAAAGTTTTACTTATTTTAAAGTTGATAACTCTAATGAAGTTGTGACTAAAGTATTTGAATATATTAAAATTGTGAAACTCGTGGATAAACTTAAGAGCTTCCTCAAGTTGTAATATATAACATGATAATCAAAATGTTCCAATATAAATATTATCGCATTACGTGTTTTTTCTTTAAATTTAATTTGGCTAAATTGTACTTCATATTTTTGTGTTTGTTTTGACTCGTCTTATCATTGTAAACATAACCTAGCATCCATCATTGTTAGCGATCGGGAGATTTTCAAATACGTATAAGACTGACTAATTTTTTGTTGTTACTCTATCATTGCCCTCAAAGAACTGTCACCATATTATTATACTCAAGTCCATCGTTAATCAGTAACTAAGTGAAAAAACTTAGCGACATATTTGAGACAGCTAAAAAAATCCATCGCTGTGTCGTCATAATTTTGTCGCTAATAGTTTCAACCTAAGTTCGTCACTAACTTCGTCTCTATATGATTACATTTAGCGATAGAATTGTGACTGATGCGTAAGTCCTCTCTAATTTTGTTACTGATTTGTCACTATTTTGGTAGCTAATTTATCAAAGCCAAATTTGTAGCTAATTTATCACTAATCCATCACTGTGAACCAATTTTTTGTGACAGACTAATTCAGTCGCTAATTTCCATCACTGTTGCTCAGTATTCTAGTAGTGAAGTCACATCTAAAGTTTCACATCTTCATGCTGTGAAAATAATTTTTAGGTACTTAAAAGGTCAACCTAAATTGGGCCTTTGGTATCCCAAAGATTCACCTTTTGATTTGGTAGCATACACTAATATTGACTATGCTGGTGAAAGCTTAGATAGGAAATCTACAACAGGAGGTTGTCAATTCCTAAGGTGTAGATTGATCTCATGGCAGTGCAAGAAACAAACTGTGGTTGTTAATTCCACAACAGAAGCTGAGTATGTTGCTACTTCAAGTTGATGTGGACAAGTGCTCTAGATTCAGAATCAATTGCTGGATTATGGGTACAATTTTATGCATACCAAAATCTTTATTGATAATAGCAGTACTATGTACACAATTAGAAATCCTGTTTGTCATTCTAAAACAAAGCATATTGAGATAAGACACCATTTTATAAGAGATTGTAATGAAAAGAAGTTAATTCAAATGGTTAAAATTCATACTGATAATAATGTTGTAGATTTGCTCACAAAAGCTTTTGATGTGGGTAGATTTCAATTTTTGATTGCCAGTATTGGAATGTTAAATATTTAAAATCTCTTATCTCTTTAGTTTTTTGTAAAGTTTTGTAGGGATTAGTACTGTTATTGGGTCAATACATTGTTTTGCTGCTAAGTATAATTGATGCTGCTAGTTATACTTAGAACTGCTAGTTTCTGCTGCTAGTTCTGTTTACAACTGCTAAGTATAATTGGTGATGTGATTATTGTGAACTATGTTATTGTTTGTGTTTTGGTGCTTTTGGACTAATCTTTTGCAAGATAAGCAAAGAAAAGTGTTGGAGTACTGATAAATAAGTTGTTTGGAGTGGAAACTGAGTTTGTGCTGCTAAGCTTAAGTTAGTGCTGCCAAGCTTAACTTAATGCTGTTAGGTTTTTACTGCTGAGTCTGAGAGTACAGGGGACTGTTTCATAAATAGTTTTGATTAAGGGTTTCAAAACCACCAATAATTCACTTAATCAGTTTTTATAATTCCCAAACGCTCTCAAATCATAAACCCTAACTCGATTTATTATCAAATCGCAAAACCTCCAAATCCCAATTCAATCACAATGTCGCATCTAAATTTTGCAGAAACTCACAATAACATTGCCTTTTTGCAAAAAACTAAGGAGTCTGAAGGATTTACCGAAATCATTGATTTCTTGAATGCAAACCCTATTAGGTATGCATTAATTGTAAGTCCTACTATATATATTTCACATATTCAACAGTTTTGGTCTACTGCTAAGGTCAAAATATTGAATAATGAAGTAAAGATACATGCCCTTGTAGATGGGCAAAAGATACTCATAACTGAATCATCTGTTAGGATAGTTCTTCAACTAGAAGATGAAGGAGGTGTTGAGAATCTTCCACACTCTACAATTTTTGAAAAACTTGCACTTATGGGATATGAGAGGGAAAATGATTCTTTAAAAATTTTCAAATCAAACTTCTCCCCATAGTGGAAATTCTTGATACATACTGTCCTACAATGTTTAAGCCCAAAAACAACTTCCTGGAATGAGTTTAGCAGTAATATGGCTTCTACTATAATCTGCTTGGCTCTAAAACAAAAGTTTAATTTCTCAAAATTGATTTTTGACAGTATGGTTAACAACTTGGATAGTTCATCAAGCAAACATTACATATATCCAAGGTTTTTACAAGTGATTTTGAATGAGCAATTTAAAAAGAAGGTTATTCACAAAAGAATTTTTACAGCACCTTCTCATTCAAAAAAGCTTTTTGCTAATATGAAAAGAAGTGAAAGATTTTTCTGGTACTGTCACACCATTATTTGAAACAATGTTGGTGCATAATCAAAATCAAAATCAGGGTGAAGGCTCAGACATCCCCACTGAGACCCATCACACACCCACTATTTTGCTATCTACCTCAGAACCACAAAAGACCTATAAACGTAGGACTTCACATAAAAAGGGTACTTAGCTACCTCAGGCTGGTACTAGTATGGTTGCAAATGAGACTACCCATAAGGAGAGGGGTGGTAGTTTAGAAAGGGCTGCCACTACTGCTGCTAGCTTAGATGCAGAGCAGGACAGTGGTAACATCTCTAAGAACCAATCCAAGGCAACATCTAATGGGTCAAGTTCCCATGGAACTGACTCAGGTAATGGAAACCCCAGGCGCCAAGAAACCATGGGGGCACAAGTGCTGATTATAGGGATGAGGCTGTGTCTAACATGCCTAATGATGCACCACTTGGGAGAGGTAACACACTCCGAAGTGCTGAGGGCAGTATGGAGCTTATAAACGAATTGATGGCAACCTGTACAAAATTGTCAACAGATATTATTGACCTCAAGCAGCTTACATCTTCTCAAGGTGATGAAATTACAAGGTTGAAGAGAAGGGTTAGGTATCTAGAAGGAAGACAGAGGTCAAGAACACAGAAACACAAAAGATTATACAAGATTGGTACTACTTTCAGAATTGAATCCTCTAGTGAAGCTGAACAAAGTTTGGGGGAGGATGCTCCCAAACAGGGGAGGAATGAAGAAAAGGCTTCAGGAGAGGATACTAAAATGGTAGATGAAGGTTTAGTAGCTGATGTGTATGAGAGTGATGAGTTTGTTGTTGCTAAAGTTGTTGTGGAAGAGCAGGTGGAACAAGTTAAAACTGCTGGTATACAAAAGTTGGTTGAAGTAGCCAAGTTAATGGTTAATATTGCTGATAATGATGCTGCTAATGTTGAAATTCAGTTAGTGCTGCTAGTAAAAAAGTTAGTGCTGCTGAGCCTGAAGTTAGTGTTGCTGCTATTACAACAGATGAAGTTAGTGTTGCTGCTACTAAAATTGATGAAGAATTAACTATAGCTCAATCACTTACAAAGTTAAAGAGCACAAGACCTAAGGCAAAAGGTGTTGTGATTAAAGAGCCAACACCAGTATCAAAACCAACAACTACTTCAATTGATAAAGGCAATGGCATCCTGATTGAAGAACCTAAAAAGAAATCCTTATCACTAAAACAGCAACCACAACAACGCGTTGAAGATGGAGAACTTGCAAGACAGGTGCAAGCTGAGCTTCTTGCTGAAGAAGAAGATGCAAGAAGAGAGCAAGCTCAGAAAGCAGAAGAAGCAAATCTTGCACTAATAAACTCATGGGATGACATAAAAGCAAAATGTGAAGCATATCACATGTTATCCCAGAGGATGTGGCAAGATGAACAGGAAGAGCTATCCTTAGAAGAAAAATCAAATCTCTTCATGGAATTCTTAGCCAAGCAGAAGAAGTTCTTTGCTCAAAAGAGGGTTGAAGCAAAGAGGAATAAACCGCCTACCATAGCACAGCAAAAGCAAATTATGCAGACCTATCTGAAAAATATGGGTGGATGGAAACAAGCGCAATTCCAGGGAATGAGTTAGAACAGAATTAAAGAAGAGTTTGACATAGTTTTCAAAATGGTTAACACTTTCATAGCTATGAATGAAGATGAGGTGGTAGGAGGTTCAAAGAGAGCAGGAGATGAATTAGAACCTGATAGCAGCAAGAAGCGGAAAATAGATGAACAAACAGAGTAGGTACAAGAGCAAACAGACAAAGGTATAAAAGAAGATACTAAGCAGTTTATAACAGTGGTTTCTGATGATGATGAAGAGCCAACTACTGATGATGTACCTCTGGCTACAAAACTTCCAGATATTGTTGGTTGGAGAATATATAAAGAGCGCTAAAGAAAGTAGTATATGAAATCAAAAGAGCTGATGGAAAGTTTTATATATTCTTCAGGTTTAATTAGATGTTAAGAAGTTTTAACAGAGAGGATTTGGAGACTCTTTGGAAGCTTGTTAATGAGAAGTATGGACCAACAAGACCATTGAAGCAACCAGTGTCTGATCAAGATTATCTTTTGTGGGGTGATTTGAAGAATATCTTTGAACCTCATGTAGAAGATGAAGTATGGAGAAGACCCTTCTATAACAAGAAGGTGATAAGCTAGAGGTTGATAGATACATGCGGACTTCATAAGTTGACAATGGATGCCATTCATATTTACATGTTGGTTGAAAAGAAGTATCTACTCACAAAGACTACATTAGGAAAGATGCTTGAAAGTAGGCTTCAAATGGAATATGGAATGAATGAAAGTATGGCAGATGAACTTATTTGGTTTATTATAAGACTGAGAAATGAACAATGAAGTGTTTGGAAGCATCCTCCTAGTGATGGTTAAAGCTTTAAAGGAAACTTGATGATTTTAGAAGAAAATATCAAGTTTAGGGGATGATTGTTAGGAATTAAAGCTTCCAAGGTGTTAATGTTGCTCATGTGATTAAGAATGCTCGGGTATTATAAGGAAAATGCTCTAAGTCATTACTGCTGCTGGTTATAGAGTTATTGCTGCTTATGAAGGTTAAGACTGCTAGTGTATATTATAACTGCTGAGAACTTTAAGGAAATATACACTAAGTAGTTAATGCTGCTAGAAGAAAACTTAGTGCTGCTAGTACTAAGTTACAACTGCTGAAGACTTAATGCTGCCAGAGTACAGAGTTAGTACTGCTAAAAATATTAGTACTTCTAGAGTATTAGAGTCGGTTAGATTTGTATAGAATGTTTTGATAAGTATAGAAAAGATTCTTTAAAGATTTATCTTGTGTAGAAACTAATTGTAAGCCGACTAGGACTCCTTAGTCTATAAAAGGAGGTCCTAGGGCATTGAGTTAGATATGTATTATTCATAGCTTCAAGGTTTTAAAACCCTAATACTAAGAGAGTATTCGTATTAATAATATTGAAGTTGTTGGTTTGTTTATTCTTGTGTTACTGTTCTTTTTAATACTATTGTTTAGATTCCGCGTAAACCTTAGTAAATTCAATACAGTTTCTATACCAGTTGTGTTAGTTTACCTAGCATAACTAAACCTTTACAAGCTAAGTGAATTCAATCAAGTATATAACTGGGATCAACAAGGTGCTGCACCAGTTGCTCGAGCACCATGCCGCTTAGCCCCTTCGGAAATGCAAGAATTATCCAATTAATTGCTAAAACTTATGGATAAAGGTTTCATTCGACCAAGCTCATCACCGTGGGGAGCTCCAGTCCTGTTCATTAAAAAGAATGATGGATCCTTCAGAATGTGCATTGATTACAGGGAGTTAAATAAACTAACTGTAAAGAACCGATACCCACTTCCAAGAATCGATGATCTTTTCGACCAACTCCAAGGTTCAAGAGTGTATTCCAAGATCAATTTATGATCAGGATATCACCAACTTAGAGTTCGAGAATAGGACATTCCAAAAATGGCATTCAGGACTCGTTACGGTCACTACAAGTTCCAACTTAAGCCATTCAGTCTAACCAATGCACCAGCAGTATTCATCGATCTCATGAATCGAGTGTGTAGACCATACTTGGATAATTTTGTGATTGTATTTATAGATGACATTCTAATTTACTCTAAGAGTAAAGAAGAACATGAAACACATCTCAAGCTAATCCTATAGCTACTCAAGAAAGAAGAGTTGTACGCCAAATTCTCTAAATGCGAATTTTGGATCTCAACTGTACAATTCTTGGGTCACATAATTGATAGTCATGGTATTCATGTGGATCCTGCAAAGATCGAGTCCATAAATAATTGGGCTGCCCCTACGAATCCAATAGAAATACGTTAATTTTTAGGACTTGCTGGATATTACCGTAGATTCATTGAAGGTTTTTCGAAGAGCCTTTGACTAAATTGACTCAAAAGAACGTGAAATTCAATTGGGGAGAAAAAGAAGAAGAAGCGTTTCAAATTCTAAAGGAGAAATTATGAAGTGCACTTATTTTAGCCTTACCCGAAGGCAGCGACGACTTCGTCGTATACTGTGATGCCTCGTATAAAGGCTTGGGAGCAGTCTTGATGCAAAGACAGAAGGTGATAGCTTACACCTCTTGATGTATCTCGAAAGCTTTAAATTTATATGTAACTAGTTCTACCGATTTCCCTTAATTCAAAACACACGGGTAAAAGTATAAGCCTCGTTTATAGTAAAGAGTTTTGGTAAGACCAGGTCATTCCACATGGACTGAGATTATTCTATATATCGATTAACTACTTAGGATGATTTAGAAAATGTCTAAACAATTATGCAAGAATTAAATGAGATTCAAATATGGGACAAATAGGATTACTTGGATAGTTACTATAACTCAATGTATAGCTTATGATAATGATCTCAAATGATGAAGCAGGTTCAACCAACGATTAGTTATTTTTTTCAAAATAACATTTTCACAGATTAACAATTTTAATTCAAGTTTTATGCCTGCTAGTACTTAAACGTGTGGATAACAAGCTCAAGGACTAATTTTAATACTAAAAACTCGATTGTTTATAACTTAACAAGAGCGGATTTCTCCAACCAATTGATCAAGATACATAGACATACTTTGAAAATTATATAATACCAATTGGTTCTTTCGACCTATTCCAACTGACAAGTATAATAAAAAGTATTAAACAATGGATAAGGAGTTTCAACTATAACAAGGTTTCACAAAAACAAGAAATCGACATAGATCATATCATAACCAAATCACTTTATTATATTAACATATCCAAGCAACCATAAGGATTTTAGCCTAACATGGCTTTAGTAATCACGCTTAAAGTGATCGTTCGAAGTAACGTCTTTTGATCTTTTTTGCCTTTGATCAACATCTTCATAAGTTTGCAGTGTCGTCTTTTCCAACATACTCATACTTCTTGGAACGACTTTGAACTTCATACTTATGTCTTCCTCAATTGATTCATGAACTTGTTCTTGACATTCTTGATTAGCTCTTTGACTTTGACATAAATCATTGTTGTAGGTCCTCTTTAATACGTAACACAAGCTAATCTATACTAGATAAACCACGACTACTATTTAACTATTAAGCTACGAAATGATATAACAATAAGTAATGATATACGAGAGATAAGATAACAATAGAGAAGAGATTAAGAAGAAGAAGAGTCAGAAGATTAAAATTCACATATTAGTTTGACATGGCTTACGCAAGAGAATGAAAACCAACAACTAAAATGAGCTCCCTAACCCTCTATTTATAGGCGAGGATTAGGGCAACTCTTACATGAAGGTTTCTAGAAGGAATTACACATAAAAGGCCGGCCCATGGACTTCTAAAGGACTGGACCTATAATCACTAACATAAAGTCCATATCGAGCAACACTTTAAATGAAATGAACAAGACTTGAAATATTTAATAAAACCTGTTCCTAACAATCTCCCCCTAAGTCTTGGTCATCAATGTTGCTTGACGTCATCTTTGCTTCATTGGCTTCAGACGTCTTTTATAATCTTTGTTCTTTGCTCTTGACTTGAAATGTTATGGTGTTGTCTCGATCTGCCAATCTCCAATGGTCTTTAGTACTGGTGTCTTCACGTCGTTTCCATCATGCTCATATGATCTTTGACTTTTGTTCTTCATAGATCATGTAGTTCTCTCTTCATAAGCTTGAACTTAGACTTGTGAAAGATTAACATACTTGATCTTTGACTTTTCTTTAATAACTTTGAACTTTTGCTGTCTTGAGTGTTGGGAATTATGATGCATATCAAGAACAGACTACTTAGGTCTGGTAGTTTACTACTTAGGTCTGGTCGTTTACTGAGTTAGGTCTGTTTGTGATTTAGGTCTGGTTATGTAAAGATAAGTCTGGTAGTACATGTTAAGTCTGGTTGACTTATTAAGTCTGGTCTGGTCATGAAGATAGGAAAGTTTGTTAGAGTTATATTAGGAAAAGATACAATGCGTGTATGTATCTTTATAGAAGATTTGTGTATATCTTCTGTGTCGTCTAGGGTTTCCTTGTGTTATAAAAGGATCCCTAAAGTTTGTTAGTAAACGTGTGTGAGTTGTACGAATTGATAATAGTGAATATCAATATACGAAGTTAGTGATATCCCTGCTTGTGTTCTTAATTGTTCTTGTTAAGATTCCGCATTAACATTAACAATCACTTAGGGTTTCTCACTTAGATTGGTTCGGATTTATCCTAACCATCTACTAGGTATTCAAAACTACTTAGTGATCCATATACAATTTGTGGACCAACAAGTGGTATCAGAGCAAGGAGAGAGACTCTGAATTCGTAGAACACTAAATCCCTAAAACCTAATTCTCACTCAAATCACCCTTCACAATGTCTGAACTCGATAAGCCTGAAACTTTCTCAATCCATAACAGTGAGGATGAGCAATCAAACCATGAAGATGAAGGAAAAACCGAAACCAGTAACTCCCAAACACAACAACAACCCATCCCTTCCACAACCACAATCTCAAACATAAAACTTCCACTACTAAAGAGAGAAGAGTATGATATATGGGCCATGGAGATGGAACATTATCTGGAATACATTGATAGTGATGTATGGAAGGTGATTCAAAAGGGAAATTCTAAGAAGAGAATTTCACAAGGGAATGATAGGCAACTCAGAATAATGCCACCAGTATCTGCTGAGGAGATTAGGGCTGTGGAGAAGGAAAAGAAGGCCAGAACCTTGCTTCTTATGGCTATTCCTAAGGAGCATCTACAAAGGTTTCATGGCATTCTTGATGCTAAGGAGATGTGGGAAGCTATCAAGAAACGATTTGGAGGTAATGCTAACTCCAAAAAGATGCAAAAGGCTGTTCTTAAACAGCAATTTGAAACATTTAGTGTTTCAAAGACTGAAGGTTTGGAGAAGGGCTATGACAGATTTCAACATCTGTTAACACAATTGGAAGTTCATGGTGCAGCGGTCTCGAATGAGGATGCAAATCACAAATTCCTTAGATCTTTACCATCAGAATGGGGCAATGTATCTGTGGCAATGAGGATTAAGGAGGAAGTAGATTCTATGACACCTGATGACCTATACAATAATCTCAGGATGTTTGAAAGGGACATCAGTAACAACACTCAGGGTTCAACCAGTTCATCAAATGTTGCTTTTGTATCTCAAAACAAAAGCAGTACTTACAAGGTTAGATCTGGTGTTAGGTCTGGTAACTATGAAACTCCTTCAAGTGAAAGGTCTGCTTCAAGTTTCACTGATGAGGTGATACATTCTTTCTTTGCCAATCAAACGGAAGATGAAAGCTTTATTAGTGAAGACCTTGAACAAATTAATGATGCTGAAGTTGAGGAGATGGATATAAAATGGCACATTGCCATGGTTGCTTTAAGGGTCAAACGATTTCAGAAGCAATATGGTAGGACTATCAACTTCAACAACAAATCACCAGTGGGATACACAAAGAGGACTGTTGAATGCTACAACTGTCACAAGCATGGGCATTTTTCAAGAGATTGTCCAGAGAAGAAGTCTGCTGATGAGAAAAGAGTTGAAGATGGGAAGATGGAAAAGAATCAGATGAGTCTGCTGACAATGGAAGCTGGAGGAGTCAATTGGGGTGAGCATCCAAGAGTAAATGAGGAGTCTGATCATGCTCTCATGGCCATTGGTAATGAGGTATCATTATGCTCTAAATTATGTACTGACTCATATAATCATGTTAAGGCTTTATGTGATGAGCAGCAAGAACAAATAGGTGATCTAGAAGTAAATTTATTAGCACATAAAAATGCTGTAAAAACTTTAGAGGCACAAAAGGTCACCCTTCAAAATCAACATGCTGCTTTAAATGAAAAACTATACTTTCAAGCTAATAAGATATATGAACAAGATGAGAAGCTTAAAAGGTATAGACAATTAGGGCTTAAAATTCAGAAGGAGAGGGATGAGCTGAGAAAAAGGGTAGATCAATGGAACAATTCAAATAAAAACCTGTTTAAGTGTTGGGATTCTCAAATTAAGTCAAATAAAAAATGTGGCTTAGGATATGAGGAAAATGAGAATAGGGATATATTTAAGACTAAAGAAGAGGACTATGCTGGTAAGCCTTTGTATAATAGGTTTGTTAAGACTGGTGACTTTAAAGGAGTACCACCACCTTTGAGTGATGACTATACTCCTCTTGAAAAAGAGGAGTTAGATGATTCACTCTTTGTGTATGGTAAGAAAGGTCCTCAAGTGCCTGAACCAACTACCTCAGAGGACAAATCTAGTAGATATTCTTCTTGTCAATCCAATGACTCTGAAGGATCTATTGATAGTTCCTCTGATCACTCTAAGTCTGAGTCAAACATTGAGGAAAAAGAGAATCCTGAACCTAAGGTTGTTAAGAAGTGTGAACCTGTTGTTACTAAACCTTTAGTGACTGAACAAAAGGCTGAGACAGTTAAACCTAGTTGTGTTAACCACATAAAAACTCCTAGGGAATCTGTTAAATTGAATGAGTCACCTAGAAGCAATTGTGTTCACAGAGAGAGTAGGAGTAGTTACAATTATGCTCCTAAAAGATGTTTTGTGTGTGGAAGTTTGAGTCATTTAATAAGAGATTGTGACTTCCATGAAAAGAGAATGAAAAGAGAGGCTGAGCAAAAGAGAATGAATGTTAATAAGGTTCAAGGGTTAAATAAACCAGTTTGGAACAATGCTAGTAGAGTTAATCATGCTAACCAGTTTGTCCCCAGACCTGTTCTTCTAAATAACACTACCAGACCTAACTCTTTTGTTAGTTCTGGTAGACCAAATTTTGGGTCTGGCTACAGAAACTTTAATGTGAATAGGCAAAATGTTAATTTTATAAGGCCTAAAGTGAATACTGGTTATGTCAACTCTGTGAGACCAAATGTTAACACTGGTTTTGTAAGACCCAAGCAACCTTTTCAAAAATCTCAGGTGAAAGAAAATTTTAAAAGAACTAATTTTTACAAAGCTCATTCACCTGTAAGGACACAAACAACTGGGGGTTCTACTGATAATTTCTCTGATTGCTGGACTTGGAATCCATTTAAAAATGAATTTACCTATAAGTCCAAACATGGTTTCACTGGAGCAAGTTCATACAAAACCTATAAGTATGTTGCTCCACAGGATGGACACAAGCCCACTCAGGCTTGGGTTGTTAAGAAAAACTGATCTTCCTTCTTAACTTTGTATAGTTTGTATATTTGTTTGTTTCTTATCCTGCTATTCTTCTTGGTTATTCTTATTTACAGTACTTATTTTGTCTTCTATAGTATGTGTGTTTGGTATTTTGTGCTTAACTTTGTTTTGCAGTTGTTAGCTCCTTTCTATTTGCAAGTTATTCATATGTGGAAAATTAAAACATCAAAACCAAAGAGTTTTTTATTTAATAACAAGAAATTGCATTCTAGGATGCAAATTACAAAGCTTCTTAAGACAAAAGATTTTACCCAAACCAGCTAAAAATCACAACCTACACCTTCTGCTTCCCTTTACCCATGAAGTCAGGAATGGTCTTCTTGGCTCCTCTGCCACCAAATTGATTCCATGCTTTTGGGCATGGAAGTGCAAGAATCACACTGCTTGGTGGAGGACGTGGCACAGAAGCACTACTCAGGGAAGGCACAGTCTTCGAAGGAAAGGTCTCTTCATCATTCTTGGAGGAGTCTTCTTCTTTGGCACTTTTATCATCTACATCAGAAGGAGGAGTTGGTCTTGAAGTTTTTGGTGTTTCATTGTCTGGTTCCTTTTCAGACAGATCATAAGCAGCTAGCCATTGTTTCAGAGTTGCTTCTCTCAATGTCTTGCTTCTTGTGATGGATGAATACCCTGGTGGGAAGTATCCACCCCATCCTCCTGAGGATGTATCAGAGGATGAGTCATTTGGATCCCAGGAATCGGATGAAATCTCTATGGTGTTTAAGTTGGATGGATCCATTATGCTTGTAAGGTTTTCTTCTGGTTTGTGATGGTATTTGTGATAAAACTATGGGTGGTTTTATAGGGAAAATCAAGGTTTAATGTCTTTTAATGCTTGGTTGGTGTATGAGTTAATACTTGCAGGGAAAGAGTTATTAATTGTGTTTTTGGAAAGTTGACCTTCGTTTTTATTTTGGTTAAGTATTTTCTAGTGATAAAAAAAAAAAAAAAAAAAAAAAAAAAAAAAAAAAAAAAAAAAAAAAGGGGAAATTTACACTTAAGGGGAGGTAATGTACATTTAAGGGGAGGCAAATGTACAAGTTTTAAATATTTTTAAATCGGGTAATCTTAAGTGTTAAATCTGGTAGCTCATGTGTCTTGCAAAAATTGGTTTTTGTCTCCTGTTTCTTGGTCTTTCAACTAATTCTTGCAGAGAAGAGTGGAATGAGGTGTTACAAAGCTTTGCATTCGCTATAGTAAGTATGTAAATTCACTCTCTTGGTTAGGTCTGGTAAGTGTATGATTCGGCCTGGTTGACTTTTTAGGTCGGGTAGTGTTAATTTTATGACCGTTAGATCTGGTCAGAGTAACTAAAGATTTTACTAATATATTACCGTTGCACTATTTTCGGTAAAACAAGATATTTATGAAGTATATAAGCTTAAAATTTGATATTATTTATCTTCTTTTATTCTTTATTTGCTTCCAAATTTAAATAATCTTTATTACTCACGACTCTGTTTCTACGCAAATATTTTTCAAAACCCTACCTCTCTTGTCAACCAGACCTAACTCATTAACTCATCCATGGCTAATCTCAAGTTTGTGGACAAACATAATCAAGTCGGGTTCTTGAAGAAGCCTGATCAAAGTGCAGGTTTTGAGCAGATTGTGGATTTTCTAAAAGGTTCTTATATTTGTTATTCTTTAACTCATAATCCTACTATTTATCAGTCCCTTGTCAAGCAGTTCTGGAGGTCGGTTACCTCTGAGACTCTTGATGATGGGACACCATGCTTAAGAGTTGTCATAGACAAAAATGGTTTTACCATTTCTGAAGCATCCATTAGGGACAGTCTCAAATTGGATGATGCTTTAGGAGAATTTGATTTGTCAAATGAGGATATTTTTGAGGGTTTGAATAGCATTGGGTACCCCACAGATGGAAGCTTTACCTTTTGGAAAAGTCATTTTTCACCTCAGTGGAGGTTCTTAGTACATCATTTACTTCAGAGCTTAAGTCCCAAAAGTGGTGGATGGGATCAATTTGGGAGCAGAATTGCTTCTGCATTGGTCTGTTTATCATCTGGAAGGAAATTTAACTTTTCAAAATTAATTTTTGAAGGAATGGTGAAAAATGCTAAGAACCCAAAATTTTTAATGTATCCAAGATTTTTGCAAATGATCTTGAATTTTGAAACTAGGGATAAAGTGCCTTACATCAGTGTGGCCTTTACTTCTAAACTCTTTGCAAATCTAAAAAGGAGTTTTCAAGGGACAGACAAACCTTTGCTTGCTGCTATGCTTGGTACTAACAATGCAGGTACTTCTGGAGCTGCACAAGTGAACCCTGATGAAGCTCAAGACCAAGCCTCATCTAGGTCTGCTACACCTAGGTCTTCTCCAATTCCATCACCTCAACCAGGTCCCTCACCATCAGTTGAAAGATCATCTACACCCGTCCAACAATCTTCACCTCCACAACCACATGTTCCAAGTCCTGAAAGGGAGGAGGCACATAATCCCATAACTGTGGAAGATCTCCTTGTCATTGTTCCTCAACTACAAAAGAAGATTGACATCTTGGAAAAGACTAATGAGGCACTCAGAAAAGCTTATGTGACTTTGGTGAAGAAAGTAAAGAAAATGGGAGTAGCAATGAAGAAAAAGGGTGTCTCTTTTGAGGAAGATGAAGCTGAAAATTCTTCCAAACAGGGGAGGAATTTGGAGGAAGAACAAGAAAATATTCTTCAAACACCAGTTCAAGAACCACTTGTTCAAGATAATTTCACCACAATTAGTCCAGAGACATTGGAAGTTGCAGAGACTTTGGCTCAATCAATGGGCAAAATCAAACAGGATAGGAAAAGAAGAAGGTTAATTTTGTCTGTTGAGGAAGAAGTTGAAAAGTTTGGGACTATATCTGATGAAAAGTCTGGTGAAAAGTCTGGTGAAAAGAAGTCTGGTGGAAAGTCTGGTAATGAACTTAGTTCTGGTAATGAAGAACAACAATCTGCACTAAGAAAGGGAAAGCAGGTCATGGAAGAAACTTCATTGCCAAAGAAGTCTAAGAGAAAAACAAGAGAAGAACTTGCATCTGAGGCTGAAATTGAGAGGATTAAGGCTCAAGATATTGCTGATGAAGAAAGACAAAAGATGTTAGATGCAGTCTATGCAAGACAGTTGGCTGAAGAATCTGATGATTTTACAAAACTACTTAATGTTGATGATGAAGTAAGAGCAAAGTATGAAGAGCTGCTAACTATTGAAGGTTTAACTGCTGATGAACGAGCCAAACAGTTAGCTGACTTCATTAATGCAAGGAGTAATGATGATACATTGGGTGGATTCTTGGAAAAGTTCAAGCTTCATCAGAAATCTAAGATTCCTAAGAAGATGTCTATGGCAGAAAAGAAGTATGATATGAAGATGTATCTTAAGAATCAAATGCATCTTTCTTTGGATCAGATGAAAAAGAAGTCATATGAAGAAATACAAGTAGCATATCTCAAGGCATTTGAGAGAGATCAAGGTTACAAAGCTACTGATTATGATGATGTGCAGAAATATTGCTTTCAAGGTAGAAAGGCTATAGAGACTGAACTAGTCATTGAACCTGATAAAGTGATTGATACACAACCTGAGGCTGGTAAGTCAACAGAAGAAGTGCAAGATGAAGTGATTAAGCCTATTGTGTTTCAAAGAAGAAAAGGTTTGGAAAGGAAGAGTAAATCCAAGAAAGTAGTTGTTGAAGAGGAATTAGATGAAGAACCTTCATCTGAAGGAGCCATAATGGGGACTATTGAAAGCACTAAGGAACCTGCTAAGGTTGTCAAGTATCAACTTATCATGACTGGTGGAAGGGCTGCATATCAAATAATAAGGGAAGATAATTCTGACATTGTTTATATGAATTTTGCTGGCATTTTGATTGATGTGAATAGGGAGGATCTTCAAGAACTTTATCAGTTGGTGAATATTAAATATGGAGATCATCCTCCTGAAGATGAGTTTGAAAGAGTCTTCTGGGGAAATTTGAAGGTGATGTTTGAGCCTCCAACTGAGTCTGATATAGTGTGGAAACTTCCTGAAGAACAGAACATTGTCAGCTGGAGATACTTTCATACCTGCAAGGTACATTGTGTGTCATTAAAGAATGCTGATATTTATATGCTTGCAGAGGTGGAATATCCTTTATCATCAAGTGTCTGCAAGGAAATGATGAACAAAAAGTTGTATGCTAGTAAAAAGGATGAAGGATATGAGATGTTATTGGATTTGATTAAGAAGCAGTCTTTGAAGGATGTAGCCTAAGGGTGTTTGAAAGAATTTTCACAAAGTTGTTGAGTGAGATTATTGGAACTTCTCACTTGGTGAAGGTGCTTTGCACTAACACATCAAAAGGTTATCAGTCCACCTTGTCTCATCAACACAAGGACTGGCTAATCCTGAGCAAACGGCTAACAGGTAAAGATTGCTCAAATCCGTTTATGGCTGACAATTTGCCAAAAATTGTATGGTATTCAACTCACCATATCTAAGATAAGTGAAGAGTTGGCTAGCCCACAAGGTTATGGCTTGTGGTAAAGGCTGTGGAAAACCATAAATGGTAATCAATTCACCATGATGAGGTGCTTTTCCATCAAAGAATTGACTAGTCCAGAAGCAAACGGCTTTTGGTAAAGACTTAACAAATCCGTTGATAAGCTGATGATTTGCTTAAAATCATATGGTTATCAGTGTACCATGGTCTTACACACCAAAACATTTGGCTACTCCAGTAGTAATGGCTATTGGTAAAGAGACATCAAATCCATTAAATTTCAATGATTCACCTCTCACAGGTGTTAACACACTTGAAAGTGATGAGAATAGATATGAAACTTAATATGAATTGATGTACATATAGTCATTGTTGCTGCAAAGACCATATCAGAAGAGCTTATCAAGATTCAAGCTGCTAGAAAGGAACAAGACCTAAATACATTTCAAAGTGTTCAAGATTCAATCCTCAGAAGGCTAAATCAGAAGAACTTGAAGTTCATGAAGCATGAAGATCAAGTTAGGGGAGGATTGTTGGGAATTATGATGCATATCAAGAATAGACTACTTAGGTCTGGTAGTTTACTACTTAGGTCTGGTCGTTTACTGAGTTAGGTCTGTTTGTGATTTAGGTCTGGTTATGTAAAGATAAGTCTGGTAGTACATGTTAAGTCTGGTTGACTTATTAAGTCTGGTCTGGTCATGAAGATAGGAAAGTTTGTTAGAGTTATATTAGGAAAAGATACAATGCGTGTATGTATCTTTATAGAAGATTTGTGTATATCTTCTGTGTCGTCTAGGGTTTCCTTGTGTTATAAAAGGATCCCTAAAGTTTGTTAGTAAACGTGTGTGAGTTGTACGAATTGATAATAGTGAATATCAATATACGAAGTTAGTGATATCCCTGCTTGTGTTCTTAATTGTTCTTGTTAAGATTCCGCATTAACATTAACAATCACTTAGGGTTTCTCACTTAGATTGGTTCGGATTTATCCTAACCATCTACTAGGTATTCAAAACTACTTAGTGATCCATATACAATTTGTGGACCAACATTGAGTCTTTGTGAGAACTAATCTTCAGGATATGAGCATGATGGAGTCTTGATGGTGGTAGAACTCCAGGTCTTCATGATCCTCCGCAGCAGCAGCAACACGAACCAACCGGCACTTACAGATTTGGACTTTGAGATCATCAACAGCATAGTGTGAAGACTTTCTCTAATCCAAACCCAGGCCGTTCTGAACCGGATACCCCCGAAAGGGCTAACACGGACACACCGAAGTGCACCCACGATTCAGTGAGTCGCTGGAGATCACCCCATGACTGTAGACCATTTTGGAACAGACACTAAGCGTAACCCACAAGGAGTTACCGAAGTGACCTGCTGTCAGGGTTGTTTGATGTTACCCTGGCAGGATTTCCATTCTATCTCTGAGAATCACAATTGTGAATGCTCTCAAGAATGTTCTTGGCAGATTGCTAGGATCTGCGAAGGACACTTTCTTAATTTACAACTGATGCCCATGATGTAGAACACCAGTGTAATTCTTAGTGTACCTAAGAGATCTTTGATGAATCTGATGGCTCTAAACTCAATTAGTGCACATTTGTTTGGTCGTCGGAGGCGTGGAGCAGATTGCCTCCTTTTCAATATCAACACTCTCGTAATAAGAGGTCGATAGATTTTGAAGGGTTCTCTGTGTGAATGAAACAAGTATATTTTGAGAGACACTTGAGTGGCTAGAAGGTTTAGTGCAGTGCGTCACTTGGTCCATGACGTCTTTTGTCTTCAATACCGGTGATGCTCAGTCAACCAGTAGATTATGTATTGAACCCGGTGTCTGCCCTAAGGTTGATCAAATGGAGGGCTATTTCTTTTCACCCTTTTCTTTGCTTTTCTTTTTAATTCTTCAACCCCTTCTTTCTCCTTTCATTTCATTTCTCCTTTTTTTTTTATCATACCTAGGACTTTCTAGTTCTAAACTATAGGATTTGTCCTTGGGTAGATCCCTCCGGCTCTGGCGGATCATAGGACGGTTTTCCTAAACCTTAGTCACCTTATTGCTCCATGACTATCCTATGTTGATGCCATTTACCAAAACCTTTGAAAATCTCTCAAAGTGTCGATGATTGGAAAAACATTTTATTGACACCTTGAGAGTTTTGTGTTTTTCAGAAGGACTCCCCTTTAACATGTGCTCATAAGTAATTAATTTGAAATTTGCACATGTCGGGAAGAGTTGGCACTTTTGAATTGATTGATTTTCAATGAATATGATCATCACGAGACACGCTTACATCACTAGTAAACTAGCTTGAAATTATTACCCGTCCAGATCACATTCAAGGAAAATCGCTCAAAATTGGTACATTCTACTCAGACACATCCTTTGCGAGACACGTTTACATCACCAGATGAACTGGCTTGAAATTATTACCCGTTTGGGACATGTCCTTTCGACTACTGACTTTAGCTATCGTCAATTCGAGGGTCAATTCTGAGTTGAGCACTTATGGGATTCCAGCATTGAGACACCATATTTTGATCATATTTTACTTCTCCCCCTCAAAAATAGCATACTCATGATGTTTTTGAAAAACTTTTATGATTAAAATATGCTGTTTTTGAGTTTTAGGGAAGGATTTCAAGAACTTTTGTTTTTCAGAACAAAGATTATATTTGCAAATACTCCCCCTTGACGAGGGAATACGTGTTCTTATGAGCAGAATGTTTGGAAAAACTTAGAAAACATTCTGGTTTAATTCTGCTTCATAAGAAAGAAGCTTTCGCTCCTTGGATCAGGATTGAGGCACTGAAGCGTACCTCAGGTTCCTTTCTTGAGGGTCCGGGTTGTGCACTGTTATGTGTACACAAGCCGTAATGTCACAGGCATATGGTAAGAATAATGAATAAGAATTATGAATTATGAACTCAAGTGCTTACATCAATCTCCTTTGCTAAACTTTGTGAATTTTGGGTCCGTCCTTTGATATAGTCTGATGGGAAATGGTGGACGACCGCCAACATAACTCTCTAGTCTCCTAATCTGATCCCGACGGTACAACCTTCTTTCAATCTTCAAGACGAACTGCATCACTTGTTTGAGCTCATTATGTGTCCACCTTGTTGACTTTTTCAACTCACGATCTCGAACTCTAAGAACTAACCCATCTCTAACGTTTTTCAGCGTATCGTCACAGAATTTATGAATCTCGTGAAATGACATGAAATGGTTTGTATGTGTTGCACTTCTGTAGACGAACCCAAAGACTGGGTATTTCTTCATGGTATATTGAGCATTGCGGTTGTTTTCTAAGAAAATTATGGGCTCAACGAGATTCAACTTCTGCTGATAACTTTCCACTCCTAACTGAAGATCTTCTATTCGTTCTTTGATTATCGTTCTTCGGATGAAGTGGCAGATAGCCACACTAAAAGCATACTGAAGATCGGTAGAGAGATGTTGCAGTTTTCCTTGTATTTTGATGAGGTACAAGTCTTCAATATCATTGAGACTCAAGTCAGGAAAATCTGATTCTGAGAACGAGTAGAGCTGGTTGTCATGTCGTCTGATGGTGATCGCAGATAAGAATGTGCAATCATACTTCTTCGATCCTGAAACACTAATCACTGCCATGATCCTGAGGTCACTGTAGACTTGTTCACGAGACTTTTGGCTAAGTTTATACTTGTACCAGGTCTTCCTTCTATCATACCAGTGATGGATTCTTAATTCAGCATCTCGATCATAGATCACTTGTTGTTTGATGAAGATCTTCTGGTGAATTGCAGCCTCCTCAATGGCAGGATTTTGGTAACTTGCTGCAGTAGTGAAGGTAATAGAAGTTGCATACTTCTTTTTGCTCGATGCTCCATGCATAAGTAGTTCAATATCTTTGTTGAAAAAGAACTGGAAGGGGATTTCTGAAGTTCCATGAGGTTTTCTGATCACGGGTAGTGGCTTGGTCCAGTCTGTGATGTACAGACGGTTTTTGTTGTCACGGCCACCCACCCTGAGTATGTCTGGATTCGTCCAGTCAAACTCACTTGACATTGCACGAGCAATATTTTCAAGGTGATACTCCAGCTCAGCCGCATTTGCAGATTTGTCTTTAAGAAGAATGAAGGCTTCATTTTTTATCCTACGAAGTTCCCTCTTTGTCATTTTATTTATATTCAGAGTATGTTTGATTTTGTGTGTAAATTCAAACGTACTGTCTTCAACTTTAGAAGCTTCGTCGTCTTGGATCTGAGCACTGGCAAGTTGATCAAACCATTCATTGCCGTTCACATCTTCATCATCATCAAGCCATGTGACAACCGCTGGTTCTTTGGAGGTTTTCTTGCTGCTTGAAGGTTTTGATTTTGGTGGTGATGGTGGTGGTGATTGTGGCTGATCCTCTTGTGGTTGAAAATCTACGTTTTCTGTGGAGAAGTGCTCATAATGATGCTCTGTTGCTGTCGGACCAGATTCTGGATTCTTTGGAGGTTGAGAGGATGTTGTAGTTGTTCTGGTGGGCTCTGTAATGTGAATCCCAGATCCGCTACCAGTCTTTTGTTTCTTTGTAGTGGTGTCTGGATCTTGGTCATCATCATCATGTTGACGCTTGCCTTTATCAGCTGCAGTCTTACATGATTCCATGTTGGCTCGAATAGCATCCAGGATGGGCATTTCAGTGTAGCTGAGGGTGGATTGTGCAAGCAATTTGGTGAAGAGGGCGTCTTGAAGTTCTTCAACTGAGTATTCAAGAATATGTTTCTGTTGGAGTGCTAGATCTTTGACCTTCTCATCTACTTTAGTGTTGATGTAAGCTTCAATATTTTCCTGAATATCTGGCAGAAACTTCTTGACGTAATGTCTCGTGTTGGCTTTGACTTTATCGCCAACATCATATGCTAGAAACTCATCCATTTTCATCTTTGTCTGCTGCAGTTCTTCCATTTGTTGAGACAAATTCTTGACTAAGGTTTGCATCTCAGTCAGTTGTGCACTCGTTTGGTTATCTTTCTTGGCTTGTGCGAGTTTAACTGCTTTCTTGAGTTTTCTTTGCAGCAGGTGAGACAACCTCCACTCTAGTCACTCGAGCTATTCTTCTCACATTCTTACCTTTTATTGCTGATTTGATTTGTTCAGAAACTGTTGCTTTGGCTTTTGGTGATAGAGTAAGTGAAGGGATAGATGATTGTGAATTGGGGGGAGCAGAGTCCTTAGAAGATGAGGATGGTGGTGATGGATTCTTGGGAGGTGACCCAGGAGATGTTGTAGGTTTTGGTGATGATATGGGAGAAGGCTGAACAAGGTTAGATGTCTGCTCTTGTTGAGGTACATTAACTACCATAGCAAGGTCAGATGGAGGGACTGATGGTGAGCGAATGTAGCTATCGGCTTCTTTATTTGCTTTTTCGTCTTCTTCCTTTTTCTTTAATGCTGCTGCATGCTCAGCCTCAAGTTTCTTTGCATCGTCATTCATTTTCTCTCCAAATATTTCCCGTTCTTCTTCTACATTCCAGTCCATATCATCATTATAGTGTTGTTCCCCCTCCTGGTCATTGTTAAACATGGAATCTGAAATTTCTTTATCGGTTAAAACTATGTTACTCTCTTGATCTTTCTCCTTTTCTGAAGTTTGAGCTTCCAAGTCGGGTTGATTAACCGAACTTGGTGGTTGAGAAATAACAGATTCAGCCATCTCGGTTTGAATAACCGTATCATGCTGAACTGTGGATGTAGCTGCACCTGACCCTCCGGGTTGATTAACCGGATCAGAGTGGATCAAGGCGGCTTCTTGAACAGTTCCTGATGCTCCAGCTCCTTTCTTTTCTTCATACTCCCTCATTTTCTCAATTGTCAATTTCGCCCTTCTGGCATCATCTTCCTTTGTTGACTTCATGCTTGCCTTCTTTGCATTAAGAAAATCAAGCTGATTTTGAAGTTCAATTTCTGCATCTGTCATTTCAACTGTAACTTCTTCCTCTGATTCTGTTTCATCTGAGTCAGTTTCCTTTTCCTCATGTATCCCAACTTCTTCCACTCTGGGTTTTGGTTGAGTAGGCACTCTTCTTTTGATTGTTCTTGGATGTTTCAGTGGTTGTTTTGAAGCACTAGAGGCACTCCCAGTCCTATTGCTTTTAGAACGAGTTTTGGTAGAACCCGTTCCTTCACGATGCTTAATGAACCCGACCTGGCCTTTGTCGTATGCATAGTCATAGTCTCTGTATGCTTGAGTCTCCTTGATTTCCTCGGTTAACAATTCTTCTGGTAGTCTTGACCCTTGCTTGTGAGTACTATCTTTGGGAAAATAGACTAACTTGAGAGGCTTATCCATCCTTATCACATGAAGTTCCCTGTCTTCAGGTCGAGGAGAGATGTCGGAGTTCTTGTCAATGAGATAGCTGATCAGCATCTTTGTGTATCGGACGAATGGAATTCTTGTTACAGGTTTCTTACGGCCTCTTATCTGAAACACAAGATCTTCCCATATGAGTGCAGCATAGTCCATATTTTTCTTGTTAACAATTCCCCAGAAGAGTTGAATATGTGAAAGTCTTGGGTGCTCATGCCCGCTATCTCTTCCTGAAACCGAGCGAACCAAAATGTACTAAATGGCTCTCCACAGTTGTGGAATTGATTTAGCATTGATGCTTGAAATTGTTGTGAGTGGAAGATCGAGATTCTCATCATAACCAATGTTGAGAAGAAACTCGAGGATATCTGGTTCAGATGGTACAAGCCAAAATTTGTTTGATGTTTCAGGTGGATCTGGTAGGGATAAGGCTTTTCGAAGGTGTAGTGGTGTGACTTTGACTTGTTTTCTGTCCAGAGTACATGTGAAATATCTGTTGTAGTCATCGAGGTCAATGGTATTCCACATTTGATGAATGTACAATTCTGGGACATTATCTGAATTCTCCAAGATGCTGTTGCATTCATGTCTCCTGAGAATTTCAATGGCTATTCGGCAACTTGGCTCAGCACATTTGATGTTGTTAAAGACTACTCTTGCATTGTTGTTTCCATACTTAGCCTTGTAACCTTGAGGAAACGTTCTTCCTTAGAGATCATGGGTAGTGGTTGTTGTACTGGTGCAGACATTGTGAAAAATCTGAAACATCATTTAACACCAATTTGCAAGATACATGTTGGTTAGCAATAGTTAAAACTTAATAATTCACATGAGATCCTTAACTTAGCAAGATATTTCAAATTTATAACACAAGTTGAAACATGATTTTGGAAAAACTTTGACAATTGCGAAAAATTTTGACAATTGCGAAAAATTTTGACAATTGCGAAAAATGTTTCCAATTGCGAAAAATGTTTCCAATTGCGAAAAATGTTTCCAATTGCGAAAAATGTTTCCAATTGCGAAAAACTTTTCCAATTGCGAAAAACTTTTCAATTTCGAAAAACTTCTCATACAAGAAATTTCGATACCCAATGAAGATGAGTGACTCAGCAGATTTTTCGCATTTCACATTCATTTGAGATTATGTTATCTGCATGTTTCAGTGGAATCCTATGACATTTATAAGCACTTTGACCAAGTTATAACAACATTTAACCACACAATCCTAAGAATCAATCTGAAAGTGCAAAACGTGTTCTTCATAAACCCTCAAAATCAATTAAGCAATTTGATGTATCTGGGTTTAATCCAAGGCTACAAATATTCAATTCGAGGTACAACAACAACATTGCAACACATTAATTATACTGAAACACATACAATAGATTTTCCCCAATTCGTACGCTAAAACCCTAAATCAAGAACATTCACAATTCGAGTTTCTGGGTCTAATTCATGTTAGGCATTACGATTATGGGTTCACTCTAACCAATATTCATCAACAAAAATTATCATAAACACACAGAATCGATTATGCATAATTTTCGCAAAACCCTAACTATAAAATAATTATTACAGACAAAATCAACCGTTGGATCATGAAATCCTTAAGAACCATTGCATATAATCGTATATTAAACAATAATTCACTCACAAAATCAAAAGTTCTTGAACGGATTTGCAGATTCAATATGGGCCGTTGATGATGGTGGTTGGGTGAGTTAAATGCGGTAGATGGAGATGTCAGGTGAATTAACTGCGGTGATAAAGTTTTTGTTTTTATCCAACTTTTATCTTTCAAACTTTCACAACATTAATCCCTAGACTTTTCACTTTTATCTCATTCAAAATCCTATCCACCTCATACTAACTTTAAGTCTTAAGTAGTGCAGTTTTGGCCCTTGTCATCTCTTAGATCCTAAAATATCACCATCACATTCTTTTTGAAGCAACAATTTTCAGAAACCATGCAAGTACAAATTTTGAAAAAATTTCAAAGTTTGTGTCTCCCCCTCAACACTTGTTCCAAACAGATTGACGATGGTAAAAAAATGAACAAAGTGTTGATAAGGTTTGTACTTGCATTTTTTTTTTTTTTTTTTTAAAGAAATGTATTTACATAGAAAATCTTTTTGTGTTTTTCAATAATTATTTACAAAGATAGTTTGATGTATGACTCCATTTAATTTTGAGTAATAAAATTGTTTAAGTCTTCTGGAGTCAAACATCTCATACCAATCCGGTGAACCAGATCCACAAATCTTGCATGCGGCAAGGCTTTTGTGAATAGATCCGCCAATTGGTGTTCAGTACCCACAAAATACAGTTCAACAGTACCCTTCTCCACGTGCTCCTTTATGAAATGGTATCGGAGATCAATATGCTTGGACTTGGAATGCTGCACGGAGTTGCATGAAATGGCAATGGCACTCTTGGAGTCGCAATACATAGGAATCTTGTTGATTACGTATCCGTAGTCCATCAGTTGTGATCGCATCCAAATGACTTGAGCACAGCAGGCAGACATGGCTACATATTCAGATTATGTTGACGACAGTGATGTGCAATCTTGTTTCTTTGACTGCCAAGAGACGAGCTTGTCACCTAAAAACTGTACTCCTCCAGATGTACTTTTTCGCGTGTCTAAACACCCTGCATGGTCAGCGTCTGAAAAAGCTACAAGTTCAAAGCCAGAATCCTTTGGATACCAGATCCCCAAATTAATGGTTCCCTTTATGTATCTAAGGATTCTTTTAACGGCTGACAAATGTCGCTCAGTTGGTCTTGACTGATATCGGGAGCATAGATACGTGGCAAATACAACATCCGGTCTGCTAGCTGTGAGATACATGATTGACCCAATGATGCTACGATATTTTGTAGGATCAATGGGTGTCCCATTTATGTCAGCATCTAGCTTCGGGGATGAGGAGGACATAGGTGTATCATAGGTGTCACAGCTGGTCATACCATGCTTTTTCAGGATTTCATGAGCATACTTGGACTGACTAAGGAATATACCACGGGGTGATTGATGAACTTGCAGTCCTAAGAAGAACTTCAGTTCACCCATCATGGACATCTTAAAGTTATTTTTCATCAGTTTTGCAAAAGCATTTTAATATTTTTTCTGTGTTGATCCAAAAATTATATCATCGACATAAATTTGTACGATGAGAATGTCCACCTCGTGTTTTTGTATAAACAAAGTCGGGTCCACAGTTCCTTTAGTAAAATGGTTTGCAAGCAAGAAAGCAGATAACTTGTCGTACCACGCCCTTGGGGCTTGTTTAAGGCCGTAAAGGGCTTTCTTTAGCCGATATACGTGATTCGGATGTTCTTGGTCCACGAAGCCTTCTGGTTGAGAAACGTACACCTCTTCCCGGAGTTGGCCATTGAGAAATGCAGTCTTCACATCCATTTGGTAGACAGTAATGTTCATGTGAGACGCGTAAGCCAGGAACATGCGACCAGCCTCAAGCCTTGCGACTGGAGCAAACGATTCTTCGAAGTCGATTCCCTCTTGTTGACTGAATCGTTTGGCGACCAGGCGGGACTTGTTACGAATCACAGTACCATCTGCATCTAACTTGTTTTTCCAGATCCACTTTAATCCAACGACATAAACCCCATCTGGTCTCTCTACCAGTTCCCAAACTTCTAACCGCTTGAATTGATCCAACTCCTCTTGCATTGATTCAATCCAGTTGTCATAAGTGAGGGCTTCTTTGATGTTTTTGGGTTC
This sequence comes from Artemisia tridentata subsp. tridentata, assembly GCA_021014915.2. NCBI lineage: Eukaryota > Viridiplantae > Streptophyta > Magnoliopsida > Asterales > Asteraceae > Artemisia > Artemisia tridentata. The sequence goes on along the minus strand of CP139507.1, from coordinate 387,761,576 downwards.
GGCTTGACAAACGGTGAGTGCATAAATGCAAGTTTCACCGTCTGTGTGGAGTCTTTGTCTTGTCATGACTGGTTTTTCTGGATTACCAATGATATTTACTAAGGGATGATCCTTTGTCCATTTATGAGTGGATGGATAGTGTTGATAACTGTGGTGCAGGTTTGACGGTTCCAAATTGCGTGAGGAAGATTCTGCAATATCAGGAATGGTTGGTGATGGTGCAAATGGATTAAAGAATGCATCTCCGTCATAACTTGATGGTGTGGGTACTTCATCAGAATTGTGGTGGGGGGAATCTTCAACTGAAGGTGTAGAAGTTGAGGGTGTTTGATCTACTGACGATGATGGTTCTGGTTGAGGTGCGTCGTCAGCAACTGCTGTGGAAGTGGTTGCAGGTGTATTAGGTGCTTGATTGTTGACGGTTTGAGCAGCGGAATTAGTGGATACAGCAGAGGCACGATTAACTAGAGAGTCATCGAACAGAGGAGCAAACAAGTCTTCTATATCCTTTCTATTGAACGGTAATGGTTCAGCTGAAGATTTAGGAAAATTTAGACGGTTGTGTGCGGGTTCTAAGCTGTTTTGCTCAGAAGCCATTTCTGTGAGCTCATCAAAATTAGCATGGATCGTCTCTTGAATTTCCCGAGTCCGGCTGTTCCAAATTCTGAATCCTTTCGAATTCTCACAATAGCCTACAAATACTCCTATGTCTGCTTTGGCTTTCAGTTTCCCCAAATCATCACGATCATTCTTTGGATAACAGAGAGCTCCAAAGACATGAAAGTAGTTGATATTAGGTTTACGACCGTGAATAAGCTCATATGGTGTTTTGTCATGGCGTTTGGTGATCATGCATCGGTTCTGGGTATAACAAGCAGTTGAGACAGCTTCAGCCCATAGGTAGTCTGGTAATTGGGCGTTAATCAACATAGTTCTTGCTGCCTCCACTAACGTACGGTTGCGTCTTTTGACTACTCCATTTTGTTCAGGGGTGCGAGCAATTGACGTTTGATGAACAATACCATTTTTCTCAGTGAACTCCCGAAGAGTTTGATTCTTGAATTCAGTACCATTTTCTGTTCTGATAATTCTGATGGTGTTACGAACTTGAACTTGAATCTTTGTGAGAAAAGTAATGATCATCGAAGGTGATTGGTCTTTGGTACGAAGAAAGTAGACCCAAGTCCACCGCGAGTAATCATCCACTATTACCAAGATGTACCGTTTCCCGTTGATGGTTTGAACACGCATAGGACCACACAAATCCATATGAAGCAGTTGTAGGACATGATCTGTGTTGTGATCTGCTTTTGGAGGAAAGTGGGCACGATGACTCTTTCCTTGTTCGCAAGTAGGACACAAGTGATCTTTGGCATATCTGAATTTGGGAAGACCGTCGACTAACTTTTTCCTAGCAAGATAAGTCATCGTCTTGAAGTTCAAATGAGACAATCGTTTGTGCCAAAGCCAGGCCTTTGTGGGATGTGCCTTTGAAAGTAAGCATATGGGAGAGGGAGCTGTCATTCCTTCGAAGGAAATTGTGTATAAACTGGTGCCGTGTTTCCCTTTCATCAGATCATTTCCTTGAAGATCCCGAATAAAACAAGTTTTTTCTCTGAATGCTACTTCCAAATCACCATCACAAAATTGTCCTACTGAGAAGAGATTGTGACCAAGGCCTTCAACATAATAAACCCTGCTAATTTCAATGTTCCCATTTACATAGTCTCCATAACCCATAATAGCAGCGAAGTGATCATTCCCGAATCTGACCGTTCCAATGAACTTTGCAATAAAGTTTTTAAGAAGCTTGTAATTCCAGTCATATGTCGGGAACAGCCGCTATCAACAATCCATAGAACAATTTGGACCACCTGCATCACCAGAAGTTGACACAGAGGCAAGTTTGGTAACGGTGGAATCCGTTTGGTTAGTAACACATGAGTTAATCATTTTTTGTACCCATTTAAAGCTATGTGTTTTATGTAACCAACGCTGCCACGTACAACTAGTCTCAGCCATTCTCCTAATAAATGCACTTGGTGATTTGGTTGTCCTAGATGCAGCTATGGGTTTGTCAACTGATTCATCAGAAACTACTAGTGGTGGTTTTCCTAATATGGACTTGGCAGCAGTAGTGGGCCTAGAGGAAATGCCACTAGATCGTTTCTTTTTGCGATTCAACAGAGTTTTCGCAACACATTTCTCATGATTTCCAGATAATATACTAGCATGACAAAATACACAACTAGCCTCAACCATAATATCATTCATAACATTCAACGATTTAGCATTCATTACATCATCTATAGAACTAGACTTAGACAAGTTTGATTCTACTTCTGACATATCCTGCTTTTTATTCAAACTGCTAATATTAACTACTACTTCTTCAGTCTTAGACAATCCATTCTTAGGGTGCCAGATACTAAACTTCCTTGGTCTCTTGGTGTTTCTTGATCTGCTAGCCTTAGAGGTGTTTCCTAGTCCTGTGGAAGTGGAAGTATTCATATTAGTGGTTTGATCTGATTCTTGCTTAGTTGGCTTGTCTACTGAGTGCATTCCTGGGGCAATCACAGCTTTTCCTTTTTCTAAAACTCTGAGTTTCTTTTTCAAATCAACAATGATGTGTTGGAGTTCTTGATTTTTTGAATCCAAAAGTCTGTTTAACCGGACAGTGTCATTTCTGATTTGAGAAACTTCATCTATGTCTTTCTCATATTCAAACAGTTTATTTCGCAAAACATCAATTTCATTTTGATTTTGACTTTCTGAAGCATGACTGTTTTGGAAAGACAAAGACTCTTTTAGATTTTTATATTTTAACTCAAAATCAATGCTTTGAGTTTGACACCATTCCAGTCGTTTTTTAAGTTTGAAAATTTCTTTTTGACACTCATCTTCCACATCAAAGTTGATATGTCTAAGACTCTCATTCTCTTTTACCAAATTATCAATCTCAATTTACAACATTTCAACATTCACAGCATCATCATCAACAAGCATTGCATAACATTTTTCAAAAATAGCATTCATAATCACATAAATCACATCATCACACATAACACGCTCCAAGAGTCGATCAACCTCATTTTCTAAAGCTTTCTTTTGACACTTTTGTTTTGCAATTTTGTCATCTTTAGCTTTAAAAATACTCATCATTGATCCAACTTCATTCTGTAGTTCATGTTCCCACATTGTTGCACAAAGTCTCAAGTGTTTAACATGTGGTAAAAATTGTTTCTGAAAAATTTCTCTCTTTTCTTTCTCAGCAGGAGAAAATAAAGAAGAGATTTTGATTTCAGAATTAAATTCTTTCACTTGTTCCAAAAGTTTAATGTCATCCATAAATGTCTTAAAATATCGAAGAATTCGACATTGTTGAGGCATTTGTGGATCTACAGTATCTTTTGGACCATTGATTTGTGTAACAGGAGTGGTCACAGTAGCAACTTCAGATGAGGGATGTTTTTCAGTTAAAGACAGTATTTGTTCTGGTTTGTCCTTTGGAGGAACAAAAGATTTACTGATGTGAGGTCTTTCAGAATAATCATATGGGACTCTTGAGAATTTGTTTTCTGACTTTGATCGACTCTCAATCTTATTTTCAATATATTCAGTTTTTTCATCATTACTATACACAACAGTGCGTTGAAAAGTATCATCAAACAGGAATTCTGCATTGTATAACTTAGGATTATCTTTGAGTGCTTTGTGTAAAAAACGTGGTTTGTCACTTCCAAGTGCAAAACCAAATCCTTTAGGAATCGGTTTCACAGTTAGTCTTTGAATTTGTGTTACTGAATTACCCGTTTTATATACAACATTCTGAAATTCTTTGAGCTTGGATTCCAAGTCCACAATCTCCTCAAGATATGAGTCAACTCGTTTCCTAGTGACTTGCTTTTCCTCAAGAAGATCCTTCTGAGATGTTGAAAACTCAGATTCAGCTTTTAACAACTCATAATTTAAAGTATCAATTTGTTTTTTGAATTCAAATTGCTCCTTTTCTTTTTGAGAAAGCAAATCAGCTTTGGAAACTGTTAGCTCACGAACTTGATGCTCTAAATCCTTGACCTGAACGTATGTCTTTTGAAATGCAACCTCAAAGCCTTTCTCACGTTGTGCTTGTTTTTCATAACTTGAAAGTTGTGTTTTATAGCACTCATTGTCCTTTGTTAACAACGCAATTTTAGCTTTTAAGTTCTGGTTAATCTCATTGCATTTATCAATCTGTGACTTTTGTGCATTCAATTGTGATTGGGTGGTCAGCAATAAGGTCATAAGCTCTGGATCTTGATCTGGCATAAGATCATCTTATTCAAGGTGATCATGATTATCATCATCAATAGGATCATCAAATGAGACATTGGTGTTATCATCATCGAATGAAACAACAGTGTTTATTTGATCATCTTCTTGAGACAAGAATGATGAATCATTTTGAACAGGATTGTCTTGTGAAGATGAAGATGCAGATAGTGAAGCAATCTCATGAATAAGGCATTCTGATTCAAGTACCTGAGATAAGCCATCGGTATCATATACCGGGCCTGTCTCATTGACATTAATTTCCTGCATGTTGGCCATGAGCATCACTGCAGCATTTGACTCCAAGTCTTCCATATCATCATCAGAATAGGCATTAGCCATAAAGCTTTGCTCATTCTTAGTCAACATTCCTGCAACCTTTTCATCTTTGAGAGCCATTAGAAGAGCTTCTTTATGAAATGCACTACCCTGAGTCCTAGGCTTAGGGCAAGCATTTTCCATATGACCACTGCCTCCACAATTGTAACAAGTGATTGACGTATTTGCAAAGCCTCTTCTTTCAGTACCAACATTCTGAATTCCCCTCTGCGCATTCCCCATATTGTTTTTACTTCCCCCAGCTGTGCTGAACCTCTTTCCCCCTGAATTAAACCTTGTACCATAATTTCCCATGTTTCCAGACCCAAATCTACCAGACGACCGATTCTGAATCTCAACTCTATCATCATTGACGACTGCTTGGTTCCTAGTGTTAAATGAAGAACGAAGGCGGTTGTTTGACTTGTTAGAGAACTTGTTGAATGCCCTTGCAATTAATGCAAATCCTTCATTGAGAGAGTTAAACACATCATCTTCGTCATCATAATCAGCATTGGAATAGAACATGGGGTCGATATTGTTGTATGAAACCAGTTGGTTATCAGAATTCTGGGATGGTGCTTCATAAGGAACAATCTGATTGTTTGGTTGTGGTTGGAAACTTGGTTGAGACGGTGGTGGAACAAATTCTTGACTTGAGGGTGGAAAGTGTGACTGAGCTATCAGAGCAAGAGAGTTTGGAGTTGGAGCTGGTGAGTAACCTCCTCTTGCTGCAATGTCCTTGTCTACCTCAGTTTGATGTTGCTTGAGATAATCATACAAAAGCCCATAAGAAACTTGATTAATCTTTTTGGCTTGCCTCACGAATGTCACATACTTCTGCCAGTCTGGCCAAGACATCCTAAGAATTTGGAGTTAATAGCAATCTTTGGTAGAGGTATGTTATGACGTTTCAGATCATTGACAACATTGGTGATGCGGTGATAGTATGATTCTAAGGATTCCCCTGGTTCCATCATGAAGTTATTGTATTCCATGTAAAGTATGGATTCCAAATCCTCTTGGTTCAATTTTATGCCTTCCATAAGAAGATGTACATGCTCCCACATGTCCCTGGCTGTTTTCTGAGCATCACTACTCTTGAATATTGGGTTAGGAATTCCCTGGAGTATGTAAGCCATGGCCATCTCATTGGCTTCTTGCTGAAGAGTTTGTTCAGTGGAATATTGAGATACTGGAATGGGAGTTGTAGTGTCATCCCATGGAGGTATAGCAGTTGGATCACCCGGAACCAATGTTGAAGGAAGTGGATAAGGTCCTTCCATTATGACCTTTTTGAGATATGGACCATGAGGTTTCCTTAGTTCAACAAATCGAAGAAACCGGCTAGACCATTGCACATAGTTTCCAGGAGTCAACATTGGTGGAGTTTCAAACGATCCTGCTTCATGCCTTGATTGCTAACTACTAATAGCTTCATACATTTTTGTAAACCAATGAGGTTCTCTTGATGAAGGTTGGTAATTTGCATCTGCATTTGAGTTTATGGAATGATTTGTTGCTGAGGTACTGATTGTTGAGGGAAAAACTGATGTTGTTGCACAAAATCATGTTGTTGTGGATATTGAGGATGAAATTGTTGTTGTTGCTGATGATATTGTTGCTATGGATATTGCTGTAGCTGGTAGTAGTAATTGAAATGTGGTGGTTGAGACATTCTTGTGTTTATGTTGATCATTAAGATAATTAAGATGTGTGTTATGAGTTATGAGGTTTGGTTTTGGTTAATTGAGGTTTTTGTCCAATTTCGAAGAAATGTTACTGTTCACTCCAATTGCGAAAAACACTATTCACACTGCCAATTGTGAAAGATTCTGCGAATTGCGAAAGAAACGTCCAATTGCGAGAGAAACTATCAATTGCGAAAGAAACTTCCAATTGCGAAAGAGAATTGATAATTGCGATAAACTATCTAATTTGCGAAAGAACTTAGCAATTGCGAAAAATTATCTGAATTGCGATATGAAAAGGCAATTTCGATAAATTATTTAGAATTGCGAAAGATCAAGCAATTTCGAAAGATTATCAAAATTACAATTTCGATCACTTTCTCAATCTCTCATACAAGAGGTGAGAATTAAAGCCAAGTCGAAGTATTTTCACTAACTCCTACAAGCTAGAAAATACTGAGTACCAATTCCGAAGATTCTTGTGATTTGCGAGAAAGACTGTCAATTGCGAGAAACCCTCTTTTCGCCAATTCAGAAAAACCCTCTTTTCATCAATTCTTAAAAACCCTCTTTTCACTGACATTTTTCGAATTTCGTCTAGATCTTTCCACGATGATGATTAGTCGATAACAAAGGTTTTTAACAATTAAAGCTACGTAAATACGAAGATTTTTGCAACTTTTAAGGTGAAAAACTAAGATTTTTGTGAAGATCTACAACTAACAACGATTAGAACACTTGTTTTTTAACGCAACTTCGAACAAAAACTCAATGAAAAATCCAAACGTAAATGACAAAACAAAAGTTAATAACGATGTAATCTACTCTTAAACACACACGTTAACTATCCTTAGGCGAATGATACCACTTGTAGGTCCCCTTTAATACGTAACACAAGCTAATCTATACTAGATAAACCACGACTACTATTTAACTATTAAGCTACGAAATGATATAACAATAAGTAATGATATACGAGAGATAAGATAACAATAGAGACGAGATTAAGAAGAAGAAGAGTCGGAAGATTAACATTCACATATTAGTTTGACATGGCTTACGCAAGAGAATGAAAACCAACAACTAAAATGAGCTCCCTAACCCTCTATTTATAGGCGAGGATTAGGGCAACTCTTACATGAAGGTTTCTAGAAGGAATTACACATAAAAGGCCGGCCCATGGACTTCTAAAGGACCGGACCTATTATCACTAACATAAAGTCCATATCGAGCAACACTTTAAATGAAATGAACAAGACTTGAAATATTTAATAAAACGTGTTCCTAACAATTGTCTTTAACTTGATCTCTTTGTCTAGAACGTTCTTCACTTGAGCTTGTTATGGATGAACTTCATAAGTATGAGTATGTAGAGTTGAAGATGTTTGATATATGAAATGATGGTGTACGGTCTATCTCCAAGGGGACTTTCATCAGTACCTGCATAGATATTGTTAGTTGAAATTACCAATCGATCAGGATGAACTTTTCTCAGAGAATAGATCACTACGATTGTTTTACTGATGAATGTCTTGATTTCATTCACCTTGGTCGGGCACATCAGCCGTCCTAATCCCATTGGGGGACAGTTATCAATACTATGGATAAAATCCAAGTAAAGACCCATGTCTTAAGGAATCGATTCATGAAAGGAATCTCCTTGGTGGGATTTCCAGCACTTACAGGCTCAGACTTCGAGAGAATTAACAGCATAGTGTGAAAACCCTCTCTAATCCTTACAAAGGTTGTTCCTGAATTGGATACCCTCAAGAAGGCTTACAACAGATATACTGAAGTATACCCACAATTCAAGTGAGCCGCTGAAGTATACCGGAGTATCACTCCATGACTGTAGACCGTTTGATGCATAAAGTAACCATCATGATAGATAAGGCAAGATCCGTAGATCTTATAAAGACTCTTATACAGCTTGTGTCCTTTTTGGTGAACACAAGTGTATTATATTGGAAGTGTATCCTAAGAGATCTTTTAATGAATCTCATGGCTCTAGACTCGATTATGTGCAATTTGGTTTTAGTCGTCGGCGGCATGGAGCAGAGTGCTACCTTTTCAATATCAACACATCTCGGAGTGAGAGGCCGATAGATTATGCAAGGTTCTCTGTGAGAAATGAAACAAATATCTTTTAAGAGATACCTGAGTGGCTAGGAGGCATTGTGTAGCGCATCACTGGGTCCATGACGTCTTGTCTTCAATACCGGTATCATCTTTGTGATAACCGATAGCAGATGTATTGACCCGGTTTCTGCCCTAAGTTTTCACGGAAGGCTATTTATTTTCACCCTTTCATAAACTTTTATTTTTAATTCTTCAACCCATTCTTTCTCCTTTCTCATTTACTCCTTTTTTCAATCATACCTAAGGACTTCTAACTCTAATCTATTGGAATTGTCCTTGGGTAGATCCCTCCAGCTCTGGCGGATCATAGGACATCAACCTAACCATAATCTCCTTATTACTCCATGATTATCCTAGGTTCATTGATCACATGCCATAAAACCTTTTGTGAAAATCTCTCAAAGTGTTCATGATTATAAAACACATTTTTGCTAACACTTCGAGAGTTTTGCATTTTTTGAAATACTCCCCCTTCACATGTGCTTATGTGTTTTTAAAATAATTTTGCACATGTTGGGTAGAGTTTACACTTTTGAATTGATCGATTTTCAGTGAACATGACCGATTCGAGACATGCTTACATCACTAGTTAGACTAGCTTGAAATTATTACCCGTCCTGTTCAAGTTCAAAGAAAGTGTAACATATTCATAACACATAACACACCCTAAGATTGATGTTTAGGTCGATTTGGGTAGAGAGAGAAAGAGAGAAGTTGGGAGTTTCTAGAAAGAGAAAATGTGTGATATTAGATTAAGATAATGAAAGCTCCAACCCTTCCCATGTATGGGAAAGGCTATTTATAGTTCTTACAAAACGCCCCTACACGGGCTATGGACCATGCTGACAGTAGGTAAAGACCCGACCCGACTCCATGGTGTTACGAAGTCTAAACTAATATAATAAGTCCTACGAGCTACTTAATGCTAATAGATACTCGGGGTGACCAAGTCTTTCATGTGAATATTTATATTCCTAACAATCTCCCCCTAAGGGAGGTCACCCCGGAAATTACACTTTGAATTCTAGCATTCCATTACATAGATTCTAGTTCCTAGCTCGTAGTCTTTGATTCTTCAAATTCTTTATTCTTTATACTTTCAGCAGTGAACTCTAGATGATTGTTCTTTTGTCTTGGATGATCTTTGAGGATTCTTTGAGGTCATCATCCAATGTATGTCTCCAAGTCATCTTTTTCCAGTATCGTCTCCATGTGATGTAGTGATTTTTGGACCAACATGCTCATACTTTTCTGGATCATGATTTTCAGCATCAGAGTTGCAGAAGGAGTGTTGAAAGTCTTTCAATTATCATGATTTCTTTGATTAATATTGTGAAGTGTGAACATGGGGTGATGAATCGACATCTTTTCAGCAATCAGCTGCAACCGCCATGGATTCCTGCAAGCAGACAGTTAGCAACAAATCATCTGGCACTTATAGGTTCGGACTACGAGATCGTAAACAGCATAATGTGAAAACTTTCTAGAGTCCTTGCCAAGGCCGTTCCTAAATTGGATACCCCGAGAGGGCTTACAAGATCTACCGAAGTACATCAACGATTAGGTAAGTCGCTGGAGTTCACTCCATGAGTGTAGACCGTTTGAAACCACCGCGACCACTAAGCGTAATCCACAAGGAATTACCAAAGTGACCAGCTTTCAGGGCTATTTGATGTTGACCATGACAGGAATTTCCATTCAATCACTGAGAATTACATTTGTAAATTCCCTCATAAATGTTCTGGCAGATTGCTAAGATCTGCGTAGGACTCATAAGTTTACAACTGGTGTCCTTAATGTTGAACAACCAGCGTAGAAGTAACATGTGTTCCTATGAGATCTTATGATGCATCTCGTGGCTCTAGACTCGATAAGTGCATTTTTGGTAGTCGGAGACTGGAGCGGTGTCTCCTGTTTCAATATCAACATGACTCGTAATGAGCGGTCGATAGATTATGCACGGTTCCCCGTGAGAATGAAACAAGTCCTTTTAAGAGAACTTGATTGGTTAGAAGGCTTAGTGTAGTGCGTCACTGGGTCCATGACGTCTTGTCTTCAATACCGGCGTCACCTTAGTAACAGCCAGTAGTATATGAATTGAACCCGGTTTCTGCCCTATGGTTGAATATTGGGAGGGCTATTTCTTTTCACCCTTTCTCATTATATTTCTTTTTAATTCTTCAACCCCTTCTTTCTCCTTTCTCATATTACTCCTTTTTTTCATAATCATACCTAAGAACTTTCTAATACTAACTATTCGGTATTGTCCTTGGGTAGATCCCTCCGGCTCTGGCAGATCATAGGACGGTTTTCCTAACCTAAGCCACCTTAGAACTTCATGACTATCCTATGTTGCTGTTAACCAAATCCTTGAAAAATCTCTCAAAGTGTTTATGGTTATGAAACACATTTTGCTAACACTTTGAGAGTTTTATACTTTTCAAATGCTCTCCCTTAAAATGTGCTCGGATGATTTTATTTTAAATTTGCACATGTTGGGCGGAGTTCGCACTTTTTGAATTGATCCACTTTCAGTGAACATGACCGATTCAAGATACGCTTACATCACTAGTTAGACTAGCTTGAAATTATTACCCGGCCAGGTCAAGTCCACAGAAAGTTTCTCGAAACGATACACTCTACTCAGACAAGTCCTCTTCGAGACACGCTTACATCACTGGTTGGACCAGTTTGAAATTATTACCCGGCCAGGACATGTCCTTTCTATTAATGTCAGTTTTGTTTCATCAATTCATTGGTGAAGTCTGAGTCGCGATCACATGATATGCCACCAGAGATGTCACATTCTTTTTATCACCACAAACCATTTGCTCCCCCTTAACATGTGCATCGAAATACAAAAGAGTTTAGCACATATGGAGAGCTTACATTTAAGTCTAAAACATCACATTTTTATCAGATTGCATATTTAAATCACATTCTCTCCCTCGATCAGAAATTTCAAACCTTTTGAGATTTTGTGATCCCAATTGATTTAAATAAGTTTAGAAAATATGAGAGAAAATGTGGTCAGGTTTAATATGGGCTGGTAATGGAACATACTATTGCTCCCCCTCAATCAATGAGGGAGAATGTTAGTGTCAGGTATGATAATTTTGAAAGATATTTGAATTAAAAATTCATACACTGACACATAACAACAGGTTTCATTCAGTTCACTGCTTATTAATTACAACGTGACTTGTTTTGATGATATAATTTTTTTAAAATCACTCTCCCCCTCAATCGATGACCCATTTTCTATTTAAAGAGCTGTAGTCATTGATTGAGTGATAGATTTTTTATGAAAAGTTCAATTCTGATTGATATTCAAAAATCATGGTACCACCAAGTTTAGCACAAATACTTTCCTGAAGAATCATAGATGGAAAAGTATCTGTGATGTAAAGAAGACTTCTCTACTTATACGAGAAATGATGCACTGAAACGTACATCAAATCGAAGAAACATGGATATAATGTAATCCATGCCCGGGTGAACTTCACCCTGTAGGAGAAACAGCCGTCTTTTTGGCGACGTGCTTTCCCCATAATGAAGAACGGGTTACAGTCTGAAGTAACTGCAAGCCGATATGACATGTTTTAACCATTTAATTTAACTTCTGCTCGAGCTTCATTTAAAGACCCGTGTCATTATTGAATGACATTTCTAGGACCGTAAATGTTATCGATAAACAGAAGACATGCGTAGAAGAACTATTTTTGGTATTTTTGTGTTTTTCTGATTTTTATGGTTTTTATAGGTTTTATATTTTTCTATTTTCTTTTTGGTTTAAAATATATACAAATATATACAAGGATATATGAAGAAAATCCCTTACTCCTCGTTTTCTTCTTGAAGACACTTGAGGGTTTCTGGCGTCAAACTCTTCATGCCAAGTCACGAGAGAATAAATTGGAACCGTTCTCTTGGAAGTGCCTAAGTGAAGATATCAGCCAACTGAAACTCAGTCCTTACGAAGTAAAGTTCAACAATCCCTTTCTTAACCTGTTCCCTTATAAAGTGATGCCGGATGTTGATGTGCTTTGATCGGGAGTGTTGGACATTGTTGCAGCAAAGAGCTATAGCACTTTTGTTATCACAATACAGAAGAATCTTGTTGTATGCAAAGCCATAGTCCGATAGTTAAGATCTCATCCATAGGATTTGAGCACAGCACGCAGACATGGCAATGTATTCAGCCTTTGTGGAAGATATAGATGTACTCATTTGCCTCTTAGATGACCAGCTTACTAACTTTTCTCCCAAAAACTGAGCACCTCCCGACGTACATCGATGACTATCTTGACACCCCGCATGGTCTGCATCTGCATAGGCCGTGAATGCCATGGCGGTGTCCTTTGGATACCAGAGACCCATGTGAATAGTTCCTTGAAGGTATCGAAAGACCCGCTTTACCGCTTCCAGATGCTTTTTGGTGGGCTTAGACTGGTATCGAGCACACATGCATACTGCGAACAGGAGATCTGGCCTACTAGCGGTGAGATACATTAGGGATCCAATCATGCTTCGAACCTTGGTTTGATCAACAGGGATCCCAAAGAGGTCTTCATACAACTTCGATCTCTCAACCATAGGAGTGGCAACAAAATCACTTGAATCAAATCCAAATTTATTCAATATTTCATTTGCATACTTGGATTGATTAATGAATATGCCTCCGGGACTTTGAGAAATTTGTAAACCCAAGAAGAACGACATTTGTCCCATCATAGACATTTGGAACTTGGAGCTCATCTCGTTAGAAAAACGATCACATTCCATAGGATCAAAGGAGGCAAAGATAATGTCATCTATGTAGATCTGAATGTGAAGTAGATGTTTGCCCGTTTTCCTAGTGAATAGCGTAGGATCAACAACACCTTTGGAGAATTTGTTTGCCAGAAGGAACTTAGACAAAGTGTCATACCCCGCCCTAGGTGCCTGCTTTAGGCCATAGAGAGCCTTCTTCAAATGATAGACGTGAGTAGGGCGTTCAGGATCCACAAACCCTTCTGGTTGACTGACATAGACTACCTCTTTCAAATCACCATTCAAGAATGTTGTCTTAACATCCATTTGGTAGACTATCATATTTTGACTGGCAGCATTGGCGAGAAAGATTCTTATGGCTTCAATTCGAGCAATAGGTGCGAATGATTCTTCAAATTCTATGCCCTCTTCTTGATGATATCCCTTTGCAACAAGCCGTGCCTTATTTTTCAGAACGTCGCCATGCTCATCAAGTTTCACTTTGAAGATCCACTTAAGAGCGATAATCATTGCACTATTTAGAGGAGGCACTAATTCTCATACTTCAAGTCGATCAAACTCGTGAGTTTCTTCTTGCATTGCAGTAAACCAGTAGTCTTTAGACAAAGCATCTTTGAAATCCTTGGGTTCAACTTTGGATAGTACTGAATTAAAGAAGCACCACAATGCATCGGTGGCAAGTTGCTTTCGTGTGGATACCGGACGAGAAGGATTTCCAATGATGTTGTCAATTGGATGATCATTGGTCCATTTTCTGAGATGTTCATGTGGTTGAGGGTAAGGAACTGATGTTGCTGTGTTAGGATCCCCTGAAGAAGATGTCTCAGTAGATAGACGTGAGTAAGGCGTTCAGGATCCACAAACCCTTCTGGTTGACTGACATAGACTAACTCTTTCAAATCACCATTCAAGAATGTTGTCTTAACATCCATTTGGTAGACTATCATATTTTGACTGGCAGCATTGGCGAGAAAGATTCTTATGGCTTCAATTCGAGCAATAGGTGCGAATGATTCTTCAAATTCTATGCCCTCTTCTTGATGATATCCCTTTGCAACAAGCCGTGCCTTATTTTTCAGAACGTCGCCATGCTCATCAAGTTTCACTTTGAAGATCCACTTAAGAGTGATAATCATTGCACTATTTGGAGGAGGCACTAATTCCCATACTTCAAGTCGATCAAACTCGTGAATTTCTTCTTGCATTGCAGTAAACCAGTAGTCTTTAGACAAAGCATCTTTGAAATCCTTGGGTTCAACTTTGGATAGTACTGAATTAAAGAAGCACCACAATGCATCGGTGGCAAGTTGCTTTCGTGTGGATACCGGACGAGAAGGATTTCCAATGATGTTGTCAATTGGATGATCATTGGTCCATTTTCTGAGATGTTCATGTGGTAAAGGGTAAGGAACTGTTGTTGCTGTGTTAGGATCCCCTGAAGAAGATGTCTCAGTAGAAGATTCTGGAGCCAATATTGTGGAAAACTAGAAGGGGGGTTGAATAGTTTTACGTCTTTTTAATTAATTATAATAACTTTGTTTACTTTTAAAGACTTAGATTCGAATTTATGTGAACTCAACTCTTGAACAATATGAACAAATATAAGTAGATCTAAATTAACAATGCAAGTAAATTAATGAAATGAAATGAAAGATAGAGATGGAAAGATCTAACCGCGAGAGAAAGGATTTATAGTGGTTCGGCTACAAAGACACCTTCCTTGCCCTACTCCACTCCTCGAGCACCTAACTCGAGAGTTTTCTTCACTATATCAACAAGCTCCCTTATGGCGGAGAAAACCTTACACAACTTTCGCTTACACCAATTTAACGACACAAAGCTAAATGTCGAGTTCTAATCGTAGCTAGAACCAATCTCACAACTTCAATCACAACTTCTTCACGACTTCTTCACTACGGCTTCACAACTACTTCACGACCTAGCACTACTTATGTACTCTTCTACTTCTTCACACCTTCACTACTTACACACCTCAACTTCTTCACAACTTCACAACTTACACACTAAACTAGCCTAACCAATTATGTTCACACCTATCTAACAAATATACACAACTTATACAAGTGAATGAATGATTTACAAAGTTTACTAAACTAACAACTTAGGTAACAAGATGATACTAAGTTGTAATACTTCTAGTCTTGATTGATAGAAGTATTCTTCTTTTGCACTTGGATGGTAGAAGCTTGGATCACTTAGAAACCAATGCTTAAGAATATATGATCAAAGGATTTAGAAAGGATTTAGAAAGATATAAGAAGAGATTTAGAACAGAAGGTTTGGGGTGCAAAATGTGAGGAAAAAGTCCAGGATTAGACCAGTATTTATAGGCAAAAATTGACAGCTGGAGTCCAATCGCTCTCTTTGGCAATATTAGGACCATTAGTGTCTTTTACTTATGTTGTAATCCTTATTTTTTAAGCGTATTGTGTGGTGTAATGATGATTCATGTGTTATACATGATCATCTTGAATGAATGAATAAGATTAGTTGTTTGTTCTATTTTTTTTTTTTTTTTGCTCTTCATATATATGTCTTGTGTTCTTAACTTGTTTTTGCAGCCAAGATTTTCATAGCTCGTCTCCTTGGTGCCCTCAAACGAGGGGGAGCACACATTAAGGGGGAGTTCTCGTCCCGACAAATTTCTTTTCTAAAACTTGTCGGCATAACCTTTTTGATTCTACAAAAAGGGGGAGAAGTAGACATGCCTTTCCAGGGCTTACGTATTCGGCCTCTATAGTAGAAATAGCAAGAGCGGTTTGCTTCTTCGAAAACCAAGATGTTAGGAAACATCCCATGAACGTGCAAATACCGCTAGTGCTCTTTCTATCCATGTAGTCTCCCGCATGATCCGAATCCGCATAGACGATGGTTTCTATGCCGGATCCCTTAGGATACCATAATCCTAAGTGTATAGTGCCTTTAATGTATCGGAAGATACGCTTAACCGCTTCTAGGTGAGAGGTTTTGGGATCCTCTTGAAAGCGAGCACAAAGGCAGACACTAAACATGACATCCGGTCTACTTGCCGTTAGGTATAGTAAACTACCTATAATCCCTCTATACTTAGTGTTTTCTACGGACTCACCTTCTTCATCTCTTGTAAGGTTTACTTCCATAGACATCGGTGTTTTCATAGGCTTAGAGTCTTCTAATCCAAATTTCTTAAGCATCTCCTTAATGTACTTAGATTGATTAAAAAATATTCCATCTTCTATTTGTTTTATCTGTAATCCTAGAAAGAAATTTAGTTCACCCATCATACTCATCTCAAACTCATCATGCATGATTTTGGTGAATTCATCACACATATCCTGACAAGTCGATCCAAATATAATGTCGTCGACATATATTTGGACAATGATGAAATTTGGGCTTTTCTTTTTCGTGAAAAGAGTGTTATCTACCATTCCCATGGAATAATCATGTTTAATAAGAAAAGATTTTAATCGATCATACCAAGCCTTAGGAGCTTGTTTGAGTCCATATAAAGCTTTCTTGAGTTTATAAACATAATCAGGTTTTGCGAAGTCAATGAATCCTGGAGGTTGTGCCACGTATACCTCCTCATTGATAAAACCGTTAAGGAATGCACTTTTCACATCCATTTGAAATAACTTAAAGTCTAGGGCGCATGCATAGGCAAGGAGTATTCTTATAGATTCTAATCTAGCTACGGGGGCATAAGTTTCGTCATAATCAATTCCTTCTTGTTGATTATAACCTTGGACAACTAACCTAGCTTTGTTCCTAGTAACAATTCCATTTTCTTCCAACTTATTTCTATATACCCATTTAGTTCCTTTGATGGTCATGTTCATGGGATTTGGGACTAGTTCCCAAACGTCATTTGTCTTAAATTGATTCAGTTCTTCTTGCATAGCACTAACCCAACTTTCATCTTTTAAAGCTTCATTTATATTTTTAGGTTCTATTGTTGAGAGAAAACAAAAGAAGTTATTTTTATCTTGAGCTTGTGATCTAAGAGTTCTTTGATTTAGGTTTCCTATTATATTATCTAATGGGTGTGATTTAGATTCTTTAACATTTACTATTTCGTTTTCTCCTAGTGTTGTATTTTCATTATCATCACCTAAGGGTTTTGTTTTACTAACCTCAATAGCTTTATCTTCAACTAGGTCATCATCTTCTAGAGGCAATGTTTTAGGTGGTGGTGGAGGTTCATCAAATGTTACATTCAATGATTCTTCTACTTTCATAGTGTGTTTATTAAGTATTATATAAGCTTTACTATTTTGCGAATACCCTAGAAAAATTCCTTCGTATGACTTAGGGTCAAATTTAGTAAGGTAATCCTTTGTATTGAGAACAAAACATTTGCTCCCGAATACCCTTAAGTAATTTAGATTAGGTTTTCTACCTCTTAATATCTCACATGGGGTTTTTCCTAAAATTCGCCTAATTGAGACTCTATTTATTATATATGTTGATGTATCTACGGCGTGAAACCAAAATTTTTGTGGGATAGATTGTTCATTTAGCATTGTTCTACTCATTTCTTGTAAGGAACGATTCTTTCTTTCTACTAACCGATTTGATTGTGGAGTGCGAGGAGCGGAGAAATTGTGAGATATTCCATTTCACTGGTACAGATTCTGCCTATCGTCACACTGGAAATGGGTGACTATATGCATATAGTCACACACGTTTTTTTTGGGTGTGTGTGACAAAAAGTCGCGCCACCGTAGGTATAATATGGTCACATTGTTTAGTTTGTGGCCGTTTTCATCGAAAAAGAGTGACCAAAACCCGAATATGTGTGACTAATTAGGCACAAGTTTTGTTGGATTCATCAGTATGTGTGACTATTTCCCATCCTATGGCCACACGAAAATATAATAAATGTGACGTTTTTGATGATTTAGTCACACATCGTGTGTTGTTTTTTTCGAGTTAGTCACATACAATTTAAAAAACAGTGGCCAAAAGTGTTAATAAGTGTGACCTTATGCTGTTTAAAGTGAAGAAATGTGTACTATTGATCATCCAATGGTCACATGAATTCTTAGTTTGTGTGGCCTTTTGTAAAATTTAGTCACACAAAGCATGTTTGCTTTGGGTATTTAGTCACATACAATTAAGCATAAAGTGGCCAAAAGTGTTAATAAGTGTGACCATATGCTGTTTTAAGTGAAGAAATGTGTATTTTGTGTGACTATTGATCATCCAATGGTCACATGAATTCTTAGTTTGTGTGGCCTTTCGTAATATTTAGTCACACAAAGCATGTTTGTTTTGGGTATTTAGTCACATACAATTAAGCATAAAGTGGCCAAAAGTGTTAATAAGTGTGACCATATGTTGTTTTAAGTGAAGAAATGTGTATTTTGTGTGACTATTGATCATCCAATGGCCACATGAATTTTATGTTTGTGTGGCCTTTTGTAATATTTAGTCACACAAAGCATGTTTGTTTTGGTTATTTAGTCACATACAATTAATCATTAAGTGGCCAAAAGTGTTGATAAGTGTGACCATATGCTGTTTAAAGTGAAGAAATTTGTATTTTGTGTGACTATTGATCATCCAATGGCCACTTGAATTTTATGTTTGTGTGGCCTTTTATAATATTTAGTCACACAAAGCATGTTTGTTTTGGGTATTTAGTCACATACAATTAAGCATAAAGTGGCCAAAAGTGTTAATAAGTGTGACCATATGCTGTTTTAAGTGAAGAAATGTGTATTTTGTGTGACTATTGATCATCCAATGGTCACATGAATTCTTAGTTTGTGTGGCCTTTTGTAATATTTAGTCACACAAAGCATGTTTGTTTTTGGTATTTAGTCACATACAATTAAGCATAAAGTGGCCAAAAGTGTTAATAAGTGTGACCATATGCTGTTTTAAGTGAAGAAATGTGTATTTTGTGTAACTATTGATCATCCAATGGTCACATGAATATTTAGCTTGTGTGGCCTTTTGTAATATTTAGTCACACAAAGCATGTTTGTTTTGGGTATTTAGTCACATACAATTAAGCATAAAGTGGCCAAAAGTGTTAATAAGTGTGACCATATGCTGTTTTAAGTGAAGAAATGTGTATTTTTTGTGACTATTGATCATCCAATGTTCACATGAATATTTAGTTTGTGTGGCCTTTTGTAATATTCAGTCACACAAAGCATGTTTGTTTTGGGTATTTAGTCACATACACTTAAGCATAAAGTGGCCAAAAGTGATAATAAGTGTGACCATATGCTGTTTAAAGTGAAGAAATTTGTATTTTGTGTGACTATTGATCATCCAATGGCCACTTGAATTTTATGTTTGTGTGGCCTTTTGTAATATTTAGTCACACATCGAATTAAACAAAGAGTGACCAATAATGTTGATAAGCGTGACCATAATACATGACTGCATCTTTTAGTCACAGGGTTATTACTGGTATTTTTAAGTTAGTACTGTTGGAGCAGAGTTGCTACTGCTAGTACTATGCTAGTGCTGCTGGAATGAGTATATTATATATATAAAACAGAATCATAAACAAAAAGAAATTTGAAATTGAATAAAACTCGAATGTATATAACTGAACATAATATACAATTGTAATGTCGTACATAATCAAATTCTCAAGTACCATAATTTAAAGACTTTTGACTCTTCGCCGGCATAGCTTGCTTTACGGCTTCAATAGAGACATTACTTTTGCGCTTCGATGGTGCTGTTGTTCCACAGTTGTTGTCACTTTTCTTTTGCATTGTAGTTGGCAGTGTAACCTGTAGTAACAAAAGACGCTTGTATCAAACATTGAATTATATATCAAGAATTATATATATGTACGTTGAAAAAACACGTGTATGTACCCAAAGCAACGATATTTGATTTCTTTAAATGCCACAGTTTGTAGTTAAATGGCTTAAAAAAAGAATTTTTGCATGTACATATATCAGAAATTATTTAAACAAAAGAATAACAAGAAACATGTTGAAATACATACTGTTGGCAGTGCTTGTGTTGGAGACACATTTTGTTCTGATTGGGAATCTGGAGGCCCGTTTTGTCGTGACTTAGGCTTTTTCTTAGGTTCGACAGTTTTAGCAGGTTCCTATATGTATATATAAAACACGTTACATTATATAAACAAAAGAATAACAAGAAACATGTTGAAATACATACTGTTGGTACTCCTTGTGTTGGAGACACATTTCCTTGCGATTGGGAATCTGTAGACCCTTGTTGGCTTGCATTTGAGGCTACTGGCAATTGAGATGACAAATTTAACTGCACCCCTTGTTGACTCAACTGTGCCATCAGTTGAGTAAGTATTCTTTTTGTTTCTGTAATCTCATTGGACAATTTCTTGATCTGGTCATCAGATTCTTTCTGCAAAAAAAAATATAGGAAATGTTGGGATTGAAAGTCTTCTGGATGCTGTTAGAGTAATTGATGCTCTTATTTGTGTCAATGCTGCTCAGATGGAGTTAGTGATGCTCATGAACTTCAATTACAAATATGGCTAGTGTTTACCACTGCTAGTACACAATTTACTACTGCTAGTACACATTTAATCCTCCTGGTATATAAGCATAATAATAGAATTTGCAGTCAAACTTACAAGTGTATCTCCCACTGATGTGATCTCATCATCTGGAAATTCGCCATCGTTGTTTACCCTTCCTTTCAACCACATTATACCACGCGGGGGTTCTTCATCTGCTTCAATCTCTTTATTTTCGATCTAATAAACATCAAATGCATACACATGTAAAGTTAAAACAAGATAAACGAAAATATGAAAAGGTGCATACACATGTGATCTTACCATTTTCTCTTTCAAATAAACATATCCACCTCGCCCCATTTTATGCTGATAAATATTTTTGGAACGCGACATTTTAGCTTTTTCAGCTATCTTCTAAAAACACAAAATCATAAGGCGTTTACATGTGGTAATGCTGCAAACTGAAAATTATGAAATGACATATAGACTTAAATAAAGATGACTAATTAAAACCTTGTATTCATCGGTGGTCGTGTTGTTTACAAACTCGACCCAGTCTTCTGATTTCACAAATCGACTATACTTGGCCGGGACTTCATTCAGTTTGGAAGGTGTATTTAGGTGGGGCAAAATGTATTCTTCTCTGAGCTTCGTTCTGAAATTCCTTAGCAGTTTACCAAGACGAGTCATTACTAATTTTCTGAATGTCACGTCAACATCAAAATATCGCTGCAAAGATTAAGACAATGTTGTTAATTAGTTGCACATAATGTAACTGCATAGATAAAATTATGTAGTACTAGGTTAAAAAATACAGTAGTATATATGTACAGTGATGTCAGTCCATAGTTTATCTCTTTCTTCTTTATTCACATTCCTCCAGGAAAGATTCTTCAAACCTATGTGCTCACGAACCAGATCTCCTAAAAAACTCGTAAACAGTGCTCTGTGTAGCCCTGATACCCTATTCAATGCATCGAAGGTTACCTTGAGCTTTATTCCACCAGGGTTGCCATATTTCATGCGAAACTTAAATAGCCTGGTCATGCCTCTCTTAGCTAGTATCTGATCTGATTGGTTGGTTCCAGGCGCATCTAGATCTTCCTCATCAGAATACTTTTCGGATTCATAGTCTATGTTGTTATCATCATGTTCATTATCAGCAGGAAGCAAAAGATGATTATCAACAATGGGTTGAATTCCCATGACTCTCGAGTAACAATGGGTACAAGAAAATGATTCTGGATTTGAGAGTAATGGTAATATAAGAATTGATTATTGTGTTTTCTTTGCAATTTTTTTTTTTTTTTTTTTTTTTTTTTTTTTTTTTTTTTTTAGGAGAGAAAAGAGGGTATAGGAAGAAGATGAATCGTACCTTATTCTTGGTACCCGCTTCTAATTAATTAGGCGATTTCAAAATTTTGGATCAAAATTTTGGCTCCAAATTCTAATTTCAAAATAACAATTGAATTATTTTAAAAATTTGCCTTAAATTTGAACCTGTTTAGTAAAGCATAAACTTGAAAAAATCAAAATTTTGGCTCCAAATGTTATATATCATTATCTTAATCGCAAATCATGAACCAAGATCTAGAACAAAGATCATGAACACAAACTGCATATCAAATCAAGAACTCAAATTTACACAATTACACCAAAATCATGAACACAACTTGACACCATTTAACACAAACTGCTACCATTAAATCATAAACCAACATGAAAAATGAAGAACACAAACTGCTACCATTATCAAAATTTTGGCTCCAAATGTTATATATCATTATCTTAATCGCAAATCATGAACCAAGATCTAGAACAAAGATCTAGAACACAAACTGCATATCAAATCAAGAACTCAAATTTACACAATTACACCAAAATCATGAACACAACTTGACACCATTTAACACAAACTGCTACCATTAAATCATAAACCAACATGAAAAATGAAGAACACAAAGTGCTACCATTAAATAAATATGTGCAATCATCAAATCAACAACAGAAACTGCTACCATAAAATCTAACTGTGCAATCATCACATCAAGAACACAAATTTCTACCATTTAACAAACCAAAATACTATCATTACAGTTATAAAATAGATACAGAGTTAAACTACACTAGTTACCAGTTACTGCACCATTAATAATTACATTTATCCAAATTAAATATAAGAACTGCTACTACGTACCATATTAAAGTAATTATCCTCTAGTTCATAATAGTCGAGATGATCACCACCTTTACATATAATTCTCAACACATTTAATGTATGAGAAGTCTTCTTCACGGCCATCGGTTGATACAACATCTTCTTACTCGTAACTGCTACTACGTACCATATTAAACTAATTATCCTCTAGTTCATAATAGTCGAGATGATCACCACCTTTACATAATTCTCAACATAACATTTAATGTACGAGAAGTCTTCTTCACGTCCCAACATTTAATGTACGAGAAGTCTTCTTCACGGCCATCGGTTGATACAATTTACATCTTCTTACTCATAACTGCTACTACGTACCATATTAAACTAATTATCCTCTAGTTCATAATAGTCGAGATGATCACCACCTTTACATAATTCTCAACACATTTAATGTATGAGAAGTCTTCTTCACGGCCATCGGTTGGTACATCTTCTTAATTATACGGCAGTCCCAAGACAATATCCTGAGTAAATTTATTTTTATACCTACAAGCATGAACGAGTATATATAATGGATTAAGTCTTGAGAATGTGATAAAGGTAGCGAAACAACACTTATTAAATGGACCATTATTACCCCTTTTGTGTCAGCATCACCAGATTCTTCATCGCTAGAGAAATAGAAAGGGCTCTGTCTCTTCCAATCTGTGTTTTCCCATACCTCCTAATAGTTCAACATACCATATGTGTTTCAAAAAATTTAATTAATGGTATAATTAAGGTATACAACTTTAGCCACAAACACATAACAACTTTAGTATACCTTGTTGGAAATGATTTTGAATTTGGACCTAGTGCCGGAGGTCTCTTTGGAAGCAGCCTCTCTACTCCCGGGTTTACCTTGGGGTAGGGGTAGGGTCTGTCTACAGCCTACCTCCCCCATACCCTGCCCCGACGGGATTGGGTTTGTTGTTGTTGTTGTTGTTTGGATTTTTGCCTTTGAACCTGTTAAAGCATAAACTTGAATAAATTAAAATTTCACACAGCTTTACATTCAACAATAAATTCACACCTTCTGTGTCAGCATCACCAGATTCTTCATCGCTAGAGAAATAGAAAGGGCTCTTTCTCTTCCAATCTGTGTTTTCCCATACCTCCTAATAGTTCAACATACCATTTGTTTCAAAAAATTTAATTAATGGTATAATTAAGGTATACAACTTTAGCCACAAACACATAACAACTTTAGTATATACCTTGTTGGAAATGATTTTGAATTTGGACCTAGGGATTTTTGTCTTTGAACCTGTTAAAGCATAAACTTGAATCAATTAAAACTTCACACAGCTTTATTCAACAATAAATTCACACAGCTTTACATTAGAATCGGTAACAACAACCCCAAACATCACCATTTATAGATCAAAAGCCTGTTACTAATTATTGTACAATGAATCATCAACTGATATGTGAAAACATTAAAAAACATACCTTTGTTGTTATTTGGATTCATTGTTTGCGTGTTTTTGTTTACCACGTCTGTTTTTCAAACTATTACCATTAGCTAAATTAAAAGACAAAGATGAAATGAAAGGTGGCCCAGGATCCTACTGTTACCCGTGGGAATCCGCCGTGGGAATAAGAAGAATCAAGAATGTGTGTTTTGATTAGAGTTTATTGATTTTTGTGTCGGTTTACAATTGATCGGTAAAGGGATTAATTGGCCCTTTACTATTGATCAAGTAGTGGTGGTTTGGTTTAATTGCCCCAGGATCCTACTGTTACCCGTGGGAATCCGCCGTGGGAGTAAGAAGAATGTGTGTTTTGATTAGGGTTTACTCACTTTTTTGTCTGTTTACAATTGATCGGTAAAGGGATTAATTGCCCCTTTACTATTGATCAAGTGGTGGTTTGGTTTAATTAAGAGTGGCAAGATCGGATGTGTAGAAAAAAAAAAGAATAATACTGTAGTTAAAAAATAATAATGTAGATTACCATAGGATCTTAAGTAGGATCTCGATTTTGAAAACCTTTCGTGTGACATTTGGGATAAAAACGGAACACACGAGGGATATTGGACTATTCGAGACATGCTACCCGTACACTAACATATTTGGATTTATTGGACTATTCGTTTGGTTATTGTTTGAGTTACGGATTGGTTTAGCGTTTATGGTTTAGAGTTTAGGGTTTAGGGTTTAGGGTTTATATAAATACTCGATATATTATAAATTACTCGGTAAATTGATTTTCAATAAAGTCTTTTGAATTGGAAACGTTCGATAAATGAAAGGGTCTTGGCGAAATTTTGTTATTTCCAAAGATTAATTTTGTCGTAAGTCCAAACTTGTTTTAAATCATAAAACGAGTATACCTTGTACTAATAAACGGGATTATGGGAAAATACAGACGATCACCAATCGACTCATCTTATTTGATATGTTTGTTGTTAGTTATCTCTTCGACTTGTTTTCGTCATCTCGTCTCGACTCGAGTTATTGTCAATACTCTTCTCGACTATTAATTCGGTTATTCGTTTTTTTGGAGTGAGTACTCGTGAGTCCGTGTTCTCTACCGTCACACGAATGAGG
Organism: Artemisia tridentata subsp. tridentata; assembly: GCA_021014915.2. Lineage (NCBI taxonomy): Eukaryota > Viridiplantae > Streptophyta > Magnoliopsida > Asterales > Asteraceae > Artemisia > Artemisia tridentata. The sequence goes on along the minus strand of CP139507.1, from coordinate 387,736,109 downwards.
ATACCAAACCCTTTTAAAAGGCTAAAACGAGATTATTTTTTGAAATGAGAATGATTAACTTTTGAAACCTCTTGCACATTTGATTTTTTTGGTGAATATCGTGCCGAGTACGTTGCGTTGCGATATGTTGCGTTAAATCGTTTGATACGATATTCATTTTCTTTAACTTTTAATTACGGATAACCTCGATACCCGCGGGGAAACCCGAAAAACCGATGGATAACGGGTATCCGGTGGGATATGGGGCGGGTACGGGTATATTATAAACGGGTTCGGGTACGGGTACACTAAAACCCGCCACGAACCCGAACCGTCGGCTATAGTTGGTTTTCACCGCCACGTCAACACCATTAGATTTTTTTTTTTTTTTAATTAATTAATTAATTAATTTATTTATTTATTTTTTAACTACAGTATTATTCTTTTTTTTTCTACACATCCGATCTTGCCACTCTTAATTAAACCAAACCACCACTTGATCAATAGTTGGAAATATTGAGTTTGGAAGTTTATTATTCACAAAGCATGATATACAACTTGTTGTTGCATCAACTCATTGTACATGGAAAGTCAATACTTGGTAAAAGGAAATCGTAAAACTTCAATTGACACTTTACTTTTGGCGCGCGCCGTCGATCCCTTTTCCCGCCTAAAGTCTTGGGTCATCTACCTCTCCAGCCTATTTATACCTATCGACTATATACCAAAGAACACACACAAACACACACACATATATATATATATATATATATATATATATATATATATATATATATATATATATATATAATATATATATATATATATATATATATATATATATATATATATATATATATATATATCCCTTTCAATTCAAAGAAAACGTACTTCTACAATGGCAGCAAATAATAATGTTACCTTTCAAAATGATGCTGAAGAGTACAAGTGGGTGTTAAACAACAATTTGCTGTTTGACGCAGTGTTAATTGCTTTCGGGGATGAACCCATTGCAGAATATGGGTCGTATAGGAAGGTAGATACGTGGATGAGGGGTCAAATTTTGAACTGGCTGCATGCGCAAGACTTTTACTGGGATGAGGTTTGGGGATTGCGTGACTACGGGGAGGAGGAGGAAGAAGATGAAGAGGAAGAGGAGGAGGAAGGTGAAGAGGAGGAGGTGGTGCAGCAAAAAGAAGAGGATCAGCAGCAAATTGTGGTGGAGCAGCAAAATGGGTTTGTGCTGCAAACCAGGGGGAGCAACAAGATGGGTTTCAGGACCCTTATAATCTAGAAAAGAGGGTTAGCGATCTTGAAATTGTGTTTAAACGACTCAAGGAAAGCCAGAAATTGATGGGAAGCAGGGAAGAGAGCTCTGGTTCTAACAAGTTGGGGTGAAATGGAGTGAAGCAGTTTAGGATGATGGTTTTTTTTTTTAGTTTTTAGGATGTTTAGTATTTAGGTTGGATAATTAGATGTACATACTTGTAGCCTTAAAAAATATTAATGAAGTATTTGATGTTTAATTAATTGTCTGAGAATGGAGTGGATGCACAAAGTTATTACTGCTAGGAAAACTTTTGTTCTGCTAGAGTAAAACGTTGTACTGCTGGGTACTGGGTAGCCGTTTCTGGGTTTTAACCGTGGTTTATTTCTAACCGTTGGGGTAACTATTGTCAATTACTTCGCTTTATTTACACTATGTTCTCAAGTTTTTTTTAGATGAAAGGGAATGAAATGGAGTGAAACTAAAATTATGTGTGTTCTTGGTTTTCTTTGTCCCAACTTTCATAGTGAAGTAAAGTGAATAAAGACAAAAATCAAATGAGTTAATGTCGAAAAGAACCTTTGTCTTTAGTGTGTATTTATTATGGAGAAATGTGACCACCTACTTTCATTACTTTACTTAATTGGATAACTCTCTTTCTTTATACAATTTATACCATTTCTTCAAACTTGAGAAACAATTAATTGAAGTAGGTCCAATTATAACCCAGCACTCTAATCAAGCATTTACTCAATTTTCATGGCAAATTTAGAGTTTTGTGATACGCATAACCAGGTTGCATTCTTGGAGAAACCAGAAGGGAGTCAACGCTTCCACCAGATAATAGATTTTCTAAACAATACCCACATCAGGTATGCTCTTACAGTCGATCCTACTATCTATGTCTCTCAAATCAAACAGTTTTGGCGGTCTGTTACTACCAATACATTTGACAATGGAGACAAAGAGTTAATTGCAACAGTTGATGGCAGAATAATAACTATTACTGAGGCATCTATTAGGAGGCATCTCCATTTAGCAGATGAAAATGGTATTAGTTCTTTGCCTAATACTGAAATTTTTCATCACCTTTCCAGAATGGGGTATGACACATCTTCTCAAATTCTGACTTTTCAAAAAGGATGTTTTGACCCACAATGGAGATTCTTCATACATACCATCCTTCATTGTTTAAGTCCAAAGAAAACCGCATGGGAGCAATTCAGCAGCAATATTGCAACTGCTCTCATTTGTTTAGCAACAAACAGGACTTTTAACTTTTCAAAATTAATTTTTGATGGTATGGTGAAAATGTGGATAACAAATACAAGTTTTTAATGTATCCAAGGTTTATACAAACGGTTTTGAATATACGAAAAAGTTTGCTTCTATCTCATAAAATTGTTTATCCAACTCCTTGCCTTACTCAAAAACTGTTCAGTAACATGAGCATGGCTTCTAGGGGGTTTAATGGGATAGTAGTTCCACTTTTTGAAACAATGTTGGTTCAAAATCAAAACATTCAGGGTGAAGGATCAACAAGCCCAGTTGAGTCCCATCACACACCCACAGGTTCATCTGGTTCTCAATCAGCCTCACAACCAAATATGGGGGAAATGCCTCATGATTCACCTCGATCGGGAGGTAACACACCTGGAAGTGATGAGGGCAGAGTGTCACTAATGGAATTGATGGATATTTGTACCAAATTGACTCAAAGGGTGACTGGGTTGGAGAAAGAACTCAAGGAGACAAAGCAAGAACTCAAGGAGACAGAGCAAGAACTCAAGGAGACAAAGCAAGCACTCAAGGAGACAAAGCAGTTGTATAGTACTGCTTACAAGAAGGTCATTGAAAAAGTGAAGAAATTGCAGTCTAAAGTCAAGTCACTTGAAGCAAAGAGAAAGGCAAATATTGTGGAGTCTACAAGCTCAGATGATGATGACATGGATGTTTCTTCCAAACAGGGGAGGAAGACAGCTGATATTGATCAAGACCCCAATATTTCTTTGGTTGAACAGAATGTTGAGTTTCAGGGGAGGCAAGATATGGGTGAAGAAGATTTGGATGCTGAAAATATTGGTACTTCTCATCAACAAGATATGGATGTGTATGATAGAAGGCAAAGGGAAGATAAAGCAAAGGGCATTATGATTGAAGAAGAGCCACCAAAGAAGGACAAGAAGAGTGTTCTTGCTCAGATTAGTTTTGATGCAGAGATAGCTAATAAAGCACAGGAAGATGAAACATCAGAAATTGTTGATATTGCATATTTCCTTGATCAAACAAGACTTGCAAATCAAGCAACTGAAGCAATGTTTGATCACGCTCAAGAAGTTCAGTATATGATTGATGCTGATGAAGTTTTAAAGGAAAAGTTAGGTAAAATCAGAGGAGATGAAGTGTTGTCCATTGATGAGAAGTCAAGACAACTTGTTGAACTAATAAATTCCAGAAGAAAGTCTGCTGCAGAACAAAAAGCCAAAGAAAAGAGGAGTAAACCACCTAGTAAAGCTCAGCAAAGACACACCATGTGTGTTTACATGATGAACATGGCTGGATACAAAAGGAAGCAGTTCCAAGGTAGAAGTTTTGAGGAGATCAAGAGTGAGTTTGAAAGGGTTTACACAAGAGTGAACACATTTACTCCCATGGGAACAGAAAAACCATGTAGAACTACAAGAAGATATGGTATAATATTGGAGTCTGAATCTTCAAAGAAACAGAAGGTTGGTGAAGAAGTACCTACAGCAGATGAAGAAGAAACAGCAGAGGAATTAACTGACGAAAGACTCAAGCAGCATATGATTTTTATAATCCCATAAGCATTGGATGTTCATCATCCTATTCAAGCTAAACGTCCAATTATTGATTTGGAGATACACAAAGATACATTTGGGAAAGCTTGGAAGATAATCAGGCTAGGAGGACACTCAGAAATTTATAAGTATTTTGAAGATATGCTGAAGATTTTTTATAGAGAAGACTTGGACAATCTATGGAATCTGGTTAAAGAAATGTTCAGATCTACATATCGTATGCAAGACAAAGAGAAGGAGCTATGGGTGGAATTGAAGAGGTTGTATGAACCTGATCCAAACAATATCTTATGGAATTTTCGAGCTCATGAGTTGAGTACAAAATGGAGACTGTATGATACATGTGGTGTTCACCATGTATCAACAAAGAATGGAGTGGATGTCTACATGCTGGTAGAAAAAGATTATCCATTAAGGGCAGCTAGCTTATTTGTTATGTTAGATGCTAAGCTGACAGTTACTGATGAAGACTCAGTAATGGCAAGAGAGTTACTGAGAAAGATCTTCAGACAAGCAAAAAGGAAATAATGTTATTACTGCTTGTGTCTCTATTAGTGTTGCTAGGTTTAACGTTGTACTAACAGGTTTAACTTTGTATAGAAGATATTTGGATTTTGTAACAATTTTCTTTAATAAAATAGATAGTCTATAAGAGGAATACAAAAGAAGGTATAATCGAAAAAGACCCAAGGGCGGAGATGGTTGAGTTGTTGGTGTTGTGAAGGGGAGGTCACAGGTTCGATACCTGTGGCTTCCTTTTTGGTATTTCCCTCCCCAAAATTTTTAAAAAGCCCCCATTTTTTTTCAGCAAATTTCAAAATTAAAGCCCCCCATATTTTTTTAAAAAACCCACCCATATATATTTTTTTAAAACCCACCCATATATATTTTTTTCAGCAAATTTCAAAATTAAAGACCCCCATATTTTTTTTCAGCAAATTTCAAATTTCGCACATTTCTCACCAATCACAGCCACCACTCACCATCCACCGTTCACCAGTAACCAATCACAGCCACCACTCACCATCCACCACTCGCCGGTCCGGCCATCAACAACGGAGGGAGGTTCATTTAGATCTAAATTAGGTAATTTTTTTAATTAGGAAATCATTTTTTTTTATGCAAAAATTAGGAAATGATTTGATGCTTATATTGGTTTAATTTGTGACTTGTAGGATATATAGTTTTTTAAAGTTGTATTTTGGGTTTAACATGAATGAAAAATAGCATCTTCAACTTGAAAAACCAACTGTTATTACATAACAAAATTCTGCATACATAGATGCATTGTTGATTGCATAGTTGATTACATACAAGGAGAAAACATAGTACTTATTACAGTAGCATCATAACATCAAGACTAGTAAAGCTCAGCTAATTGTCCTTTTCCCTTTACCCTTAGTGAGTTCAATTGGGCCTTTTCCCCTTTCTCTTCTTTGCTTGGATTTCTTCCCTAGTTGCCTGATTTGGTAGGCATAGAACTTGTTCCCTTTTTCCTGGGATTGACAGAGTGTGAACTGGAGGAGGGTTTTTGGACATTGTGGCTTTTTTTTGAGACAGCTTCATCTTCAGATGTTGAATGATAGCTAGAAACCAAGCTATCATTAAAAAAGCTACTGTTAAAGGAGCTAAAATCGTCTGAGCTTGAGTCAGCAACCTTTCCCTTAGGTGGTATTTCTTATGAAAGCTACCTGTAGGAGGGTAGGGGAAATTCCAATCAGGTTTAGGAGACATTAGTCCTGATGAATCAGAGGATATTTCATTAACATTTGGCTTGGAAGTCATTGTGGATGAGGTTTAGTGTTTGACATGTTTTTGATGGTGTAATGTTGTGTGTAATGTTATGTTTATGTAATGGCCATTTAAAGTAAAGAGGATCACATAGTTCAATGTATATGTAAATGCCATTAAAGGCTTGGTTGGTATGTGTAGGTAACTTCCTGCATTTAGGTGTAATAAACAAAGTTTGACTTTCTTAAGTATATGCATTTTTGGAACTAGGCAGTACTAAACACTTGACATTGTAACTTTACAAATCAAAAGGCTGTTAGAAAATAATATTGACATTAACATAGCTGCATTAATATTTAACATCATATCATACATCTATCGCATTACCATTCGATGACACCACAAAACACAACAACATCAGAAAGACTACCAACAACATCAACCATGACACCACAAAACACAAAAGACATAAACATAGTCAACTAACATATCAACCACATCAGTAGTTCATTGATCCAAGCTTCGTGATAAAGTTGCTCAAATCACCTAGACGCTTATGCTTTTGGGCAATATCAACAAGCAACCTATCAGATGCCATCATGTCCTCCTCTTGCATCCTCCTTAAATCAGCAATGCTTTCAAGAGCAGAATCAAAACCATATAAAAGCTCTAACTCCTTGATCATCTTATCCCTATTGTTTATCAGCATTCTTTTCTCAGAAACCTTGTGCATCAAATCATGAACTTCCTTGGAAGTAGCTTCAACCTGTCGCTCATAGTAAACTAGCATCATGTCTTTCACAAGCTTTGAGTTTGCAACTGTTGCCAATTCAGAACAAATCTCTAGTTTAGTTTCCAAATATGATTTTGATAACAAAAATTTTTGAGATTTTTTGTAATTTTTAAATTTTATTTTGGTTTCTTAAGAAGAGATGAAAATTATGAGAGGTATGTTGCTTTATATACAACAACAATCAAGAAACACCTAGAGGAAGGAAGATGTATCGAGTCTAGCAATGTGAATAGTGTGTAATGATGAAATAGCCTTCCCCATAATTACTTGCAAGTTGCAATTTGCAAGGTTGCAACAAAAACCATTAATACTATACTAACAGAGTATTATTTTAATTTTCACTTTGCAACAAAAACCATTAATACTAGACTTTACTAATGTATGGTTGTAATATTTTCAAAATAAACATTTTATCCCACATTAGAGTTAGGCCCAAACGTATCAAACATTTACAATTTTATATTGGTTTAATTTGTGACTGGTACTAGCAGTACTAACTTTATACTAGCAGTACTAAATTTCACTAGCAGCAGTACCTTTTGTACTAGTAGTGGTAAATACTTGGTTTACTTATGCACAAATGATTTGATGCTTATATTGGTTTAATTTGTGACTTGTAGGATACATACGTTACCATTTGACCTCAACAATACCATGGACAAGTCTTGGATGAAAACTAGTAGGACCAAGAAACAATATATTGCTGGAGTACACGCGTTTATTAAGTATGCAGAACACAACTTGCAGAAGATGATGAACATCGACCCACGAGGTAATAAACAATAGCTTAAGATGCCATGTCCGTGTATCTCTTGTTTAAACCGCATAGAGCATAAAGTGGAGGATGTGCAGTTCCATTTATTCTGCCACGGGATTAATCAAAGCTACACAAAATGGGATAAACTTGGAGAAAATGATGAGCAAGCAACAACTGCCCAAATACCTGTTAATGCTACAATAGAGGAGTTTGTTGACGACACGGATTTCGACATGGATTTTGTTCCAGAAATTCCAACAGATGGCCCAGCAACAGTGAACATGGTTAATGGTGCAAAAGAATGTTTTGATGAGGATAACCTTGCCAGGTTTCAACAACTATTATTAGACGCGGATAAGCCACTTTACGAAGGATGTCCTGACTTCACAAAGTTGTCCGTAATAGTTAAACTACTCAACTTGAAGGGTAAGTATGGAGCTTCTGATAAGTTCTTTACTGAATTACTAGGATTGTTGAAAAAGATGCTACCTGCTGTAACGAAATGGTTGAAAAAACTTATGAGGCAAAAAAGCTAGTGAGAATGATGGGATCAGGATACAAAAAGATACATGTATGTAGCAACAACTGCATTCTTTACTGGAAGGTTAACAAGGAGTTGACTGTTTGTCCAACTTGTGGGACATCAAGATGGAAGGTGGATAGTAAGACACATAAAGTGTACGAAAATATTCCGGCAAAGGTAATGTGGTACTTTCCAATTATACCAAGACTGCAACGCCTCTTTAAGTTAGAAAGTATTTCAGAAGATCTAACATGGCACTCAACAAGGAGGATAACAGATGGTGTTTTACGTCACCCCGCAGATTCACAGGCATGGCGTACCATAGATGAAAAATTCCCCGAAATTGCTGAAGATCCGAGAAATCTACGGCTAGGAATATCGGCTGATGGGGTTGACGTCAACTCAGGAAATAGGCATCACAGTGTATGGCCAGTTTTATCTGTCATATACAACCTTCCTCCATGGTTGTGTATGAAAAGAAAGTTTATCATGCTTTCGGTATTGATATCGGGATACCCCGAGAAATGATATCGATGTATTTTTAGAACCGTTGGTTGATGATCTGCAAACCTTATTCGAGGAAGGGGTTGATACATACGATGCTTCTAAAAAAGAAAACTTTAATCTGTGCGCCGTTGTGTTATGGACGATAAATGATTACCCTGCACTTGGTACATTATGTGGCTGCCCATACAGTGGATTCAAAGGTTGTGTAGTATGTGGGAAAGATACACACTGTGTTAGACTTTCTGCCTCATCCAAGCAAAGTTATGCTGGACACAGACGATATCTACCATACAACCATCCGTTCAGAACGCAAAGGAAGGCGTTTAATGGACAAGAAGAACCACGTCATGCTCCAAATCCATTGACCGGGGAACAAATATACAACGAGGTACAACATATTGAAAATAAGTGGGGAAAAGGAAAAAACTCGAAAAACCAAGATCAAGATACCAGAGGCAGAGTTGGGAAGATTAAAAAGCAGAAAAGGAAAACAACAGAAGAAGAGGGTAGTTCAAGCCAAGCAAATGAAGAATATTGGAAGAAATTCAACATTTGGTATCGAAAGCTAAGGTATTGGAGGCATCATTCTGTTCCGCATTGTATTGACTTCATGCATGTAGAAAAGAATGTTGGTGAGAGTCTACTCGGAACTTTGCTGAATGTTCCTGGAAAGACAAAAGATGGAATGAATGCTCGACTGGATCTGGAAGAGTTGGGGATAAAAGAAGAGTTGTTTGCTAGGCAAGAAGCAGACAAAACAACACTACCTCCAGCAGGTTACACATTAGCGAATGCTGAAAAAGACATCTTTTGTGAAACATTAAGCAACATCAGGGTACCACAAGGCTATTGTTCAAATTTCTCTAGTTTGGTCAGCCTAAATGATAGGAAGCTCATTGGCCTTAAATCGCATGACTATCACATGCTAATGCAAGAGTTTTTAGCCATTGCTATACGTTCAGTCATGCACAAGCCCACACGATATGCTATTATCAGGTTTTGCTTTTTCTTTAAATCTATATGTAGGAAAGAAATCAACTTGCAAGAACTAGATAAGATGCAAGAAGAACTTGTTGTTACACTGTGCCTACTCGAGAAGTTCTTTCCTCCGTCAATTTTTGATATTATGATACACTTGACTGTGCACCTAACTAGGGAGGTAAAATTATGTGGTCCTATATGCTTTTGGTGGATGTATCCCTTTGAAAGATGTATGAAGGTTATTAAAGGACATGTGCGAAACAAAAATAGACCAGAGGGACGCATTGCCGAGGAGACTATCACGGAAGAAACAATAGAGTTTTTTAGCGAATATCATAAAACCATGAAAACTATTGGTATCCCAGCTGATAAACATGTAACCAATGAAGATGAGGACGGAAAGCCATTGTCGGCCGGCAAACCTAGTGAAGTTTCCAGAGAATCCTTTCAGAAAGCACATTTGTATGTAATACAAAATACGGATGAAATTCAACCGTATATCGAGTAAGTATCACTAACACATGTCGATTTCGTTGCTTAAAATGTTCTATCAAATATAATAATCAAAGACATTTATTTGTTTCAGGCGACACAAGGAAATTTTGAAAAGAAAAAACCCGGGTAAAAAAATTGCATTGCTGGAGAATGAGCACAGTAAATCTTTTGCTAAGTGGTTACTCGAAGAGGTAATTACTTGTATGTTGTTTATAATTGTTTGTTTGTTGCTATCATCATAATGGTCCCTCCTGTATATGACATTAGATAGAGGTCGACCAGCACACCATTTCATTATCCCAAACACTCCTATTCTTTAATTGTTTGTTTGTTGTTCCTGCAATTTAAAGGTAATATATACTTGTAATGAAATTCAAGTTGAGAGAGAGTTAGCGATATCCAATGACAGTGTATCAAAAACTGTGAGGTGGATATCATTTGGACCACGCGCCAGCGTAGTGAAATACGAGGCGTATAGCATCAATGGGTATACATTTCGTACGAAAAGTAATGATGGCATAGTTTACCAGAACAGTGGGGTTAGTGTTGAGTCAGTAGATGTGCACATATCCAAAAAAGAAGTTAAAACCATAAAAAAAAACATCTTATTATGGGGTTTTACAAGAGATATGGGTACTAGATTACCGTTTCAGGCGCATTCCTCTTTTCAAATGTGATTGGGTTAATCGCAAAACTCATGGGGTCAAACATGATACTCTTGGTTATACGTTGGTAGACCTGAATACTTTCGGCCACAAGGATGATCCGTTCATATTAGCGTCACAAGCAACACAAGTGTTTTATGTGAAAGACCAGGTACATAAAAATTTGTCCATTGTCTTTAAAACACCTACCAAGAATTACAAAGATACGTATGACAAAGTCGATGAGGAGTTTAGTACAGTCATTCATGAGCAAGATGAAAAAATATTGCCACGTGTATATAAAGAAGACTTGGGCAAGGAATCACGAAGTGACTACTATCGAACCGACATTGAAGGTATTGTTATACGAAAATCCAAGTGAAGCATGTCATGCTGCATTAAGACTGCTAGTGTAATAGTTAACCCTACTGGTTGAAGTTAAGACTGCTGCTCAAGGCTAAGTGCAAGGTTACAGCTGGTATTGTAAAGTTAGTAATGTTAGATGAATATCTGTTTTAGTATTAAATAGTTGTTCCTGTAATTTAGCCTGTTGTAATGGATTTTGACTCAAAAAAGTCAAGCTTTTCAATGGCAATGAAAAATTTTGCGGTTTTCACTGTTATATGTCCACTTGCAGTCAAGCTTTATTGTATTTGCAGTTTCCATTTATCATGTATATGCACTTGCAGGCACTTTAGTAACATGTTACTTCATTATAAAGTTGAAAATTGACTTTAGAAAGTCAAGTAATCTGGTTCCTAGGGGCAAGTAACATACTTACATACTACTGCATTAAACTAGATAGACTATAAAATCCCAGCATTGTAATGGGGGAAATTAAATGAAGAGTCATGACTAACAGTCTGAACTCAAAATATGACTCTATGATTTAGACACCTAAATAAATACTTCATGTGACCATATGTAACATCTTGAATTTAGTCACACAAACACTCTATGTGACTAATATCAAGGTTAATGATAACTGAGTTCACATTTTGCTATACATATTAGTCACATGAATATTTCACAGTGTGACTATTTTCAATGTATTGGTCACATATAATACCCTTATAATGTGGCCATAAACATAATTTAGATGCACATTTGTGGTATGGTGTGACTATTGTATAGCCTATAGTCACATGATTGTGCTACAATTAAGTGTGACCATACACATTAGGAATAGGCAGGCAAACACACACTTAACTTTAGACACACATATTAACTTACGTGACCATTTGTATCGAATTATGGTCACACTTAATCATGTATACCTATGGTTTAGTGTGACCATATATGACATTTGGTCACACTGTTCAAGTGTGTGACATATATTTGTCACTTTTAAATGCATATCGTGACTATGCTTCAAACTTACTTTTCAGTTGTCACACATTTCAAATTCATATGTGGCTAAATTTTCAACAAAAACTAGCAGTCACGCTTAAATAATGTGTGACAAACTTGAGCATATGATTTAGCCACATACACAATTACTTCGTGTGACCATATATGGATTTTGGTCACACTTTTCAATTGCGTGACATATATTTGTCACATATGTATATATATAGTGTGACTAATGTTTCAACCTTATTTGTATCCGTCACACGTCCCAAATTATAAGTGACTAAAAAATCAAAATTTTTTTTACCAGATACGTATAGTCACGAAAATATTCAAATGTGTGGCTGTAGCCTCGGATGTAATTCTGAAATGGTCACACAAGTCGGATCAAGTGTGGCTGTTTATTTTATTCTGGTACATTTAGTCACATAAAAATGCGACTGTGTGGCTGTTCGAAAAACAGCATGTGTGACTAAATCTCATTTTTGTACTAGTGTTTAAATCACAATATTTTCCGAACTGCACTTCGTTATCAAATTCCCGACCATGGTCCGTCCTAATATATACTATAGAACATCCTAATTTGTTTAGAATCATTTTACTAAATATTTCAAACTTATTAAAGGCTTCGGTTTTATCACTTAAAAATCTAGTCCACTTGTATCGTGAATAGTCGTCTACAATTACTAAGGTGTAACGGTTACCTCCGTAACTCCGCACAGCGGATGGACCAAAAAGGTCCATGTGTAATAATTCTAGGCATCTATTAGTGGAGAACATATTCTTAGCTTTGTGACTAGCATGTGTTTGTTTTCCAATTTTACAAGCATCGCAAAAATGTTGATCATATCTTAGGTTTGGCAAATTCTAACTAATTCCTTAGAGGCTAGGGATTGTATTTGTTGCATATTTGCATGACCTAATCTCCTATGCCACAGTGTAGAGTTTTCATCTAAGGTTGCTAGACATATTTTATCTTCCGGTTTATTTCCTAGTTTCATGACATATACGCCACCTTTCCTAATTCCTCTACCTATGACCTTTCCGTCCTTAACTATTTCGCTATCTTTATCGGTAAAGGTAACCCTACACTTATTATCGCATATTTGTCCTATACTAAGCAAGTTGTATGTTAAATTAGCTACATGCTCAACATTTTCAATAGTTAGGGAGTCTTGAGAAATCGTACCTTTGCCAATGATTTTTCCACGCAAGTCACTACCGAAAATAACATTACCTCCGTTATATGCCTTGTAGGAGGAAAATAGCTTGCGATTCCCCGTCATGTGCTTCGAGCATCCACTATCCTTAATCCATTCGTCGGGCTCCAAATTTATTCCTAGACATATTTCATCGATTGCTTGAGCTACAAGACATTTTTCGTCATTTGCTTTGTCCGCTTCTTCTTTGTCGCTATCACTCCATGCTCCACTAACAAAGGCGCTTTGGTAATCATAACCGGGTGGTTTTGGACATTCGCCAATGAGATGGTTTGGGCTTCCACATCTAAAGCACTTTCTTTTCCCGTAGTTATCATTCCTATTTCTTTGAAGCGATCTTCTTTCATCTCGTGGTTGTCTTGTGAATCTTCCTCGTCTCTTGAAAAAATTCTTGAACTCTCTTACGGCCATTGCATATTCTTCGTCTTCACTAGAGTCACTTGAATCGTCAACATCACTAAGTTCCTTTTTGGCTTTTAGCGCAAGAGATTTGATTTGATCTTTCTTGCTCTTGACCGTTTCCGAGTCTCTCTTTATAATTTCTTCATGGACCTTCAAGTTGCCGATAAGTTCATCAAGCGATAACGTCATCAAGTTCTTTGATTCTTCAATAGCCGTGACCTTCGCGCGCCATTTTGGATGTAAAGCCCTAAGAAATTTCCTTTCACAATTTTTGCTAGAAAAAGTCTCATCAAGTGCTTTTAAACTTGTGATAATAGTGTTAAATTTAGCAAATGCATTATCAATAGATTCCTCTTCAGGAATTGTAAATTGTTCATATTGTTGAACAAGAAGATCTATTTTGTTTTCTTTGACTTGACTATTACCTTGGTGAGTGATTAATAAAGAATCCCAAATTTCTTTTGCGGTTTGACACATAAAAATTTGTTCATATTCTTTGCGTGGTAATGCATTATAAATTACCATTTTAGCCTCATTATTTTTTGCTAGTTTCCTTTTCAAATCATCATTTTGTTTTTCAAAAGGTACAATTTCATCTATTTTAGTTAAATGATTATTTTGAATAGGGGGAAAATCACCATAGGTAATAACATGCCAAAAATCAAGATCTTTTGATTTCACATAAGTTTCGAATCTATTTTTCCAATAAAGAAAACCATCACTCTCGAATAGTGATGGTCTTTGCATAGATTGCCCTTCTAAATATTTTTTCGGATTCCATAGATCGTTTCAAGTTTTAAAATACAATTTATTTTCAAAATCTTGTTTGACGTGGCTCTTGATACCAATTGTGGAAAACTAGAAGGGGGGGTTGAATAGTTTTACGTCTTTTTAATTTATTATAAAAACTTTGTTTACTTTTAAAGACTTAGATTCGAATTTATGTGAACTCAACTCTTGAACAATATGAACAAATATAAGTAGATCTAAATTAACAATGCAAGTAAAGTAATGAAATGAAATGAAAGATAGAGATGGAAAGATCTAACCGCGAGACAAAGGATTTATAGTGGTTCGGCTACAAGGACACCTTCCTTGCCCTACTCCACTCCTCGAGCACCTAACTCGAGAGTTTTCTTCACTATATCAACAAGCTCCCTTATGGCGGAGAAAACCTTACACAACTTTCGCTTACACCAATTTAACGACACAAAGCTAAATGTCGAGTTCTAATCGTAGCTAGAACCAATCTCACAACTTCAATCACAACTTCTTCACGACTTCTTCACTACGGCTTCACAACTACTTCACGACCTAGCACTACTTATGTACTCTTCTACTTCTTCACACCTTCACTACTTACACACCTCAACTTCTTCACAACTTCACAACTTACACACTAAACTAGCCTAACCAATTATGTTCACACCTATCTAACAAATATACACAACTTATACAAGTGAATGAATGATTTACAAAGTTTACTAAACTAACAACTTAGGTAACAAGATGATACTAAGTTGTAATACTTCTAGTCTTGATTGATAGAAGTATTCTTCTTTTGCACTTGGATGGTAGAAGCTTGGATCACTTAGAAACCAATGCTTAAGAATATATGATCAAAGGATTTAGAAAGGATTTAGAAAGATATAAGAAGAGATTTAGAACAGAAGGTTTGGGGTGCAAAAGGTGAGGAAAAAGTCCAGGATTAGACCAGTATTTATAGGCAAAAATTGACTGCTGGAGGAGCGGGGCGGTCCCCTGAAATAGGGGGCCGGTCCCCTTAATTATTAAGGGGGCCGCCTAGGTAATTAAGGGGGCCGCCCCTTATATCCGTTGCCCAGCTTTGTCTTTTTGTGGGGAAGGTTTTTCTGGAACATTTTTGCCATTTTTGGTTGAAAATTTGAATTCATAAATTTATTATGGATTAAACATTTTCCTTTAATTTCCAAAAATGATTTTGTAAAAGATATAAAATG
Organism: Artemisia tridentata subsp. tridentata; assembly: GCA_021014915.2. Taxonomy (NCBI): domain Eukaryota; kingdom Viridiplantae; phylum Streptophyta; class Magnoliopsida; order Asterales; family Asteraceae; genus Artemisia; species Artemisia tridentata. The sequence continues at coordinate 387,720,662 of CP139507.1, read as the reverse complement.
CTTGTGTCATTTTATAAAAAATCTAGTAATTAAGAAAAATTTCCTTTGATCATATAATGCATTAGGCATTTGTTTATTCATACCTTAAGTGATTAAGTTGTTAAAATAGATATTTACAACTAAATACTTGTTTACGTCATAATCTTTCGTTTAATGATTTTACATTTTGTGATTATCAAAACGTAGAGATATCGAAAGATGTTAATAACGTTTTTAGGCATTATTTATATCAACAAATATATTCTCGAATAGAGCATCATCAGCAGGAGCAAAAGGATTCACTTCAAAAGAATGGTCAACTGCACAACCTTGCTGTACCGAAGGATATTGAAGATTCTATGATGATGGTGAGTGAGTGGCAGATGGTGCATCTTGACTAATTAAGACAGATACAGATGGACCATCTGAGTTGTGTGGAAGTTGAGCATCAGCAACTGGAGATAAAGGTGGAGCTTCAGTTGTAGTATCAACAGTTGGTGGCTCAAAGTATTCATCAAACATCGGATCAAACAAATTCTTCAACTCCTCACTAGTAAGAAGTACATAAGGAATTGCAGGAGTGGGATGATGTACAAGACCTGAACTAATTGGTCCAGGAGATAAAATATTAGGAGCGGGTCCAGATCTTGTGTGTCCAGGAGCCGTTTGCTCAGTCAACTCATCGAATGTCACGTGAATGGTTTCCATGATTTGTCGGGTTCGTTTGTTGTAGATTCGGTATCCCTTGCGATCTGGTGCATATCCAACGAAGAATCCTATGTCTGCTTTAGCCTTTAGTTTTCCCAGATCTTGACTGTTGTTTGTTGGGTAGCATAGAGCACCGAACACTCGTAGAAAGGAAAGATCTAGTTTCTTGCCATGTATCAGCTCATAAGGAGTTTTGTTGTGAAGAGTATGTATTAAGGATCGGTTTTGGGTGTAACAGGCTGTAGCATTGCTTTCGCCCAAAGAAACATCGGTGCCTTGGAAAATATCAGCATGGTTCATGCAGCTTCCACAAGAGTACGATTTCGTCTTTCAACAACTCCGTTCTGCTGAAGAGTTCGTGGAACACTTTTCTGATGAGTTATGCCAATACTTTCATAAAATTGAATGAGTTGTTTGTTAACAAACTCAGTTCCATTGTCTGTCCGGATGATTCTGACAGTTTTGTTGAGTCTTACTTGTAGCTGTTTGATAAGTTTGATGATAACCTCTGGAGTCTCGTCCTTGGTTCTCAAAAACTTCACCCATGTAAACCGAGAGTAGTCGTCGACCACCACAAGAATATATTTCTTCCCATTTATACTCTACACTCTCATTGGTCCGCACAGATCCATGTGAAGGGTGTGAAGAACTTCCATGATGGTGTTGAGAGTTTTGGGTTTGTGAGCATGCTTCTTGCTTTTACCCAGTTGACAAGCAGAACAAAGATGATCCTTTTCAAACTTCAATCTGGGCATTCCTCGAACAAGATCCTTGCAAGTAAGTTCATTTATGGTGCCGAAGTTTAAGTGATTTAAACGACGATGCCAAAGCCATGATTAGTTCTTTGAAGCCTTTGACAGCAAGCAAATAGGAGAGGACCGCATCATTTCTTCAATAGAGATGGTGTATAGATTAGTGCCACGACTTAATTTAAGAAGATCAATACCATCCAATTCTCTGACGAAACATATGTGTTTTCTTAAAGCAACTTCAAGATCGGAATCACAAAATTGACCTGCAGAAAACAAGTTGTGCCCAAGTCCTTCCACGTAGTATACTCTGGAAATTACACTGTCACCAAAAACATAATCTCCATAACCCATAATTTCCCTAAAATGGTCGTTCCCGAATCTAACTGTCCCGATAAATTTATTCACGAAATTCTTGAGCCGTGAGCGATCCCCGGTCATATGTTTTGAGCAACCTGAGTCCAAATACCAAAGGACAATTTGTACGACCTGCATTTAAAAATAGACAATGATGGATAACTGAAAAAGGTGGATCCCCACGTGCAACTGGGGTTCGTTTGGTTAGCACAAACAAATTCTGGAACTACAGGATTCATAGATGCCATGGAATTCACAGTGGAAACTTCACTAGTAGCAACAATTGACCTAGTTATAGGGCATTGTGTCTCTAGAGAGAAAATTCGACCAGTTGGCTTCCATTCCTTAACCGTCACTACTTTATGATTAGTCATTCTAGTTAAGGGGCACTGATCTCCTAAAGTAAATTTTCTTCCAGTGGGTCTCCATTGATAACCAACATGAGCAAACAATTTTCCTGTTGCTTTCCAAATTTGCTTAATCAGTTTAGGTTTCCTAACATTCTTAACTGGGGATCGTTGAGAAGACATCAAGAATGACACAACACATTCATCATGATTACCAGAAATTAAGCATTCATTACATGTCTTGCAAATAGCATTAGAATTCGAATTAATTACAGTACGCTTATAGCTAATACTAGAATCAACATGATTCTTTTTTATCAAGTCAAACTTATTGTTCCTAAGGTGGACTTCTACTTTCTTCTCATGAGCACTCTTAGCTGGCGCAGTCCTATCTTTCTTTGTATTGCGACTAGGCTTTGACCCGCTAGCTTTAGTGCCACTGTTTACTCCTGTAGAAGCAATGATGGGAACATTAGTTTATTTCACTGCCATTTGTTTTTCTGGTTTTGATGTGTTGGTTCAGATGTTTTCAGTGGTACATCAAAGGTAACCTGCTTGTTCTTAGTCATTGAGAAAGATGCAATAAACCTATCTCGCTTGTTATCAATCTTAGGATATGTGCCAATGACGTATTCTAAGAGTTCCTGAGATCGTTTAGTGAGGAAGCAGGCATCTACAACTGCACTATCTAGTGGTTTCTCTATCCTATCCTCTTCTACGGTCTCACGAAGAATGTCAAGACTATCCTTAAGATGAGTGAGATAAACTTGATGAGCTGACCTATTGTTTATAAGAGGAAGCGGAATAGTCACAGCATCAATTGCATATTTTCTACAAGTAGAAACCTTTGGAACAACATTTTCACTAGTGATGATTGGCATTTTCCCTTTCACCTGAGTCTTTAGATTCTCAATCTCATTTAGCAAAGAAATTATCCTTACATTGTGATTGTTACGTGTGACTTTAATCGAGTGATGAACTCAAATAAGTACATTTTATTACTATCATTTATCCTATTTATTTGACTTGTTTTATTATATTATGTATGAGAATTGATACTTAACCGTTTACTTTTGTAATTCTCAGGTAAAAACAAGTATTATGTGAAACTTGGCGATTTTGGACTAATTATGGAGCAAAACACGCAAGAAGTTAAGAGTCTACTGAAATGTACAAGATCAAGGTCATTCTGCTCCAGATACGCCGCATCTTACTTATTATATACGGCGCATCACTTTCAAGATTTCACAAGCTACGATCCAATACAGCAAGGACATGCGCCGCATCTAAGAATGGAGTTACGCCGCATCTTCTGGCGGTGTACGAATATTCCTGAATATATTAATCTTGGACCCCACGCGAAGTTAAGTCAATGCGCCGCATCTACTTATTAGATGCGCCGCATCTAGCCCTCAGACAGAAACTATAAATACCCCAAGACCAGACGAAATTCGGAGTTCGACATTTAGCTATGTACGAGAAGACAGAAACCCTATGACGAATTCAGACGAATTAGCAGCACAAGACACACCTTGAACGAAGATACAAGAGCTGTAAGAAGGTCCTGCATGTATTCAATTCATTAAGTAGTTTTGTTTTATTGTATTAGTAAACTTTAATTCATCAGGATTGGTGGCTTGTGTAATGTGACAACGGAAAGGTTGCACTCTCTTAATATTGCTTTCCCATTAATTAAAGTTTATATGTTGATGTCTTTGGTGACTTTTATTAGTGCATTGATAACCTCTGTGTCTAGCTGAGCGTTGATCGGGTCGCCATGCCTCTGCCCTCTCCTATTTATTTTATCACCTATGCATTCTATCGTCTGTAGAAAAGTAGGAAGAAAAGGTAAATAGGATAGTCATAAGTAATCATTAAGGGTTTACTCGCCGATAAGATTAGAACCAACGAGAAAGGACTTAATCTCGGTGCGTTGCATCGAACTATACACTTCATATAAAACTAGCAATAAAACAAGTGACAAGCTACTTAACTATCAGGACAGGTCTTATTATTGTCTCAAGTATTTATTTGTGTACGTGTGTGCTAATCGCTGATTTGTTCCTATTAGTTTAGTTTATTATTTAATTGCAACCAAAACGTGCCAGTCTCTCAGGCTGAACCCCCTTGCGTTAGATTAGGTTGTATAGCTAACTTAAGATATTAAAATACTGGTTAGGATAACTAGATAATACGTTCCACTCTTAGTGATCGACACTCTACATACCATTATATTCATACTGACCGGGTACACTGCTCGTTAAAGTGTGTGTGTTATTGATAAGTCGGCTAAATATAAATTTAAAACTTGAATACTGCTAAAACCACAACGACATACCGTGGTTATAAATTAGAGCATACGCACACGTGCATCAAGTTTTTTGGCGCCGCTGCCGGGGAGTGAATTGTTATTATCTGTTAATTTGATTAGTATTTTAATTAGGTTTTTCTTTTTAATTTTTAATCTAACCGCTAACCGTATTGTATATTAGGTTAATTTGCATTCATTGTATTATTTTGCATATTTTCTGTTTTTGTGTGTTTTTGTTTTTGTTTATTTTGGTTTGTTTTTATTTTTGTTTTTATTTTTTTTGTTTTCTGTATTCTGCTATCGTTGTACTGTGCTAATTCAAACGATACGGCGCATCTATTTTCATAGATACGGCGTATTGCGTTTAATTTTTATAAAATACAATGCATTTAATTAATTCGATACGACGCATCTTTCCCCAAGATACGGCGTATTCTGTTTTTAATAAGAAATTTTTCTAAGCGATAACGCTATACGACGCATCTGCTTTAGCAGATACGGCGTATCTATTATTTTAATTAAAAACAGTTTTCGAATTATTAAACAGATACGACGCATCGATTTTTATCAATACGGCGCATCTTTCTGAATCAAAAATCTTGTATTTTGAAACGTAACGAAAATACGGCACATTAACTTTTGTTAATACGACTCATTTAATTTTAATAAATATAATCGATTTTTGATAATTTAAATTGATACGCATTCTAATTTCTAAGCGGCGTATCTATTTTCTGAATAAAGTCTGATTAAATTTTAACGATTATAAGATACGGCGTATCCAACTTTCTGGATACGGCGCATCGTCTGCAGATATCAGTTATTCTTATATCCGTTTCTAAATTCATTAATTTCTCTTCTAGCGAACAAATCCTACTGAAGATTTTACCTACGATGACAGGTTTTGCTATGGAAGACATGTCAGTGAACGGATATCTTGCTAAGGAACTCTTGCTTTCGGATTCATTCGAAGTGAAAGTTTTTGATGATGTCAACTTCAATATGCTCATGATTGATACCGATTTATTTTCTTGGGAAACCCCTCTTGAAGCTACTTATAAGGAATTTAAACGCTTATGCAATATTGAAGATGGGATATTCTCTTATGATTTACTAATAAGCTACACTGAAGATGAATTGCTACTCTTATGGCCCATCATTGAATCTAAAGGATTGACTTGGACTATTATTGAAGAGAATGATGGGAAGTTCCAAATTGAATACATGAACTCAAGCAATAAAAGCTGTGGTGGAGGCAATACCCAACCTTTACAAATCTCTTACATGCCTTATTCCGAACAGTACTGGGGATTAAATGAGAACTATCTAGACGATGAAAGAATTTATGCTGTGTCGGAGTTACTATTTCATGGCAGGTTGGTAAGGTTGATGGACATCTCCCTCGAAGAATGGCTTGAACTTAAATACGGTAATCCTAAATTTGCTCCTATGAATGAAATCAAACGGATTGTGACCTCATGGTTGACACGGAGTTTTAGGGAACAATTTAACGAGTTCATGGAGATAAGGAGGAAAATGATTGGAAAAGCTTGCTTTGACATTGACCACGATCCTAACAATGTTGATTTTTCAGATTGGTTGGCTAGTAAGTTCAATAACCATAAGAGCATGGATCGAGCTACTAAAGATGCGTGATGGGTATATTGGATGAGGGGGGAAGATGAAGAAGTAGAGAGCGACTATGGGTCGTCACTTAATGATTCAACAATCAATGAGGGCATTGAAGAATTATTCAGCATAGACATTGATCTGTTCAATTATGAGACACCTTTGTGCAAACAATTCAAAGAATTCAATTACCTTCTTCAAGTCGACGATGATGTGCTAACTGGAGATCTACCAGGATTCAAAACTTATGATGATTTCAAAAACACCTGGTACTACGAATGGAATGACCAAATACCATGGGTTTGGGATAAACCATGGGAATTTGAGCGCATTAATCACACTTGTACACCTTTCTGTTTCAAGGATGGGAGTAGTGTATGGCCGACCTGTGATTATAAGAATGATGGAACCTGTAATGGGGGAAGTATAATTGGAATGAAACGGGTTGGAAACGATGTATACTTTGAAGACGACGATTGGTATGAAAAAGTTGAAGACTGCCCACGTAAAGCTGAGGCTTTGCAAGAAAAAGGTAGAATCAACTACTTAAAAGGACTTAAGGGAACATCGAACACTACTTTCTGGGAATGGGTGCATGAACAATTTGATGATTACACGAAGCTTAGTCGACGCTTACAATGGGAATTGGAAAGAGAGTGGGAGGCAATTCAAGATGATAATAACAATGAGTCATTAATTGATGAACTTGATGACTATTTGATTAAGGATCCTTATTTTAAGTTTGTTGATAAAGACGATGAAGAATTCACCAAAAGAAAATGTCAACTACTTGGGATCCCTTATAATAAGCCACCCATGATTATTTCTGAAAAATTTAAAGTCATCAAATACTCTTTGGGACCAGATGAGGAATATGTTGCGACGAAGACCAAGAGTTATACTAGATTAAGTAGAACGGAAGAAAATGTTTCGGAGCTATACGGGAACATCTTTCGGATGAAAGAAGAAGGATGGACTGTGACAAGAACAAAATAAGGAGCTGAACGTGAGTCTAACTTGAAGACCCTGGAATAAAGACAAGTGCTGACCGGGAGACAACCCAGAGAAAATTTTTACTATTCTGTTCTGTGTCGAGTCAGTCAGGCCCGCAGAGGATACGGCGCATCTCAATCCTGAGATGCGACGCATCTCCTGCACTGGTCATATCTTACTTTGTTTTTCTGCATTTTTTCATTTTTGACTTTAAAACTTTTTGTCAGTTTATTTAATGCGGCGCATCCCTGGTTAAGGATGCGACGCATCTTCTATTCTGATTCGTATTTATTCCAGGCTCGATACGGCGTATCTTCTTCCATAAGATACGGCGTATCGACTGACCTGATGATTTTCATTTTAATTTTTACATTTTATTTTTACTAACTACTAATGTATTATGCAAGTTTGAACTTTCTTAACTTAGGTGTGTTAAAGTCTTGGTGGTATTATAGATTCCTGCATTTCCTGTGGATACATCAATTATGAAGCTTAAACGTTCTCATCCACAAGAAAGATGATTTTTGCTCTTACACAAACAATGGCGGATCATACCGAGCAAATCTCAGGGGAGTTTTTCTGTTCTAATTCTTTTATTTTCCAGTTTTTAACCTTTGATACAAACAACGAGGACGTTGTTTAACTTAAGTGGGGGGATTGGAGAATTAGAACACTTACTTGTCCTAAACTTTTCAAAATATGCTTAAAATGTGCTTAATATATAAAAATTTAAAATTTTTAGCATGTTTTTGTTTAAAGTCTAAGTTGCATAGCTGCACACATGACGTTATTTTCAAAAATTGTGAACTTTTCAAAATTCACAAATCTATGAGTGTGCCGGTGACTTGTAAACTTTAGAACTTGGCTTGTATACTATTCGAGACCACCATAATAAGTATTATTTATATAATTGGAATGACTTGTCTAAATTGGTAAATTTCTAGGATTACACCCAAATAGCCTTTATATGTTATGTGATATTAACTAACTACACTGGTTAGTTAACCCCCGTATAAACCCTTTTGTTACTCTCGTTTTTAGAGTAAGATACCCCTAGAAAAACACTCAGAGCCATTCCTTTCGTTTCTTACACCTTTGTTATAATGTTTCGTTACACCCTTACACCTTAGCCTACCCTGTAGATTAAAATCCGTGGTTGGTTAATTGCTTTAGGCAAAGTGTGTTTCCTTACATTACCTGTGTTCGCGTGCGTAATTCATTATCTATGGTTAGGTCGGGAAATTGCACAATGCAATTGGAGTGAAAGTAAATATTGTATATCTTTAAGTCTTGTTTTTCGTGTGTTTACTACTTTCACTATTACCGTTATTTCTGAAGTCATGAAAAGTATGGAAAAATTATCCAGAGTTATCATTATAGTGATGTGGTGAAATTTTACACATCTATGTTTATGTTTCAAGTCAAAAAAAAAAAAAAAAAAAGAAAAAGAAAAAAAAATCGAAAAAAAAATAGAAAAGAAAAAGAGAAAAAGAAAAAGTTGGATGTTTATTTTAACCAACTTATGTAAAGTTTTGTATTAAGTGGTCGATATCACCACTATTTGTTGTATGTTATATTTATAGATTGAATGGGAGTTGGACGTTATGGGAACGCCAATTAAGGTTATACTTTGATTAAGATCTTGTTGAGTATAATTCATTTCTACCTAAAGCGTGTGTTTCAAGTGTTAAAGCGTGAGTTATTCAATGATATGAGTCTTATTCATGGGATGGTTGGGATAGTGATTAACCACACTTAGGATTTTAATTTATCTGTTTTGTTTATTTTTTATTTTACACCAATTTGTATCCCAAATATTATCCATACCCTATATTATTCTTTATCCAAACCTTTGATTTATTGAGATTAGGGATTTGAGCAATCTTAAGTATCGTAGTCGTGGATTCGGCTATGTATTTATGATTTTGTCGCCCTTTTTGATATAATATTATTGGTGAAGATTACTTGGTCCTATCTTTAGCCTATTCGAGTTAAGGATTTGAGCAATTGCAAGTATCGTGTTCGTGGATTCGATCATGTATTTGTGATTTTGTCGCCTTTTCTGGAATTTGAGATCGATAGAGATTAAGAAGAATAATTAACCCTTTAACCAAAAAACCCTATTTACCGCTTTAGCCTTGTTATTCCTTGGCTTTAGTGGGGGAGATGTGTATACTTGCCAAGCTTATGATAGAATATTCGTCACGACTGGACAGTTAAACGATTAGATTTGCTTTTATCAAATTATTTTATTTTACTTCTAATTCGTTAAGTGTTTGGTTGTGTGAATTATGACAAAAATGAATACATGCTTAAATATAAAAATAAATCCTAATATCTTTTAGGATACATTTTCATAAGATTAATTCTAAGGTTTACTTGGGGACAAGTAAAGTTCAAGTGGGGGGATATTTGATGAACTCAAATAAGTACATTTTATTACTATCATTTATCCTATTTATTTGACTTGTTTTATTATATTATGTATGAGAATTGATACTTAATCGTTTACTTTTGTAATTCTCAGGTAAAAACAAGTATTATGTGACACTTGGCGATTTTGGACTAATTATGGAGCAAAACATGCAAGAAGTTAAGAGTCTACTGAAATGTACAAGATCAAGGTCATTCTGCTCCAGATACGCCGCATCTTACTTATTATATACGACGCATCACTATCAAGATTTCACAAGCTACGATCCAATACAGCAAGGACATGCGCCGCATCTAAGAATGGAGTTACGCCGCATCTTCTGGCGGTGTACGAATATTCCTGAATATATTAATCTTGGACCCCACGCGAAGTTAAGTCAATGCGCCGCATCTACTTATTAGATGCGCCGCATCTAGCCCTCAGACAGAAACTATAAATACCCCAAGACCAGACGAAATTCGGAGTTCGACATTTAGCTAAGTACGAGAAGACAGAAACCCTAGGACGAATTCAGACGAATTAGCAGCACAAGACACACCTTGAACGAAGATACAAGAGCTGTAAGAAGGTCCTGCATGTATTCAATTCATTAAGTAGTTTTGTTTTATTGTATTAGTAAACTTTAATTCATCAGGATTGGTGGCTTGTGTAATGTGACAACGGAAAGGTTGCACTCCCTTAATATTGCTTTCCCATTAATTAAAGTTTATATGTTGATGTCTTTGGTGACTTTTATTAGTGCATTGATAACCTCTGTGTCTAGCTGAGCGTTGATCGGGTCGCCATGCCTCTGCCCTCGCCTATTTATTTTATCACCTACGCATTCTATCGTCTGTAGAAAAGTAGGAAGAAAAGGTAAATAGGATAGTCATAAGTAATCATTAAGGGTTTACTCGCCGATAAGATTAGAACCAACGAGAAAGGACTTAATCTCGGTGCGTTGCATCGAACTATACACTTCATATAAAACTAGCAATAAAACAAGTGACAAGCTACTTAACTATCAGGACAGGTCTTCTTATTGTCTCAAGTATTTATCTGTGTACGTGTGTGCTAATCGCTGTTTCGTGCCTATTAGTTTAGTTTATTATTTAATTGCAACCAAAACGTGCCAGTCTCTCAGGCTGAACCCCCTTGCGTTAGATTAGGTTGTATAGCTAACTTAAGATATTAAAATACTGATTAGGATAACTAGATAATACGTTCCACTCTTAGTGATCGACACTCTACTTACCATTATATTCATACTGACCGGGTACACTGCTCGTTAAAGTGTGTGTGTTATTGATAAGTCGGCTAAATATAAATTTAAAACTTGAATACTGCTAAAACCACAACGACATACCGTGGGTATAAATTAGAGCATACGCACACGCGCATCATCGAGTCATATAACTCTTTGTAATGCTATTTGATTTTTGAATTTTCAGCTTGAAAACACTCATTTTCATTTTGTAATTTATTGATAGTGTCTTGATAGTGAAATTCTGAGAATCTGAAGACGACGGTTTATGGGTGCCAATCACATCACTCTTATTCGATTTTTACTGGGCAATTTGGGCCCTCAATTTTCGAATCGTATTAGTGTGAGCTTGAATTTTTTCATCTCGTTTGCTTAATTCAAAATATGCATCAAATTCAGGAGCATCCAAAGATGTCTTGGCATTTGAGATTTTAACTCTTTCTTCTAAATGTTGATATTTTAATTGAAAATTAAGATTATCAACCTCTAGTTTTGAAAAATGCCTGACCATGTTATCATGGTCATCATTTTGGATTTTCTCATGCAATTTTAAATTCTCCCCCTCAAGCTCAACAACACGATTCTGGGAAATATTCAATGCAATAGAGAACTCATGAAATTGACAAGCAGTTAATGCAGAATCAGTAGCAGCATAAAACACATCCTGTGCAATACATCTAACAATCAAATTCTCATTGGTGATGAGAATGTTCTTTCTCTCAATCTCACGACTCTTAAGTTCTATCGCATTTTGGGAAACCTCATTTTCCATATCTTTAAATACCTCTTTCATCTCTTTTACTTCAGTGTTAAGGGTTTTTTGCATGCCCTCAAAATGTTCCTTGGGGAGTTTAAAGAATGGAATAACCTCAGTTAAGTAGCACTCTTTTGTTAGTTCAAAACCCCTTTCCCCTTCAGTAATTCCTGTTGGCGTAATTCTCTTCTTACATGTTTTATCAAAATCAGCAAATAGTTGACAAAGAACATATATGCTAATTAGAGTTTTACATTCTGTGGGAAGAGTTAAAGGAACTAAGTGTCTGGGTGTATTGGGTGGGTACACCGTTGCAGCCGCTATTTTTCTAAAGGGTGGAGTTTTGGCTTTAAGTTCATCGGCCTTTCTCTTTTCTACGTCCAAAGACCAAAATATTTGTTCTGGCGTCAACTTAGTTTGAGGTGCAAAAACAGTCAATCGGTTCTCCTCATAGTAATCATGGGGTTTGATTATGACTCGATTTGCTATACATTTGGGATCCTTCATTTTTTCAGCCATTCTTTCTCTACTTATTACTTCTATCTCATTACTCTCTTCAAATGATGACACATCGGGAGGGGCATGACCAGGCTTAAGCATTACATTTGCATCATATAAGGCAGGTTGGGCAACTTTAACACTCTTAAGTAAAACTGATTTAGGTTCACCTACAGTCTTTTCACTATGTTCATCACACAACTTTTTATGCTTTTGAATCATTTGAGCAGTTTGTCTGGTCTGGTCTTGTGCGTACAATTTGTTTTCAATCTTATTCTTTAACGTTTTAAGTCTGGAAAAATCATTTAAGAGCTTTGTTTCTTTTTCTTTGAAATCAAGTTTTAGTGTAATTACACTTTCTTGGATCTCCTGTTTTTGTTTAACAGTTTGATCAAGTTGTTTTCGTAAAGAATATAACTCCTTTTTCAATGTTTCTTCCCTTAAATAACGTTCTGTTATGAATGTACGCATTTGACTATCCATTTTTGGCTCACGTTCAGTCAGCTCAAATTTTGCATGTTGTTCATATACGGCCACCTGATCTTTATAGATGTTAAGTCTAGTGGTCAGGGTGTCATCAGGGATAAACATAGTGTTCTCATGCAACTCACAACCATTATCAACAACAGAAGATGCACTACTTGGTACAACAGACACGCCGTTGTGATTCACATATTGTTCATATGGAATAACATTACTATTTCCCATATTGATAGTATCTGATTCAACAACATCTGTCTGTTGTACTTTATTGGGAATCTTCTGTCCATCTACCATGTTACATGTGTCATAAAGCTTTAGTGCCTCAGATATGATAGATGCATTGGAAGGACCAGCTTGTTGTGGTGATGAGACTACAGAAGACAGATTAGCCATGAAGATGGTTTGAGCAGTGGGTTCATCATCAACGTCAGAGTCAAAAGCATCGCAGTCATCAGCTTGGAAGATGTTGGGATCATTTAGTGCCAAGTCCTGAACTGGTTGATCATCCACATCAGCATCAAACGTGTTCCCCTCATTACCAGCAAGAAACAATAACTCTTCTTCGTCCAAAGCTGCTCCATTCTCTTGAGCTTGCATCAACAGCATCTTATCTTTGAAGTAGTCAGAGTTCTGTGGACGCTTTGGTTGAGTGCAGTTCCTTGCTATGTGTCCTAGTCCACCACAGTTGTAACACTTGGTTTGCCTTCCCTGTCCCTGATTAGCATTCCCAACTCTGTTCTGTATATTACCCCGAGCAACATTCCTTTGATTCACATTCTGAACCACAACCCTTCCATCTTCCACAGTTGTTTGATTACGTGGATTTAATGAAGTTCGAAGTTGGTTGTTGGTTTGAGGGAGTGTTGCTCTGAACTGTTGGACAAGTAGAGAAACTTGGTTGGAGAGATTATCAATCATCTTGTCAGTGTGAGAGTATCCTGAATCCAGATGGGTGTTCACAGCAGATGGTGGGTGCAAAGATGATTGGACAAATGGTGTCTGATTCTGTGATGAAGAGGGATGGTGATAAACTTGATCATGTGAGGATTGATTGATCGGCTGAACATTTGAGATAAAAGCAAGTGGATCATTTGTTGTTGTTGGATTGAGTTTTTCCCTCAGTTGACGATCATAGACAGCATGCTTTTCATGTTGTTGTAAGTAAGCATACAGCTGTTCATAATTGGTCTGTCTCAATCCTTTGTTGAGCTTTACAGCTGTGACAAATCTATCCCACTCGGGTGTCATGTTGTTTACAAACTTAGAATTGAGTTGGATGTTTGGCATTGTCATCCTGATGATTCTCATGTCATTCACAAGCTTGTGAAATCTCACATAATAGTCAGTGATGTTTTCACCAGGATTCATCTTGAAGTGCTCAAACTCATCATACAGCTGAGATTCAAGATCTTCTTTCGTAAGTTCAGATCCAGCCAGAAGCATTTTAACATTGTCCCAAACAGCTTTGGCATCAGTGTTGAAGTTAATGATCTTGTAAATGTCATTGGGAAGTCCTTGAATCACAATGTTAGAGGCTCTAATGTCTGCATCATAATGCTTCTTCTCCTCCTCATTGAGATCGTTGTAATTACGTGGCCTGTCAATTCCAAGAGTGACAGTTCCATCCTCAGCGGTAGTGACAACATCTCTAGTGGTGCCCATTTGAAAAGGTCCTTCATCAATGGATTTAAGAATATTAAATCCATTCTCTATTCCCAAGCAATAAAGTCGTATTCTTTGTGCCCATGATTCATAATCAGTCCTATCTAGCATAGGAGGGCGGGTATCGGACCATGCAGCTTGAATGTTATCGGAAGGAGTGCTTGCCATGATGTAAACTTGCTCGGGATTTTACAATTCTATGATTTAAACCGAAAAATAGATTCTTTCGCATGATTTTACAAAAAATCAAGAATACATCGTGATTCGATAATTAAACGCAGAACACCAAAGCACAGTACACAAAACGCAGAATTCCAAAACCACAGTAGCTCAAAACGCAGTACCTCAAAACGCAGTGAACCAAAACGCAGAAGTCCCAAAACCCTGAACGCCAAAACGCAGTACACAAAACCTCAAAACGTAGAGAACCAAAATGCAGAAGTCCCAAAATGCAGTAGCTCAAAACGCAGGAGTCCAAAACGCCAAACTTCAAAATTCAAACCGCAAGACTTCCAAAACGCAAGAATGTCAAACCGCAGAACTCCAAAACGTAACGGGTGAAAACACAGTCACTCAAACCGCAGCCAGTCAAACCGCATAGGACAAAAAGGTCGCTTTCACTGCATTTTGTCTTTTTCCCTTTTCAGTTAAAAACCAAACCGCAATACCAAGATACGCCAAAACGCAACTAAATACTACCAAGTTTAGTCCAAACCGCAATGAAGAATGCTCATTCGTGAGTCAAAACGCAAGCAAGAAATTCACTTTAACCTTCCAACAAGACCACAAAATAAGTCGTATATCACCACTAAATGCAACTAGATATTGTAGAACACCTAAGAGTACAAAGTATTAACTAATTTAATCACAAAAAACGATTAAACTATGGTGTTTTCTTTCTATTCTAGTCGAACACACCACAAATCCATGAACATGCAATCACTCGAACCTAACCATGGCTCTTGATACCAATTATCACATATTCATAACACATAACACACCCTAAGATTGATGTTTAGGTCGATTTGGGTAGAGAGAGAAAGAGAGAAGTTGGGAGTTTCTAGAGGGAAAAAATGTGTGATATTAGATTAAGATAATGAAAGCTCCAACCCTTCCCATGTGTGGGAAGGGCTATTTATAGTTCTTACAAAACGCCCCTACACGGGCTATGGACCGGGCTGACAGTGGGTAAAGACCCAACCCGACTCCATGGTGTTACGAAGTCTAAACTAATATAATAAGTCCTATGAGCTACTTAATGCTAATAGATACTCAGGGTGACCGAGTCTTTCATGTGAATATTTATTTTCCTAACAGAAAGTCTCTCGAGACGGTACATTCTACTTAGACAAGTCCTATTCGAGACACACTTACATCATTGGTTAGACCAGCTTGAAGTTATTACCCGTCCAGGACTAGTCTTTTCGATTATTGACAATCAATCTTCGTCAATTCGTTGGTTATATCTGAGTAGAGCTCTTTTGTGATTCAACTACGATCTTTAAACATTTTTATCACATTTTAATCACGTCTTCTCCCTCTCAAAAATAGCATATTGTGTTATTTTTTATGTCAACTGATTAAAAGAAAGACTTTTGGAGAGATAGACGGATTTTTTTTTGCATAAAATCGGAACATTTTGATTTTAATTTTTATATTCCCCCGTAAAGAAAGTCTGTTTTTAAACATAGAGTTTAAAATAAATTTTAAGGGTTCGTAGGGAGTTGTCTTGAGCACAGAATAATTTGAAATCTTTTGAAAAATCTTGATCATGTGCTCAAGGCTTCTTTTGAAAAAATGAGTTAGTGCTTAGATGTACACAAGTCTTTTTGTAAAAACGAGTTTTTGTGTGAAATCTTTTCGTTGTTTATACTCGAACTTTTTGAAAATGATTTCATCTTTGAAATTACGAGTCCTGATCTGAAATAATCAGAAGTCATCATTTATGTCCGGGTTTCGTACTGAAGTATACGAAAGCCATAGTGAAGAAATTTTAAGAAACGACATGTTTTAGAAAACATTTTAGAGAACTCTCGCTCAAGCATCTATACATGTCCGTATCATTGTTGAATGACATTTCTAGATACGTATAGAATATCGATTATATGAGAGACATGTCGTGAGAAGAATATTTTTAGATTTTTTGATTATATATTGTTTTTGTATTTTTGAATTTTTTAATGTTTTTGGATTTTTTAAATTTATATTTTTGTATTTTGTTTTTGTTGGTTTTTCAAATTTTGTATTTGGTTTTTCAAAAATATTTACAGCGAAGCTATTTTGAAAATATTTTCAAGAAGATTTAAGAAGACGTTCCAGCTCCTCAGGAGTTAGGCTTCGCATGCCAATTCGTCGAACTAAATCGTCAAACCTTTCTTTTGGAAGGGCTTTAGTAAATAGATCGGCGAGTTGGTAATCTGTCTTCACGAAAAATAATTCAACAGTACCCTCTTCTACGTGCTCTTTGATGAAGTAATAGCGGACTCTAAAATGCTTGGTCTTCGAGTGTTGTACTGGATTGCATGAGATGGCTATGGCACTTTTCGAATCGCAATACAAAGGTATTTTGTCGAAAGTAAAGCCATAATCTGTGAGTTATGTCCTCCTCCATAGAACTTAGGCACAATACGCAGATAGAGACACATACTCAGCTTCTGCAGTTGATAATGCAGTACAATCTTGCTTTTGTGACGACCAGCCTACTAGCTTTTCCCCCAAAAATTGTACTCCACCTGATGTACTTTTTGCTGTAACTTGACAACCTGCATGGTCGGCATCTGAAAATGCTATTAGTTTAAACTCGGAATCCTTCGGATACCAAAGTTCCATGTTGATGGTTCTTCGTAGGTACCGAAAGATCCGTTTAACCTCTTGGAGGTGAAGTTCGGTAGGCCTTGCCTGAAACCGTGCTAATAAGCAAACAGCAAAATGAATATCGGGTCGACTAGCAATAAGGTACATGAGAGAACCAATCATGCTTCGATATTTCTTCGAATCGATGGGTTTCCCAAATAAATTAGCACCGATTTTTGGTGAAGTGACCATTGGTGTACCAACAAAGTCACATTTTCCATACCATGTTTTTTCAAAATCTTAATTGTATAGTTTGCTTGATTAATAAAAATACCACGAGGGGATTGGTGTATTTGTAGACCAAGAAAGAATTTTAGTTCCCCCATCATGGACATTTCAAATTTGCTTTTCATGAGATCTTCAAAATATTTTGAATGATTCGGATTAGTGGACCCAAAAATGATGTCGTCTACATAAATCTGAACAATCAAAATGTCTTCTTTACATTTTCTTGTAAACAATGTAGAATCAACAGTTCCTTTGGTGAAATTGTTTTTGATCAGGAAAGATGATAGTTCGTCATACCACGCTCTTGGAGCTTGATTTAAACCATAAATGGCTTTCTTTAGCTTGTAGACGTAGTCTGGATGTTCTTTGTCAACGAATCCTTCTGGCTGACTCACATACACTTCTTCTTTCAGAGTTCCATTCAAGAATGCCGTCTTGATGTCCATCTGATATACAGTGATGTTTTTGTGAGCTGCATAGGCCAAGAAAATCCTGACTGCTTCAAGTCTTGCTACTGGCGCGAATGATTCTTCAAAATCTATCCTTTCTTCCTGTCTGAATCCTTTAGCCATGAGACGAGGTTTGTTGCAAATTACAGTCATTTCTTCATCATTTTTGTTCTTCCATAACCATTTGAGATCAATGACAAGTTTTTCAATTGGTCTTGGAACTAATTCCCAACTATCATGTAACTGGTATTGAAGAAATTCCTCCTGCATCGCTTCAATCCATGCATTGTCTGCCATCGCCTCTCGAATGTTCTTTGGTTCATTTAGGCTTATTGAGCAAATGTAGATGCACATGTCGGGGTCGGTGGTGAGTTGTCTTCTCGTCTCAACTGGCCTTGAAAGTTCACCAATAACTTGTTCTATTGGATGGTCTTTTGTCCATTGGAGTGTAGAATGGTACCTAGGGTTTAACGTATGTGTGTTAGATGGTTCTTGTAACCATGAAGAAGATTCAGCCGAATCCATAGAAAACGGGTTTTCAAATACTTCTTCTTCCAACACTGCATCATTTTGATTATGTGTTTGTTCTTTTTGAAATGGTGTGTTTTGATTTTGCTCATCAACTCTTGGTAGAACAATTTCAAGAATTGGAGTTTCTGGAGTAGATGTAGATGAGGTAGAGGGAGTTGGTACGTCAGCTTCGATTGTTGTTGATGCATCTTGTGGTGGTGGTGGTGGTTGATGGTTTTAAGCGGGTGCGGCGGAATGTTGTTGTGATGCATTTGTCGAAGTTCCACCATAGTACTTATCAAACATTAACTCGAAGAAATTTTCCAGTTTTTTTTCTGAAGGTTTGTCATTGGTTGTTGATTGAGCTCCTTGAGGTACGAGTCCTGAACTAATGTGTCCAAAAGTCTGTAGGTTTGATGCGGGTCCTAATTTGTTTTGATTAGAAGCCATCGGGTTAAGCGCGGGTTCTAGAGCGAGTCTCTCAGAAACCATTTGTGAAATTTCGTCAAACTTCACATTCATCGTCTCCATTATCCTTTTTGTCCTTCTATTATACACCCTGAATGCCCTCGAGTTTTCTAAGTATCCAATGAAGATTCCAATATCACCCTTAGCTTTCAGCTTCCCTAGATCTTCTCTGTCGTTCGTTGGATAGCAAAAAGCGCCAAACACGTGAAGGTAAGAGATATTCGGTTTTCTGTTTTTCACTAGTTCATATGGGGTTTTATTGAATCTTGGATGGATTAGGGAACGGTTCTAAGTGAAACAAGCAGTGGCAACAGCATCAGCCCATAAGAATAACGGTGCACTAGAATAAATCAGCATTGTGCGAGCAGCTTCCACAAGAGTTCAATTTCTTCTTTCAACTACCCCATTCTGCTGTGGAGTTCTAACAACAGATGTCTGATGTGTGATTCCAGCATCTTCAAAATAAGTACTTAACTCCTGATTTGTGAATTCTGTGCCGTTGTCTGTTCTTACAATCCTTACTGGAGCTTGAAGTAGGACTTGAACACGCTTCTGAAAGGTGATGATGATGCTTGGTGCTTCGTCTTTTGATCTCAGAAACTTAACCCATGTATATCTTGAATAGTCATCGACAATAACAAGAATATACTTCTTCCCATTTATGTTTTCAACTCTCATTGGGCCACATAAATCCATGTGCAACATATGTAACTTTGCTTCCGAACTGGGTACGGTTTTAGGTTTATATGATTCCCTTTTGCTTTTTCCTTGTTTGTATGATGGACATAAGTGATCCTCGGCGTATTTTAACTTAGGAAGTTCGTTGACGATGTTGTCTTTGGCTAATTTGTTAATTGTGTTGAAATTGAGATGGGATAATCTTCTATGCCACAGCCAGGACTTTGTTCCACATGCTCTTGTCATACGACAAATTGGTGATGAAGAGGCCATTTGGTTGATGTCGATAGCATATAGGTTGGTGCCACGATTCCCAGTTAAGAGATCATTGCCAACCAAATTTCTAACAAAGCACGCGTTTCTCCTTAATGCAACCTCTAAATCTGTATCACAAAACTGCCCGACTGAAAATGAATTTTGTCCCAACCCTTCGACGTAGTAAACTCGAGTGATCAAATAATTTCCAAATTGAAGATCTCCATAACCCAGAATAGCTGCTACATGATCATTTCCAAAGCATACAGTTCCCATGAATTTCCAAAAGAAATTAATCAGCAGCTTTAGATGCCCGGTCATGTGCTTGGGGCAACCCGAGTCGACGATCCAAAGACATATTTCGATAACCTGCGAAGAACAGAAGAGTTTGTTTTTGGAAACCGTTTTGATTGTGGTTCCTTTTGGTTAGAGGAAAAATCATCACTACACTCATAGAATTTTTGTTCTGGAGGAGGGGTAATGGCTTTCCAAAATCTATTTTTTTCTGAACACTCTACCAGTTGGTTTCCACTTAAGGCAAGTACTAGGCATGTTATCACTACTGGGTGACCTAGATTTAGCAACTAGTCTTCCTACTGTTTTAGCACTGGTTCCTTTTGGAACAATCTTCTGTTCAGGCGTAACATTCACATTTTTAGAAACAAAATCATCACAAACATCATTCGATAAACATTTCTTGCACATTAAACAAATAGAGTCATTGCATGCATTAGAAACAGTACTTTTGACATTACATTTAGATGACATATGTCTCTTATTAAAAAGCGATAAATTCCTATGGTGTTCCTCTACTTCTCCAACTTTATTCTGGCATCTACTCTTAGAGACAGGCGAGACTCTATTGTTCCTTGTATTGCTCCTAGGCTGTAGTCTGCTGCTCCTAGAGGTGCTTTCTAATCCTGTAGAAGGTAAGGCACACGCATTAGGATTCACATTGTTGTCCTTAAAATTTGTTTTAGATTTCCTAGTCTCTTTAGGATTATCTTTTAAGCGCATGTCTTTTGTCCCAGATGTTTTAGATGTGGAGGCAGATGCAATAGTGGGACTAACCCTATAAAGGCCAGGTGCTATCACTTTTGGTGTTTCGACAACCGTTTTTCCTTTATCAACAATATATTCTTTTTCATTTTGCTTAGGCAAGGGTGATGGAGTGACTGGTTTTGTCAAGTCATTTTTCACATCGACTTTTGGAACAAATTGAGAAATCGACAATTTTGGTTTAACAACCGGTTTTGAAGTATTTGGTTTGTCTGAAGTCGATGGTTTTGCAAACTTAGTATCCACATCCTTCCCTTTTTTACTTTCCAACTGAACCCTCAAAAGATCATTTTGCTCTTTCATGTCCTTGAAGGTACGCTCATACGACAGTTTTTCATACTTGCATTCCTTAGTTTTTCGATCAAGTTGTTTAAAATATGACAGGTTTTCTTTTTCAATTTTTCTAAGAGCATTTTCATATTTTGAAACAATTGCAGAGGTCTCAGCTCACAGTCTTTCATCATCTTCAACAGAATATGTCTGTAAAATGATGGACATAATATCAGTCGATATAACAGCTTCGAAGAGGGAGTCATTTAGGCTTTCCAAAACTTTGATGTTTACAATATTTTCATTAGCTTCCTTCACCAGGGATTTGTGGTCCTTGACAAAGTCGGCAGTTTCTTTCAAGAATGCTTGTTCAAAATGAATTACTCTCGCATGGATGTTATTCAGTGGAGTAGTAATTTCTATTTCAAACACCTTTTTCATTTCTGCATGAAAGCTTAAATGCAAATTGTTAACACTGATAGTAGTTTTGGATGCAACAATTTTTTGAAGTGTTTCAATTCTCGTTTTAACATCATCTAAAAATCCTCTAGCAGCACTTTTGTTAAAAGGATTGTTGGAGGACATTTGCCCCAAGTTTGAAAGAGTTTTAGAAACAAATTTTTGTTTTGCAACTGGTGTCGTAACAACTGGTTTTTTGGAAAACTTTGGTGTTTGTTTTTGTGGAACAAAAGGAATTCCAGAAAGTTTGTTAAGTTTATTATAATCAATTGGTATTATCCCTGTGTTCTTTTGTTTCATTTTAATTCGACTCTCTTCAACAATCTCAATCGTTTCGTCAGTATCCCGAACAACAGGAGGATCATGTTTAGCATATATAATATTTCCATTGTACAAAACATTCTTTTCTTTCTGAGCTATCTTGAGAGTATAAGGATTTTCACAACCGATAGACATTTTCTTCATTGTATGTAAAAACGGATTTGGATCTTTAAAAAGCATATGAATGGTTTGACTTGAATGACCCGTTTTCACAAGCAAATCTTCCAACTTTTTGATTGTTTCTTGTTTCTCAATGATTTCATCAAGGCGATCATTTTCTCATTTTGAAAAATCTGCTTTCAACTATTTCTTTTCTTTTTCAAGATCAGAACAAGTTGATTTTTGTTTAGAAAGTTGGTTTTTCAAATCAGAAATTTTTGCGTTTAAGAATTTACTTTCGTGTGTGAATGAACATCAAGTGTGTCAAACTTGATTTGCAATTTTTTTTCTCTTAAAACAGAATTTTGATAACCAGTTTCTAATTCTGACTGTCATTTTTTATGAAACTCAAAAGCTTTTTTGTTTTCTTTATACCTCTCAAGCTCAGTGGTCATTTTCTCATTCGCGGCCTTAACATCGCGATTGACCTTTTTTACTTTCTCAATTTCAATACTATAATTGTTCAATAAAGATTCAAATAGAGCACGTGTTTCCTCATCATTCTCAGCATGCTGTGAAACGGAGCCTCCACTATGATTCATATCTAGAGTTGCTGAATGAATATTGCTACTACTCGGCGTGTCCAGGTATGTATCATAAGTGGGTGCTGGAGTCTCAGAATGTTGTTCCTCATGAGGAGACATATCAAATATATCATTATTGTGGCATGTATTGAATAATGGTACCTCAGATACTGCATTGGTGTCATAAACAGGAGGTGTGTTAGAATCCGTGTCATACTTAGCCTCCTGAAGATTTGCCATAAATATGCATTTTGCATCGATGTCCTATCGGTCTTCTATGTCATCCATGAGAGCCATAAAATCATTTTCCTCAGCATTCAACTGAAACCCTGCTTCTTCCTTCTGTGCCAACAGCAATGCTTTCTATAGATAAGCTGGATCTTTCTTTTTCGGCTTAGTAGGACAGTTCCTTGCCATATCCCAGTAGCTGGAGCTGCAACATTCCCAATCTGATTACCCACTGTCTGATTCCCAACATTCTGACCCCTCTGATTTCCAACAAATTAACCCATCTGATTCCCTGCATACTGACCCAACTGATTTCCTGCATACTGCCCTGGATTTTATATATTCTGATTACCCATCTGAAATCTAGTAGCATATCCTTGTTGATTCCTAATAACTCCAACCATTTGTCCTCCTTGACCCATATTGAAACTCGGCTGTGCAATCTGCCTGTTGTGAGTATTTGATGAAATCCTTTGGTTGTTGTTGGTTGGTGTAGAATAGCCTCCTTGGAATGCCTTTGTCAAATAAGCAAATGCTTGTGTCAAAGCAGCAGTAGACTCATCATTGTCAGTGAACTCTGGTTCTTGGAATTGTAGATATTGTTGTTGTGGAATGACATGTTGTGGTTGTGGGTAGAATTGTTGTTGTGGGATTACAGCAGTTTGTTGTTGTGGAATGTATTGTTGTTGCATGTAGTTGTGAGTGGAAGATGATGATGGTTGATCTTGTGTGTTTACTGGTAAAGGTGTTGGTGTTCCAGCAATGAATGCAAGAGGATCATGATTCTTTGCCAATCTTTCTTTCCTAACTTCATTAGCCTCAGCTTCGTTTTGCTTCAGAAAATCATAGAGCTGATCATAATTCACCTGATGTAGATCCTTGGTTTGGTTGACAATAGTGACATATCATCCCCATTCTTCTTGAAGATTGTTGATGAACTTGATGTTGCTCGCGATTGGTCTTGGTGTCAACTTGTTTTTTATTAGCTCATTCATTAAAGTGCAGAACCTGGTATAGTAGGATTCAATGGATTCTCCAGGAGTGGATTTAAACTTCTCCCATTTAGTGAGTAGCTTGTTTTCTACATCTTGTCGCCCAATTTCTGTTCCATGACATAGCCTTCTAACTCGTTCCCACATGTCATAGGTAGTTTCACAGTTGTCGACAGCAGCAAAGATCTCTCGTGGTAATCCTAGTTGGATTAAGTGCATTGCCATATCATCAGCGTCGATCTGCTTCTTGTCTTCATCTGTGTATTCTGCTTCTGTTTGTTCACGAAAGAATGGCAGAATAGGAGGTGTTCCATTTGGATCTCCAGGGTCTTGAATTTGTCGAGGCTTGAAAGTTCCATTCTTAATAGATTGGAGCAGAAGTTTACCATCAGGCTTGGTTTTGATGTAACGAAGCATGCGGCTTGTCCATGGAAGATACCCACCTTTTTCAAGCATAGGAGGACGGTTTTCAGCACCGGCTGCATGGATGTCTTGCTGAGTTGCCATTGATGAAGGTTTGTATGATAAAGTTTACCTTGGATCGGTTCAACGATGTAGGAGTTGTGTTTGGTGAAAGTTAAGTTCAGTTGTTGTAGTGAAATTTTGGTCTTAAAACTTAAAATCGTCGATAACTTCTTTCCAGAGCGATTTCAGGCTTCAAAAATTTCGTTACCCGACGTAGTGGGGTAACCTCACAACATTCAGGTTGTTCCGGTCGTTTTGACATGTATTTTGTTGGGAATTAAATATTCCGAAGATTAAGTATCGGGAAATTCTCTTAAGTGATTAATTCTGGTAGCAGTAATGTTAAGTCTGGTTGGTACCTGGTTAAGTCTGCTGGTTAAGTCTGGTCTTTGAATATTAAGTCTAGTGATTAATTCTGGTGAGTACCAAAATTAAGTCTGCTCTTCGAATGTTAAGTCTGCTTGCTAGATGGATAAGTATTGAAAAGATATTTGTGTACTAAAGTCAAGTATATACTGTAGATAATATTTTTGGACAAAGTGTTCAGTAACAAGTTGTGTACATAGATACATGTTGTATCTATGTTACTGACACACATAAGATAAGCTAGCATGTGTTCGACAAGACTTAACAATATTGTAAAGATATTTCTTAGACTATAAAAGAAAGATCTTAGACTAGATATATGTGTGACTAATTAACTGCTAAATTTAGATCATAACTGTTTAGAACATAGAACAAACACAACAATATCATAAGTCATAGAAACATAAGATTCAAGGTTTTGTAACCCTAGTGATAGTGAATATCACTCGTATTATCTTGAATAATATTGAATCCTTTGGTGTTAACATTGTTTGTTCATTGTTCTTTAACAAACATAACTGTTCCATTTCCATATCCAAATAACCTTCTAAGTGTGGTTAAGTAGATTCCGCATACTTAATCATATTAACTCAACATATCATATACACAAAGCAACAAAGGTCTAACAACCTTATAGTGTATCGAAGCATCCTCTCAATTGGTATCAGAGCAAGGCTGATATAGTTGATTTAGAAGAAGAAGAAGAAGAAATGGACGTTGAATCTATTCAGACAAATGTTGCTGCAAAACTACCCATGCTCAAACAGAATGAGTTTGAAATGTGGAGGCTGAGGATAGAGCAATATTTCCAAGTGCAAGACTATGCACTTTGGGAAATTATTGAAGATGGAAACTCTTACCAGCCTACAACCATTACATCAACAGTGGACGGCAAAGTGGTGACAACTCTGCAACAACACCCAACATCTGCAGAAGACAGAATAAAGAAGAAAAATGACTTAAAGGCAAGAAGCATGCTGATGATGACCATTCCCAATGATCAACTTTTAAACTTCAGCAAGTTCAAAGATGCCAAGTCATTATTTGAAGCTATTGTTACCAGATATGGTGGAAATAAAGCCACCAAGAAAACCCACAAGACACTGCTCAAGCAACAGTTTGAAAACTTCTCCTCTACCAACAATGAATCTCTTGACCATAAGTTTAATAGGCTTCAGAATATTGTGAGCCAACTTGCTATTCTTGGTGTTGAAATACCTCAAAAAGATTTGAACTCAAAATTTCTGAGAAGCTTACCAAAAGAGTGGGCTATACATGTTGTTGTCTGGAAGAATAAGCCAAACCTTGATACAATGGAACTGATAGATTTGTATAGCAACTTTAAGTTGTGGAGCAAGATTTGAAGAAAACATAGAGGTACCAGTTCTAATACTGGGAACATGGCATTTATGTCAACTCCTAGTACCTCAAAATCAAGTGAAGAGGTGAAAGTTGTTGATGGTGTTGGTGCTGCTAGTTCATCAAGCAGTACCATGGGTATTTTGGATGAGAAGACTTGTTGTGCATTTCTCACAAGTCGAAATGATGGGTCCATGCTCACTTATGAAGACCTCCAAGAGATCAATGATGATGATCTGGAGGAAATGGACCTAAAATGGCAAATTTCTCTTCTTAGCATGAGAGCCAAGAAGTTCTATCAAAGGATGGGGAAGAAGCTCTTAATCAACAACACTGATACTGCGGGTTTTGACAAGTCAAAGATAGAGTGCTATAACAGCCACATGATGGGACACTTCTCAAGAGAATGTAGAAGGCCAAGGCAGCAAGATAGCAAGAACAAAGGTTTTGGAAGCATATCCAAAACAAGGGAGGTTTCTGAGCCTAACTCAAAAGCTATGGTAGCTATTGATGAGCTAGGTTTTGATTGGAGTTTCATGGCTGATGAAGAAGAAGATTCTTCACAGATGGCACTCATGGCTTTCTCTACTGAGGTACAAAATCATAAAGTTTGTTCTAATACTTGCACAGCTCTTTCAGAACTACAAACTTTAATCAAACATTATGATGACCAAAAGAAAGTCCTAAGCAGAACTCAACAAGACTTAGTAGATTATAAGTGTGGTTTAGAATCAGTAGAAAAGCAGATCCTATACTACAAAGAAAATGAACTTGCTTTTTCTGATGACAAAGCTCTTCTTAGACAAGACATATTCTTTAGAGATGCTGAAATTAAGCTTTTGAGAGAGGCTTTTGATAGGGTCAAAAAAGGAAATGGAAACATTCACTTGACTACACAAACACTAGAACATGCTTCTAGGGGTGTTACTAACATGATTGAATGTCAAGTGATCAACAGAGCTAAGTCAGGAATAGGATATAAGAGTGTCCCACCTCCTTACAGAGGAATCCCTAAACCCCCAGGGATTGACCTAGAAAATTCAGGTGTCCCTGAATTTCAACAACCTGAGCTACAATATGGTGTACAGCCAAAAGCAAAGCTAGTTGTTGATGAACCTAAGAAGGTAAGTGAAAGTTTAAGTAAAACTTCACTTACTGAGGACAAGGTGTCCTCTGATAGAAGATCAGATAGAGTAGTCATTGAAGACTGGGTATCTGATGATGATGAAGATGTACAGGTTATGTCTAAACCTGAAGTAGTTAAGAAAGCAGGAACAAGGGTTCCTAAAGTGATCAAAAAGGATACTGTTAAGCCTAGAACAAACATTAAACATGTTAGGCAACCAGTTAAATATTGTGAACAATATAGATCCACTAGCAAGCCCAGAGGTAACCAAAGAAATTGGAATGGCCTCAAGTCTAACTAATTAGGTGATGACTTTTTCTTTTATAATAAAGCTTGTTACACATGTGGTAGTTTTGATCATCTTGCAGCTTTCTGTAACAAATGGGTATCTGGGTATGAAAACAATAGGGTGAATTTCAAAAGGCAAGCTCCTCAAACTCACTTTCACTCTAGTTCTAATTTTAATAGAATAAAACCCAGAGCAGTTACAAAAGCAGTTCTTTCTGCTAGACCATTCATGACTGTTAACCCAATACCAACAGTTAAAAATGCAAAATTAACTTCAAAACATGCATCAACAACTGTTAAAAGGCCCATTCAATCAAAAGCAGTGGTCCAAAAACAAGTTTGGAAAATTAATGGTACAACTGAAAAGCCACCAGTTAATACTGCTAGGCAAGTAGTTAATTCTGCTGCTTGGGAAAACAGGGCAAATGCTGTTAAGGCCTCAGCATGTTGGATTCTTAAATCCAATGTTGCATCAACTGTTCTCAAGAGATTAAACTTCATTGATGCAAGAGGCAGATCCAAGTCAGTAACGGCTTGGGTCCCCAAAGGAAACTAATACTTCTTATTTCTGTGCAGGAACATTCAACTGATAAACAAGAGGATCAAGGATACTCAGATAGTGGATGTTCAAGGCACATGACAGGCAACAAGTCTTATCTCTCAGATTTTCAATCAATAGATGGAGGCTATGTTACCTTTGGAGGAGGGGTTGGTGGCAAAATTTCTGGTAAAGGTACCATTAAAACTGGAAATTTAGACTTTGAAGATGTATACTTTGTAAGAGAACTTAAGTATAATCTCTTTAGTGTCTCACAAATGTGTGACAAAAAGAACAAAGTTCTTTTCTGTGACACTGAATGTCTTGTGCTTTCTCCTGATTTTAAGATGCCTGATGAAAGTCAAGTACTTCTTAAAATTCCTAGAAAGGGCAATATGTACAGTGTTGATATGAAGAACATTGTTCCTAAAGAGGCACTTACTTGTTTACTTGCAAAAGCCACATTGGATGAGTCTATGAAATGGCATAGGAGGCTTGGTCATATTAATTTCAAAACCATAAATCAGATTGTTAAGAATGGTTTGGTAAGTGGTTTACCTCAAAAACGATTTGAAAATGACCAAACATGCATTGCTTGTCTTAAAGGCAAACAACACAAAGCCACTTGTAAGCCCAAGATTTTTAACTCTATCAATCAATCATTGTTTATGCTTCATATGGACTTATTTGGTCCTACAAATGTTAGAAGTATGCAGCATAAGAGATATTGTCTAGTTATTACTGATGACTATAGCAGATTTACATGGGTTTTCTTTTTAGCTACTAAGGATGAGACCTCTAGCATCCTTAAGACTTTCATTACACAGATAGAAAACCTAGTAGACAAGAAAGTAAAAGTCATTAGATGCGATAATTGGACAGAGTTTAAGAATAGAGTTATGGATGATTTCTGCAAAGAAAAATGTATTAGGAGAGAATTTAGTGTTGCTAGAACTCCACAACAGAATGGAGTAGTTGAAAGGAAAAACAGAACACTAATAGAAGCTGCTAGAACTATGTTAGCTGACTCTAAGTTGCCTATCACTTTTTGGGCTCAAGCAGTCAACACTACTTGCTATGTCCAAAACAGAGTTTTAGTTGTAAAATCTCACAATAAGACATCATATGAGCTTTTTAGAGGTAGAACTCCTGAAATAGGATTTCTTAGACCTTTTGGATGTCATGTGACTATTCTAAATACCTTAGACCATTTAGGAAAATTTGATGGTAAAGCAGATGAAGGTTTCTTAGTTGGATATTCTCTCAATAGCAAAGCTTTTAGAGTATACAACTCAAGAACTAGAATTGTAGAGGAAAACCTACATGTGGAATTTTTTGAGCATAAATCCAATGTAGAAGGTCAAGGACCGAAATGGCTATTTGATCTTGAGGTAAGGTTAGAAAAGGAGACAAATCAAGATTATGTGATGATGCCAATATGGTCAAGTACAAGTGTGGATTCAACTTCAATAAATGGTGAATCTTCTTCTGGTAAAGCTAAAGAAGATGTTGAAGATGAACACAAGGAAGATGGAACAAAGGAACAAGAAAATAGTTATGCTGTTGATAATGCTGCTGAAACAGAATTAACTGAAGAAGCAGAATTAACTGAAGAAGCAGAATTAACTGAAGAAGCAGAATTAACAGAAGATGAGGTAGATTTGAGCAATCTCCCACCTGATTATCAAGTTCCTTCTACACGACACACAAGGATTCACAAAGTCCACTCCTTGGAAAATGTGATTGGAGATGTACAATCAGGTGTGAAGACAAGACAACAACTGATGTCTTCAGACCAACAAGGGCTTCTTGATGCCCTTTATGCTTCAAAACAGCATGAGTTTTCAAACTCTTGCTTGTTTGTATGTTTTCTCTCACAAGATGAACCAAAGAACATTCTTAAAGCCCTAGATGATTCAAGCTAGGTAGAGGCTATGCAAGAGGAGCTTCTTCAGTTCAAGATTCAGAAGGCATGGGTGCTAGTTGATTTACCTAAGGATGAAAAGGTAATTGGCACTAGATGGGTTTTCAAGAATAAAAGGGATGAAAGGGGAATAGTGATTAGGAATAAGGCTAGATTAGTAGCCCAAGGGTACACACAACAAGAAGGGATAGACTATGATGAGGTTTTTGCTCTAGTAGCAAGAATTGAGGCAATTAGACTTTTCTTAGCTTATGCTTCCTTTTTAGGCTTCACAGTTTATCAAATGGATGTCAAGAGTGCTTTTTAATATGGTACTATTGAAGAAGAGGTCTATGTTTCACAACCTCCTGGTTTCATTGATCTAGAACATCCAGACAGAGTGTACAGAGTAGTTAAAGCTCCATATGGTCTTCATCAGGCACCAAGAGCTTGGTATGCAACACTAGCCTCCTACTTAATAGAGAATGGATTTCAAAGAGGAAAGATTGATCAGACACTTTTCATCAAACAACACAAGAAGGATCTTCTGTTAGTGCAGGTTTATGTGGATGACATTATCTTTGGATCTACTAGGAAGGAGATGTGTTTAGAATTTGAGAAGCTTATGCATGATAAGTTTCAGATGAGTTCCATGGGGGAACTTACATTCTTTTTGGGTTTGCAAGTTAAACAGTCATATGAAGGCATATTTATTAGTCAAGATATATATGTTGCTGAGATACTTAGGAAGTTCAACTTTGCTGATTCAAAAATGACAAGCACACCAATGGACTCTAAGAAGCCACTTCTTAAAGATTTAGATGGAGAAAATGTGGATGTACACACATACAGATCTATGATAGGCTCTTTGATGTATCTTACATCATCAAGACCTGACATCATGTTCTCTTTTTGTGCTTGTGCAAGATTTCAAGTAACTCCAAAGGATTCTCATTTAACAGCAGTCAAGAGGATTTTTAGATATCTCAAGGGTCAACCAAGGTTGGGTCTATGGTATTCAAGGGAGTCACCTTTTGACTTGGTAGCATTTTTGGATAGTGACTATGCTGGTGCTAGCTTGGACAGAAAGTCAACAACTGGAGGATCTCAATTCCTTGGGTGTAGACTTATCTCATGGCAGTGTAAGAAGCCAACTATTGTGGCAACTTCAACCACTGAAGCTGAATATGTAGCTGCTGCAAGTTGCTGTGCTCAAGTCCTATGGCTTCAAAACCAACTTCTTGACTATGGGTACAATTTTATGAACAGTGTTATTCATATTGATAATAGTAGTACAATTTGCATTATTAAAAATCCAGTGCAACATTCTAAAACAAAACACATTGAAATTAGACATCATTTTATTAGAGATTACAATGAGAAAAGATTAATTCAAGTTCTTAAAATTGCTTCAGAACACAACTTTGCAGATCTTCTAACAAAAGCTTTTGATGTTGGAAGATTTCAGTACTTGGTAGCAAGTATTGGAATGCTTAATCTTTGAATTGTTCAATCTGATGTGTTTTTGTAAATAAATTTTTGTTTGTGCTGCTAACTTTATAAATTAATGCTGCTATTACAAAAGTTTGTGCTGCTAGTACAAATTTAAATTGTGTTATTCATACAGTTAGTCCTATGATTACTCTAATTCAAGACAAGTACTTTGTACATTGTTCTTCTGGTTTTAGACTAACAATTTCAGCTATGAATACTTGAGCACAAAGGAAGTTTCAAGTGAAATATGTGAGCAGCAGAATGATGATACTAGTTGCTGACATAATAGGTTAATGATAGAAAGAGTTTGGGACTTTAGAACCTCCTTAAAACTTCTTTCTTGAAACCTGATTATGAAATTTCACATTGAATTGATGACTTAGTTGATCAGAAAGTAACTGATACAACTCACTTTCTATCATTTTATACTTTTAAGTATAATGAGCAAGTCTAAGGACATCTGATAGAAAGAACAGCTAGCAACAGTGAATCTAACATTTGTGTTAGAGGTAACAATTGCTATGAGCTGGAAACCCTGTCAAGAAAGCCTTTTGAATAGGTTTATCTTTGCACAGGCAGTTATTTATAACTGAAAACTTTGGTTCTCACACAACAGAAGGTTGCTTTAAACCAAAATTTTGATTAAGTGTCTGTTTTACACTTAATCCCTTCAAAATGGTTGTAAGCAGTCTGATTTTTCATAATAAAATCATATACATACTGCTAATGGCAAAAGTTTCTTAAAAAGAATTTTCAAAGAGACTCACAAAAACCATCAAATGATGGACCATGAGTCAAATGTCCCATGAATCACCTCTCATAGGAGTTAACACACCTAGAATTGATGAGGACAGCAAATTAAACTCTTAAGGAATTGATGGCTACATGTACAACATTGTCTGATAACAAGTTCTAATTGATAGATCAGATAATGATGGGATGATGGTGAGAGATCTTCCAAACAGGGGAGGATAAAATGTTATTTGCATCTCAGAGGAAATATCTCAGGGGAGGACATAAATCCCAAGGAAGATTAATCGAATGTAAGGAAGGAAAAGACAAGAGCGTACAAGATGATGACATGGAGGTTGAAAATGACAAGAACAGAGCTGATTCTGGAGTATTATATATATTCAGAAGGGATGAAGCATTCCAAAGAAGAAAGTTCTATCTAGGAGCTTTCAGTTTCAATTTCAGTTCACTACGTTTGTTCATCACTTGCAAAGGCATGCTGGAAGATGGGAAGATGATTTCACTTGTTGAAACAAGCATCCAAGATACACAGCATCATTGCCTCTTATAATTCCTCCATCAAAGGAAAGTACTGATATTGCTGAAGTAAAAGATCAGAAAGCAGATGAGTTACTGAGAAAGATATTCAATCTCACAGAATAGAACAAAGCTCAGATCAAGGGTCTGACTATGAAGTGTTTGCAAGATCCTCACAATCAGAAATTCAATTCAGAAGAAACATGTTGAAAAGGGTTCACATGTTTAGGGGAGAATTGTTGGGAATAAAATATGCTGAAGATTAAGTATCGAGAAATTCTCTTAAGTGATTAATTCTGGTAGCAGTAATGTTAAGTCTGGTTGGTACCTGGTTAAGTCTGTTGGTTAAGTCTGGTCTTTGAATATTAAGTCTGGTGGTTAAGTCTAGTGATTAATTCTAGTGAGTACCAAAATTAAGTCTGCTCTTCGAATGTTAAGTCTGCTTGCTGGATGGATAAGTATTGAAAAGATATTTGTGTACTAAAGTCAAGTATATACGGTAGATAATATCTTTGGACAAAGTGTTCAGTAACAAGTTGTGTACATAGATACATGTTGTATCTATGTTACTGACACACATAAGATAAGCTAGCATGTGTTCGACAAGACTTAACAATATTGTAAAGATCTTTCTTAGACTATAAAACAAAGATCCTAGACTAGATATATGTGTGACTAATTAAGTGCTAAATTTAGATCATAACTGTTTAGAACATAGAACAAACACAACAATATCATAAGTCATAGAAACATAAGATTCAAGGTTTTGTAACCCTAGTGATAGTGAAGATCACTTGTATTATATTGAGTAATATTGAATCGTTTGGTGTTAACATTGTTTGTTCATTGTTCTTTAAGAAACATAACTGTTCCATTTCCATATCCAAATAACCTTCTAAGTGTGGTTAAGTAGATTCCGCATACTTAATCATATTAACTCAACATATCATATACACAAAGAAACAAAGGTCTAACAACCTTATAGTGTATCGAAGCATGTAGGTCGTTGATGCATGGTTTTGCAACCTTACAACAGGTTTTACCTCTCGAGGGATCTCAAGAGGCTTACAACCCCACCAGGCAGTGTACCTGACCGATGTAGTATAGTGTAGTGGTAAGTACGGGGGATTGATCGTTCTCCACAGGGAATAGTGTCGCTAGGATTGAAAAACTACTTTAATAGGTCTAAGGGTGAGAGAAGATTCTTTTTGTATTTTTTATATTTTATGAAAGCAAGTAAAATCTCGGGTTTGAAGGAGTGGGCGGAATTAGTTGCTAGTCAACTAACCCAAATAACTACAAATGCAAATAAAATAAAATAACTGAAAATGAAAAGAGTTGTGAAATTTATGTGGAGAGAAATGTGTTTACTTAGATTTCCTTACTCCATAACTATCTTTTACCAGTTGATTAGTGTGTATTAATTGCGTGGATGACGGGTGTATTCCTTAATACCAATCGTGGGGTGTCGTACGTACTTCCCCAACTCTACAAGCTCCTACTTCACTCCTATGTCGAGCCGGCTAAGAAGCTCCTAACATAGGATCACTAGAATTCGCTCATGCATTAAATACAACCATATAAACCTAGTACGCATTGGTTCATGCTTCTTAAGACGTTCAAGCAAGTTACCGTATAGGAAGTTAGCCAGTTTTCTTAAGCCTAACATTGATAAACAATCATCCAATACAATTAATAACACACTAATAACCAATAATCAATAGTTAGGTTTCATTAGATCTAAGCAAACACAAGATAAATCTAGCCTAGCATGTTAATTAAAAGACAAGAACAAGATATAATCAAACAACACATAGACATATTGATTGATTAAATGAATACTTATCTTCAATTAAACATGGGAGATCCAAGGGTATGAAAACCCTTAAAAATGGCAGAAATTCGTCTTAGGGTTTCTCCTCACAAAGTTGCACACTAATGACAAAAAATTGTAAAACTATATATAGAGTTTAAGGGCTGACGGCGTCACGTTATAGGACTTGACGCCGTCACCTCGCCGTGTCTAGGGTTCCCGGATGGCCTTCTTGACGCCGTCCCTCTTTAGTGCTCCAAAATCCGCTCTGGCCTATCAAGGCTTGACGCCGTCAGAAATGGGCTTGACGTCGTCCCTCTTTAGTTTAAACCGTGATGGCCTTGATCACCTTAAAGGGTGACGCCGTCAGACTTTACATTGCAAAACTCCCTGGCTTATCATGTGTATTTTTCATATCCACCTCTTTTTGCCAAGCCATGACGCCGTCCAGAACAATCCCTGACGCCGTCAAAGGTACTTTTCCAACCGATTTTGAGACTTTGTTGTTTTCTTCACTTTTATGCTCCAAAAACGTCCAAAATGCTTCCTTTTCCAGATTTCTTCTCTAAAGTACCTAAAATGACAAAAGGAACGATTTAGGGAAATATTTGATCAAATAAATACGATTTAGGGCTTAAATGACCCCCTAAAAGCGGTACACTTTTCGCTTCATCAAATACCCTTACACTTGAGATTTGCTTGTCCTCAAGCAAATGCGCTTTTATTCTAATCAAAATACAAGTTAGGGGTCATTTAACGCTAATATAAAAGTAATTACAACAAATAGTCGTTCCACTTTAATCATAATAAGCACGGAGATTACAAACTAGCACCTCACAAGTAGTGTTTAGATACTCACATCTCTCAGGTGTCATCAAAATAAATCTCATAAATGAAAACGGATAATATCTCTCACTACCTGTCATAGCAAATAGATTACCATAGGCTTGGGAAAGGATCGAAAACCTCCTCCACTAGGCGTAAGCACCTAAGATAAACTATCAAAGAGGGCTTTTACTGGTGGCGAGTTAAAGATCTTGATTAATTACATGTACAATATGGCGTTGCTAAGCCAAGACTAGACTCGACTTAAGCTAATGAAAGAAATAACAAAAACATAAAATAAACATAAAATGAAACGGGATGGTAGTCCGTATGTTTTTTCTACTTTTCTTTTTCTCATTTTTTTGTATTTTTCTTGATTTTTTTTTTTTTTTTTTTTTTTTTTTTTTTTTGCATACACTCTTGCCCTACCATCCAAAATAATACATCATAGGGGCGTTGCATTCCCCTTACACTTGAACTTTTACATAACTTTACAAATAACTATTCTAATGACTCGAATTAAGATAATCGAAACACTTGGAGTACTTTTAAAATATTTACGTACATATGGGGGTAATAAATGATGTTCTTCCTCATTACTCCATTACACTAGTACTTTACCCATGAGTCCCAATCGTCCCAAAATAATATGTACAAGGATATGACTCGACTTAGCAACCATGTAATCAATTAGATAATTAACTAAGGGTTTAAACAAATGTTGTCACAATAATGCACTAAAAATGAGTGCATACAAGGTAGGCTAAGGCGATTTGGGTGTACATTTAAGTGGGGTGTAAACAAATTCTTCCTTTAAAGTAAAATGCTTAAAGGTCGAAACGAAAAGATAGGCTCTGAGGGGTGTACTAGGGGTATCGTGTACTAAAAATGAGTACAACGCAAAGGGTGTGGGAGAATTACTTGACCAATGTAGCCAATGTAATTATAACAAAAACACAGGTGTAAAACAATGGGTTAATCCTAATGCCTCTTATCATGTAGTAAATCTAACTACACGAATGTAGTCTCACTTGTGGCCTCGGAATGGTCCTAACGCAAGTTCTAGAATCTAAGTGCTACCGGTACACACATCATAGCATAAATGCTTTTCCTACCAATTCTAGGGGCGAACCTCACATATTTGGGGGTGGAAAATTTTTTTTAGTGGTACGGTTTTTGTGCTAGTCATATAACTCTTATCCATGAGACGCTCATTAAGATCAAAGTTTCACTCCTATATGTCGTAAAAAATTTTAAATTTGGCACTAAAATTGCCCTAACAGGTATTTCTCTCAGTTTTATTACTCATCTACCATCAAACAAACAAAAATCAAGTGCAATTGTATTTTCTAAAGTATCGTATTTTTACCCCCCCCCCCTTACACTTAAGATGAACATTGTCCTCAATGTTCAAATAACAAAATGTAAAAGTAACAAGGTAAAAGAATGAAATCAAATACTCCCCTGATTCGTTTGGTGGATAAAGGGGTAACATGGTTAGATCTTCTTCCAAGAGAATGTAGAAGCTCCAAGACTAATGCAACGCCAAAAGCTTGATTCCACATACATCTCCTTGTCCAAAATAACCTGTTAATCCTAAGAAAAAAAACACGAAAACCTGCATAACATCGGCGGGATAAATTCTATATATAAGGATATAATGCTTGTGGAATGATAATTTTGCAGATTCCTGGAGATTATAAGTTAGAGATTTAATAAAAACTTTTTATGAAAACAAAACTTTCAAAAATTTCAGAAAATTAACACCTGACGCCGTCAGGTTGTAAACCTTGACGCCGTCAGAAATGATCTGACAGAATTCTCATGTTAAGTTTCCGGAAAATTTCTGGAAAAACCTATACCTTACTTCCTGGAAATCCTGCAAAACATCATTATGACTCGATACAAGCATTTGACTCAAACAAATACTAATATGTATGTTAATTTATTATTATTACGATTCATGTTCATTTGTTCTAATAAACCGATTTGGATTTCCCTTACACTTAACTTTTGCAAAATACCTTTATATGTAGTTAAGACGAAGTTAAAAACAAGATAAAGCATTTTCACAATTTAGTTTTGAACATGAATCAATAATAATAAAAATTAAACACACATACGGAAGCAAATAAAATCAAACAAACAAATAAATAAACACACAAAGCAAATAAAGCTTGGGTTGCCTCCCAAGAAGCGCTTTTCTTTATTAACGAGTCTTGTAGCTAGACTCAGAGTCCCCGTATATTACGTGACTCCATCATTGGTCACGGTTCCTAGGCCATTCTCATTTGATTCTCTATCAGAATCACTTTCATAGTAAAGGTATTTCGGGTCCTCGAGATCAAAAGGATTGTTTTGGTATTTAGAACTAAGCTCCTTATCATGCTTAAAGAATCCACTCGACAGGTCAAAAGTGTCCTTACATCCCCTTCTCACATCATCATCACACAACACGAGTTGGGAACTTAACCCATCGAGCCCTCCATATTCAATCTCCTTGAATTCTCTCATCCTGTAAGGCGTTTGGTATGAGATCTCCCTAATCCCATCGGTGAAAGTCATGATCCCATTGAGCTCGTCAACAACTAAGCTTGTGGCCTTGCAAAAAGGTGCCCCAAAAACAACTTGTGATAACCTGGGATCGATGTACTTTTCGATATTATCGACGATTGCGAAGCTCATAGTGAATGTCATATTTCCTACAAACACCTGTACATCATCATCTATGCCAATGTCATCCTTCCCTTTATGAATCATTCCCCATCTGCAGATGTTGTTATAATGAAACAAGGACATCACATTTTTGGGTAAACATGTGTCAATGTAAACATTATAAAAATGCTTGTGACCAATCATGCAAGGTATTTTGAGATTATTCGGATCACGTCGCTTAATTCGGCCAGGCCTTCTACCGTGTAGCCCCCTGTGTTGCGAATTACTGATGGTCGATACTCATACACTTCTTCACAGCCATCCCGAAAAATCACTTTCCTAACACCATCGGTAAATAATGCACTACGATCATCCTCATCGAGTATTACTCCCGTTGCTTTTATGAATGGTTTGCCTAGAACAAGGCTAGTTAAGGATGGGTTGATGATAGAGTTCATGTTATTAAATACAGTTAGCTCGATATGAAAGAGGAACTTTTCTATCACAATTGGTACCCTTCTTATTACCCCGATGATATTAAACCCTTCATATTTGACCTGTTTGGTGAAGGCTTTGTTATATAGAGAAAGAGATATTGCATTCATAGAAGAGTTGGGGTTTATGTAGGCATCTTTTATAAACTTTTTCCGAGTGGTGTACGATATCTTAAAGACTCTGGGAGCGCCATCCTCTAATCTCTCTCCAAATCCCATGGGGAACTTCTCTGTGCCCCTCTCAAGTTCCTTCTCCAGGGGGTGGTCTAGCGGTCCTGGGGGGCCATGAGGCATTTCGGATTTCTCTTCCGAGCCCTTCTCATCACTCACCTCTCTTGTACTCGAGTCCTTTGGTGAGTCTAGATAGTCGCCGGGCGCCTCGGGGTTTTTTTCGGGAACTTCACCCTCCATTTCATTGTCCACGTTCTCGGTTGATTGTTGGTCCAGATTGGGTTTAGGAATAGGTATTGTTGTAATGGTGTTCACGAAGTGGAGTGGTTTTGACGGGGTATGAGCATCTCCAGTTTCTTTTCCGTTTTGTGATATGTGTTTGAAGAGTTTACTAGGGTGCTTGATTTTTACAGGAGGGGGTGTTTGGTGAGTCACCGTGACAGATTTGATCTCTTTAACTCGTGCTAACTCACAAGTTGACCTGCCAGCAATGCGATCATTGATAACTTTTAACAGGTTATCAACCTTGTTGTTCATATCAACTTGTTGTTGTCTGAATTGATTCTCAAGTTTGGAGAGCTGTGTTTCTTGAGAGAGAATGAATTTTTGCAGTGATTCCTCGCGATTTTGTTGTTTATGCGTATGCTGATGAGGATAATGTTCAGACCAGGTGAGTGGGGGAGAGTCATTGAATGATACGCTTCGAGTTTGGTTCCAACTAAAATTTGGCTTACTCTTCCATGCCTCATACCTATCTTCGGAATTCTTGGGTCCATAATTAGTGGTGAGCCACTTATCTCCCGCCTTATCGATTCGCGAGGATACGAATTCTTTGAAAGCCTGTTTGGGGAGTTCCATGCAATCATGAGTGTCGTGGGGACCACTACATAATTTACACGAAGAAGTGATTTTGTTCACTTAGCCTAAAGGTTTAGGAGCCTCGTAGGATTTCATAAGAAACTTGACTTGGTCTTCAAGTTCTATGATCCTACGGTCGGAAGTGCTTGAATTGTTCGAAGGCAAAGATATTGCCTTGACCGTTTTATTCAAATCACGGGGATCACTCCAACTTTCGTTGTCATAAAGAGCAAGATCTTCTAGGAGAGCCCATGATTTTTCCGCACATAGATCACGTAGCTTACCACCTGCCGATTGGTCAATGGTTTGCCTCGTGGAGAGATTGATATGGTCATAGAAGATTTGGACTTGGAGCCAAAGTTCTATGTCATGGTGAGGGACTTTTTGGAGTAAGTCCTTGAATCGAGTCCATGCCTCGTAGAGGGTTTCGCCTTGACGTTGTTGGAACATCAAGATATCATTCCTTAGCTTGGTAGTTCTTCCTGGTGGGAAAAACTGAGCGAGGAAACGAGT
Organism: Artemisia tridentata subsp. tridentata; assembly: GCA_021014915.2. Classification (NCBI taxonomy): domain Eukaryota; kingdom Viridiplantae; phylum Streptophyta; class Magnoliopsida; order Asterales; family Asteraceae; genus Artemisia; species Artemisia tridentata. The sequence continues at coordinate 387,680,925 of CP139507.1, read as the reverse complement.
GGTGAGATCATCCCAAGAGGTGATGGATCCTGCGGGTAGACGCTCTAGCCATTGACTAGCTTGGTCCCGCAGAGAGAATTGAAAGAGACGCAGTCGGGTCGTCTCTCGAGTGGCAACATCAAGGTCTATGGAATCAACGATTTTGAGAAAGTCCTTGAGATGTTAGTTAGGATCTTCGGAATGAAGTCCATGGAATGCGCATCCGCTTTGCACCAACCGGATGGTGTCGGATCGCAAGGGTGTGACATTGGCTCCTTGAGTGAGCTCAATGGTGTTTCGATAGCCATTGTGGCTAGGACGGGAGTAGTCTCCTAAGGTACGGGCTCTAGGAGGTGGGTGTTGTTGTGGTGGTGGGTTGTTGGGATCAAGGATATTACCACCTTTCATAATGTCGGATGGTAATGGTTACGAACAAAGAAACGAAGAAAAAAGATAGACTAAAGAAAACCTAGAAAAATAAAATAAAAATCTCACTAGAAAGGAATCTAGTGAGTAGACCTAATAAAATAAAAATTCAACCTAAACAATAACTATTCCCCGGCAGCGGCGCCAAAAACTTGATGCGTGGTTTTGCAACCTTACAACAGGTTTTACCTCTCGAGGGATCTCAAGAGGCTTACAACCCCACCAGGCAGTGTACCTGACCGATGTAGTATAGTGTAGTGGTAAGTACGGGGGATTGATCGTTCTCCACAGGGAATAGTGTCGTTAGGATTGAAAAACTACTTTAATAGGTCTAAGGGTGAGAGAAGATTCTTTTTTTATTTTTATACTTTATGAAAGCAAGTAAAATCTCGGGTTTAAAGGAGTGGGCGGAATTAGTTGCTAGTCAACTAACCCAAATAACTACAAATGCAAATAAAATAAAATAACTGAAAATGAAAAGAGTTGTGAAACTTATGTGGAGAGAAATGTGTTTACTTAGATTTCCTTACTCCCTAACTATCTTTTACCAGTTGATTAGTGTGTATTAATTGCGTGGATGACGGGTGTATTCCTTAATACCAATCGTGGGGTGTCGTACGTACTTCCCCAACTCTACAAGCTCCTACTTCACTCCTATGTCGAGCCGGCTAAGAAGCTCCTAACATAGGATCACTAGAATTCGCTCATGCATTAAATACAACCATATAAACCTAGTACGCATTGGTTCATGCTTCTTAAGACGTTCAAGCAAGTTACCGTATAGGAAGTTAGCCAGTTTTCTTAAGCCTAACATTGATAAACAATCATCCAATACAATTAATAACACACTAATAACCAATAATCAATAGTTAGGTTTCATTAGATCTAAGCAAACACAAGATAAATCTAGCCTAGCATGTTAATTAAAAGACAAGAACAAGATATAATCAAACAACACATAGACATATTGATTGATTAAATGAATACTTATCTTCAATTAAACATGGGAGATCCAAGGGTATGAAAACCCTTAAAAATGGCAGAAATTCGTCTTAGGGTTTCTCCTCACAAAGTTGCACACTAATGACAAAAAATTGTAAAACTATATATAGAGTTTAAGGGCTGACGGCGTCACGTTATAGGACTTGACGCCGTCACCTCGCCGTGTCTAGGGTTCCCGGATGGCCTTCTTGACGCCGTCCCTCTTTAGTGCTCCAAAATCCGCTCTGGCCTATCAAGGCTTGACGCCGTCAGAAATGGGCTTGACGTCGTCCCTCTTTAGTTTAAACCGTGATGGCCTTGATCACCTTAAAGGGTGACGCCGTCAGACTTTACATTGCAAAACTCCCTGGCTTATCATGTGTATTTTTCATATCCACCTCTTTTTGCCAAGCCATGACGCCGTCCAGAACAATCCCTGACGCCGTCAAAGGTACTTTTCCAACCGATTTTGAGACTTTGTTGTTTTCTTCACTTTTATGCTCCAAAAACATCCAAAATGCTTCCTTTTCCAGATTTCTTCTCCAAAGTACCTAAAATGACAAAAGCAACGATTTAGGGCAATATTTGATCAAATAAATACGATTTAGGGCTTAAATGACCCCCTAAAAGCGGTACACTTTTCGCTTCATCATGTGAGATTGTAGGTCGTATATATCTCGAACACACACACATAACAAAGGTAACAAACACTAACTACTACTTATTAATAAGCTACGAATAAGAGATAAGCTAATAAGGTGAGATAGAGAATAAGAGAAGAAGAGAAAGATGGAAGGATTTGATTTCATACGATTGAGAGACAAGGCTTACGCACAATAATTGAAAAACCAACCACAATAAAGAGCACCTAAGCCTTCTATTTATAGGCACTAACTTAGGGCAACCATGTGCTTAGGTGCTTCTAGAAGAAATTACAATAAAATGGGCGGTCCATGGGCTTCTAAAGGACCGCACCTTAAAGCTAAACATAAAGCCCAAATAAGCAACATTTCGCAAATGACAAAGACTTGACTGAATTGCGAAATGTGTTCCTAACAATCTCCCCCTAAGTCTTGGTCATAAACGTTGCTTGACGTCATCTTTGCTTCATTGGCTTCCGACGTCTTTATAATCTTTGTATCTTTGTTCTTGTTTTGAGATGATATGATGTTGTCTCAATATGCCAATCTCCAATGTCTTCTCGACTTCTCCATCATGCTCATATGTCTTTGACTTGTTTTTTGCAACATGTTCTCACTTTTCAATCTTTAAATTGAGAAAGGTTGAGGTGCTTGAACTTTTGACTTTACTATATCATATGTTGAACTTTTGTTGTTACTGAGTCTTTGAGAGAACATTTCTTCAAGATATGAGCATGATGGAGTCTTGATGGTCGAACTCCAGATCCTCAGCAGCAGCAGCATCAGCACGAACCAGCCGGTACTTACAGGCTTAGACTTCGAGATCATCAACAGCATAGTGTAAAGACTCTCTCTAATCCTTGCCCAGACCATTCTGAACCGGATACCCCCGAAAGGGCTTACACAGACACACCGAAGTGCACCCACGATTCAGTGAGTCGCTGGAGATCACCCCACGACTATAGACCGTTTGGAGCATACACTAAGCATAACCCACAAGGAGTTACCGAAGTGACCTGCTGTCAGGGCTGTTTGATGTTGACCCTGGCAGGATTTCCATTCAATCATTGATAATCACAAATGTGACTTTTCTCATGAATGTTCTCGGCAGATTGCTAAGATCTGCAAAGGACACTTTCTTAATTTTACATATGTTGCCCATGATGTAGAACACTAGAGTAATTCCAAGTGTGCCTAAGAGATCTTTGATGAATCTCATGGTGCTAGACTCAATTAGTGCATATTTGTTTGGTCGTCGGAGGCTGGAGCAGAGTGCCTCCTTTTCAATATCAACACCCTCGTAGTGAGAGGTCGATAGATGATAAAGGGTTCTCCATGAGAATGAAACAAGTGTCTTTTGAGAGACACTTGAGTGGCTTGAAAGGTTTAGTGCAGTGCGTCACTGGGTCCATGACGTCTTTATTCTTCAATACCGGTGATGCTCATCAACCAGTAGATTATGAATTGAACCCGGTGTCTGCCCTAAGGTTGAACAAATGGAGGGCTATTTCTTTTCACCCTTTTTCTTTGCTTTTCTTTTTAATTCTTCAACCCCTTCTTTCTCCTTTCATTCCATTTCTCCTTTTTTGTATCATACCTAGGACTTTCTAGTTCTAAACTATGGGAATTGTCCTTGGGTAGATCCCTCCGGCTCTGGCGAATCATGGGACGGTTTTTCCTAAACCTTAGTCACCTTATAACTCCATGACTATCCTATTGATGATGCCACAAACCAAACCTTTGAAAATCTCTCAAAGTGTTGATGATTATAAAGATATTTTGTTGACACCTTGAGAGTTTGATGATTTTCAGAAAGACTCCCCCTTAACATGTGCGCATAAGTAATAAATTTGAAATTTGCACATGCCGGAAAGATTTGGCACTTTTGAATTGATTGATTTTCAATGAACATGATCATCGCGAGACACGCTTACATCGCTAGTAGAACTAGCTTGAAATTATTACCCGTCCAGATCACATTCAAGGAAAATCGCTCGAAATCGGTACATTCTACTCAGACATGTCCGTTGCGAGACACGCTTACATCACCAAATGAACTGGATTGAAATTATTACCCATCCAGGACATGTCCTTTCGACTATTGACTTTCCTACCGTCAATTCGAGGGTCAATTCTGAGTCGGCCATTTATGAAATTCCAGCAATGAGACACTATATTTTAATCATATTTTCCTTCTCCCCCTCAAAAATAGCATACTCATGATGTTTTTGAAAAAACTTTTATGATTAAAATATACTGTTTTTGAGTTTTAGGGAAGAATTTCAAGAACTTTTATATTTCAGAACAAAGATTATATTTTCAAATACTCCCACTTGATGAGGGAATACTTGTTCTTATGAGCAGAATGTTTGGAAAAACTTAGAAAACATTCTGGTTTAATTCTGCTCCATAAGAAAGAAGCTTTCGCTCCTTGGATCAGGATTGAGGCACTGAAGCGTACCTCAGGGTCCTTTCTTTAGGGTCCGGGTTGTGCATTGTTATGTGTACACATGTCGTAATGTCATAGGCCAATGGTAAGAATAATGATATAAGAATTATGAAATATGAATTCAAATGCTCACATCAAGCCCTGTTGCCAAACGTTGAGAATTCCTGGTCTGTCCTTTGAAATAGTCTGATGGCAAAGGATGGACGACCCCCAACGTAACTCTCTAGTCTCCTCATCTGGTCCCGATGATACAATCTCCTCTCAAGCTTCCATATGAACTCCTTTACTTGTCTGACCTCATCAGAATTCCATCTTCTTGATTTCCCCAACTCTTTATCTCGAACTCGATTAACCAACCCATCACGAACATTCTTCAAGGTATCGTCACAGAACTTATGGATCTCATTGAAAGACATGAAGCGGTTGAAGTTTGTTGTGCTTCTGTAGACGAACCCGAAGGTCGGATGTCGTTTCATAGTGTATTGAGGGTCACGGTTGTTGTTAAAAAGAAATATCGGTTCAACAAGGTTCAACTTCGTCTGATAACTCTCCACTCCCAGCTGAAGATCCTCTACCCGTTCTCTTATGATTGTTCTCCTGATGAAGTGACAGAGTGCGGTACTGAATGCATATCGAAGTTCATTGGACAGATGCTGTAATTTGCCTTGTACTTTCATCAAGTACATATCTTCAATATCATTCAGGTTCAGATCTGGAAAGTCTGCCTCAGAGAACGAGTAGATGTTGTTGTCATGTCTTCTGACTGTGATTTCTTCAAGAAAGGTGTAATCATACTTCCTGGATCCACTGACACTAACTACTGCCAAGATTCGGAGGTCACTGTAGACTGAATCCCGAGACTTTAGGCAAAGTTTGTATTTGTGCCAGGTCTTTCGTTTGTCATACCAGTGGTGGATTCCTAACTCGGCATCACGATCATATACCACGAATTCCTTAACAAAGAGATGTCGGTGAAAGGCTTCTTCCTCAATGGCTGATTGTGTGTAGTGAGCGGCTGGAGTGAAGGTGATAGAAGTTGCATACTTTGTTTTCCCTGATGCTCCATGCTTGAGAAGTTTCAGATCTTTGTTGAAGAAGAATTGAAACGGAATTTCTGAGTGGTGATGTTTGCGTATCACGGGAAGTGGCTTGGTCCAATCGGTGATGTAAGGACGGTTTTGGCTATCTTGGCCATTTCCCCTGACTACGTCTGGGTTAGCCCAGTCGAAGGCACTTGACATTGCTCTTGCAATGTTCTCAAGGTGATACTCAAGTTCAGCAGCACTGTTGGATTTGTCTTTAAGGAGATTGAACGCATCATTCTTAATCCGACGAAGTTCCCGTTTTGTCATCCTTTTGATGTTAATCCGATGAAGTTCCCGTCAACCTTTGAAGTTCATCATTTTGGATTTGAGCACTTGCAAGCTGATCGAACCAATCGTTTCCTTGCTCATCTTTGTCTTCATCAAGCCATGTAATGACAGCTGGTTCTTGAGAAGATTTCTTGCTGCTAGACGGCTTTGATTTGAAAGGCTTAGACTTTGGTGGAGATGGTGGTGGTGATTGTGGTTGATCGTCTTGTGTTTGAAATTCCACATTTTCTTCATGAATATGCTCAGAATGATGTTCAGTTGCTGTAGGACCAGATTCCGGATTCGGTTGAGGTGGAGAAGAAGTTGTGGTTCCTGTGGGCTCTGCAATGTGAATTCCAGATCCGCTACCAGTCTTTTGTTTCTTTGTAGTGGTGTTTGGATCTTGGTCATCATCATCATGTTGACGCTTGCCTTTATTAGCTGCAGTCTTACATGATTCCATGTTGGCTCGAATAGCATCCAGGATGGGCATTTCAGTGTAGTTGAGGGTGGTTTTTGCAAGCAATTTGGTGAAGAGGGCATCTTGAAGTTCTTCAACTGAATATTCAAGAAGATGTTTCTGTTGGAGTGCTAGATCTTTGACCTTCTCATCTACTTTTGTGTTGATGTAGGCTTCAATATTTTCCTGAATATCTGGCAGAAACTTCTTGACATAATGTCTCGTGTTGGCTTTGACTTTATCGCCTACATCATAAGCTAGAAACTCATCCATTTTCATCTTTGTCTCCTGTATCTCTCCCATTTGTTGAGACAAATTCTGGACTAAGGTTTGCATCTCAGCCAGTTGTGCACTTGTTTGGTTAACTTTCATGGTTTGGGCGAGTTTAACTGCTTTCTTGAGTTTCTTTCTAGCAGGTAAGACAACCTCCACTCTAATTACTCGAGCTATTCTTCTCACATTCTTACCTTTTATGGCTGATTTGATTTGTTCCGATAGAGTTGCTTTGGCTTTTGGTGATGGAGATCTTGTAGGTGATGGAGTAAGTGAAGGAATTGATGATTGTGAATTGAGAGGAGCAGAGTCCTTAGGAGATGAGGGTGGTGGTGTAGGATTCTCGGGAGGTGACCCAGGAGGTGTGTTTGGTTTAGGTGATCATATGGGTGAAGGTTGAACTGGTGGTGATTTCTGCTCCTGTTGAGGGTTATGAACAACCATAGCAAGTTCGGATGAAGGGACTGATGGAGGAACTGATGGTGAGCGAATGTAGCTATCGGCTTCTTTATTTGCTTTTTCGTCTTCTTCCTTTTTCTTTAATTCTGCTGCATGCTCAGCCTCAAGTTTCTTTGCATCGTCATTAGTTTGCTTTCCAAATATTTCCCGTTCATCTTCTACATTCCAGTCCATATCATCATTATAGAGTTGTTCCCCCTCCTGGTCATTATCAAACATGGAGTCTGAAATTTCTTTATCAGTTAAGACGATATTGCTCTCCTGATCTTTCTCCTTCTCTTTCTGAGCTTGTACTTCCAAGTCGGGTTGATTAACCGAACTTGGTTCCTGAGGAATGACAGATTCAGCCTTATCGGGTTGAATAACCGTATCAGGCTGAATCATGGATGTAGCTACTCCAGACCCTCTGGGTTGATTAACCGGATTAGTGTGGGTCGAAGCTGCTTCTTGCATGGTTCCTGATCCTCCTGCTCCTTTCTTCATTTCATACTCCCTTTGTTTCTCAAGTGTCAATTTTGCTCTTCTGTCTTCATCCTCTTTAACTGACTTCAAACTGACTTTTTGTGCATATTCCAAGTTGAGCTGAGTTTGAAATTCAGCCTCTGCTTCAGTCATTCTAACAGGGATCTCTGGTTCTGATTCTGTTGCCTCAGAATCAGAATCTTCATCAATTATTCCAACTGGTTCAACTTTTGGCTTGGATTTACTAGGAACTTTTCTCTTGAGAGTTGGTTGTTTCAGTGGGTATTTTGATGCACTAGACACACTTCCAGTCTTACTCTTGCTTCTAAAACGGGTCTTGGTTGATCCTGACCCTTCTTTAAGTTTAGAACGTCCCACACTACCTTCTTTGAATGCCTCATCATATTCAAGATAGGCTTGTGTTTCTTTTACTTCTTCAGTCATCAAAAATTCAGGCAGTCTAGCTCCTTGTTTATGCGTGCTCCCTATGGGAAAGTAGACATTGTGGAAAGTTTTATCCATCTTGTACAGATGCATCTCTCGATCGGTAGGACGTCGATCAATGTCCACATGTACATCTAGTAAATAACTGATGATAACTTTGGTGTAATGTACGAAAGGGATCTGTCTGAAAGCTTTCCGCATTTGGAATACCATATCTTCCGAAATAAGAGCAGCAAAGTCAATATTTTCCTTATGCATGAACCCCCAGAAGACATGAAGATGAGGCAGTCTTGGGTGTTCAAAGCCACTATCTCTACCGGATATTGAACGTGTTACGATGTAGAAGATAGTTCTCCATGGCTGTGGAATGTATTTAGCATTGACTTTAGAGATTTTGGTTAACGGTGTATCGGGTTGAACATCATAACCAATATCTTCAAGGAACTGCATAACTTCAAATTCTGATGGAGTCAGGTAGTATTGGTTGGTAGGTTCAAGTGCACTTGGAAGGCCTAATTCTTTGCGGAGCTGACTTGGTGTAACTCTGACCTTCTTACGATCCAGGGTGCATGTGAAAAACTTGTCATCACTGCTCAGCTTGAAGGTGTCCCAGAGTTGATGTATGTAGAGTTCTGGAATGCTATCTGAGCTGTCAAGAAGATCTCTGCACTCATGTTGTTTGAGAATTTCCACAGCAATTTGGCAGCTTGGTTCAGAGCACTTAATCTTGTCAAGTTCTACCCGCGCATTGTTTTTCCCAATCTCAAAAGAATACCCATGAGGAAAAACTTCTTCTTTAGTGAGTGTTGCAAGAGGTTGTTGTTGAGTTGCAGCCATTGATGTTTTTCTGAAATATCAATCAAGTACAAATATGCAGGATACATGATTGTTAGTTGATGTTAAAACTTGTATTCCACACATGTGATCTTTTTTGCAGTTATGATTGGTATTTACATGCTTGAGCATAGAATTTATCAAGATATGACCAATTTCTATAAAATTTGATCCATTTCGATAAATATTGAAGAGATATTTGAGGAAATTGATCAAAGTCTATAAAAATCACATTTGCGATAATTGTGGCATTTGCGATAATTATGGCATTTGCGATAATTTTGGCTTTTGCGATAATTATGGCATTTGCGATAATTATGGCATTCGCGATAATCATGGCATTCGCGATAATTAGTCAATAGAGATAATTATGCATTCGCGATAATTAGGCATTTGCGATAATTATGCGTTCGCGATAATTATACATTCGCGATACTTATGCATTTGCGATAATTTTGGCAATCTCGATAAACTCTTGTACAAGAGTTTCCGATAACGTTTGAAGATGAACAGTCTCACAGATTTTTGTCGAAATTCATTATAACTTAAGATTTTGCAACCACATATTATCTCAATCATTTTATATGACTAAATTGAATAATCTGACCAAGTTATAACAATTTTCATCCACTAAAACTCAATATACAAACTGCTAGTGTTCTTCGTTCTTCATAAACCCTCAAACTCAATTAAATCACTCAAGATGTTTCTAAGCATGCAAACATTCAATTCAACTCACAATAACAACATCCCAACACATAGATTACACAATAACACTCATATATAGTTTTCCCCAATTTTGACGCTTAAACCCTAAAACAAGATTATAACGATTTGATGTTTCTGGGAACAATTAAGCATGCAAACTTGGTTTATTAACTATATCTAAGCATAATCGTACAATCAAACACATCTAAAACACTCTCAATCGAATATCCCCAATTTAACGCAAGCCCTAGAACTATAAATCACAATTGCGATAATTCTAGCCGTTGGATCATGATATAAATTAAAACCGTTTGTTAGATTGACTTAATAATCACAAAAGTACTCACAAAATTTGAATGTTCTTAACCGGATATGCAGATTGAATGACAGCCGTGGATGAAGTTGGATGAAGAGTAAATGTGGTAGATGGCTTATGTCAGAGATATTAACTGCTGTGATATTATTTTTGTTTTTATCTAATCTTTTTGACTTTCCAATTCTCACAACTTTAGTCCCTAGACCTTTGTTATTTTCTCATACTAAGTCCTATCCACTTAACGCATAAACTCTAAGTCTTATACTTTGCAATTTAGGCACACAACTTTTCCTTCTTATGATCTTATCACCAAAACTTTGTGAAACAACAAATTTTTTTTTATTATTATTATTTTTTTTTTTTTGAAATCATGCAAGTACAAGTTTTGGAAAATTTGAGAAAGATTTATGTCTCCCCCTCAACACTTGTTCAAAAATAATTTGTGACATTTTAAAAATTGAACAAAGTGTTGTAAAAGGGGTTTGTACTTGCAATTTTTTTTTTTTAATATATATTTACAAAGATAGTTTGTAGATGTTTGACTTGGTTAACTGTTTTTAAGAAATTTTTCCAAATCATTTGGCGTCAAAATCTCATACCAATCCGGTGAACCAGATCCATAAATCTTGCATGAGGCAAGGCTTTTGTGAACAGATCCGCCAATTGGTGTTCAGTTCCCACAAAATACAATTCAACAGTACCCTTCTCCACATGTTCCTTGATGAAATGGTATCGGAGATCAATATGCTTGGACTTGGAATGCTGCACGGTGTTGCATGAAATAGCGATGGCACTCTTGGAATCACAGTACATAGGAATCGTGTTGAATACGTATCCGTAGTCCATCAGTTGTAATCGCATCCAGATGACTTGAGCACAGCAGGTAGACATGGCCACATATTCAGATTCTGTTGATGACAGCGAGGTGCAGTCTTGTTTCTTTGATTGCCAAGAGACAAGCTTGTCACCCAAGAATTGTACTCCCCCTGATGTACTTTTGCGTGTGTCTAAGCACCCTGCATGGTCAGCGTCTGAAAATGAAACAAGTTTAAACCCAGAATCCTTTGGATACCAGATCCCCAAATTAATGGTTCCCTTTATGTATCTAAGGATTCTTTTAATGGCTGACAAATGCCGTTCAGTCGGTCTAGACTGATATCGGGAGCAAAGGTATGTGGCAAATACAACATCCGGTCTGCTAGCTGTGAGATACATGATCGACCCAATCATACTACGATACTTTGTAGGATCAATGGGTGTCCCATGTATGTCAGCATCTAACTTCGGGGATGAGGAGGACATGGGGGTGTTATAGGTGTCACAGCTGGTCATACCATGCTTTTTCAGGATTTCCTGAGCATACTTTGACTGACTTAGAAATATACCACGGGGCGACTGATGAACTTGCAATCCTAGAAAGAATTTAAGTTCACCCATCATAGACATCTCAAAGTTTTGTTTCATCAGTTTTTGAAAAAGCGTTTGAATATTTTTTATTGGTTGAACCAAAAATAATATCATCCACATAAATTTGAACAATGAGAATGTCTTCCCCGTGTGTCTGTATAAATAAAGTCGGGTCAATAGTTCCTTTGGTAAAGTGATTAGCAAGGAGAAATGCAGACAGTTTATCGTACCACACCCTCGGGGCTTGTTTAAGGTCGTATAGGGCTTTCTTAAGCCGATATACATGGTTTGGATGATCTGGGTCCACGAAGCCTTCTGGTTGTGATACGTACACCTCTTCTCGGAGTTGTCCATTGAGAAATGCCGTCTTCACATCCATCTGATAGACCGTGATGTTCTTGTGGGCTGCGTATGCCAGAAACATTCGAACGGCCTCAATCCGAGCCACTGGAGCAAACGATTCCTCGAAGTCAATACCCTCTTCTTGGCTATACCCTTTTGCTACCAGTCGAGACTTGTTACAGATGACGGTACCATCTGCATCTAGCTTGTTCTTCCAAATCCATTTCAATCCAACAACATAAACTCCATCTGGTCTTTCCACTCATTCCCAAACTTCCAAACGTTTGAATTGTTCCAGCTCTTCTTGCATGGAAACAATCCAGTTGTCATATGTAAGGGCTTCTTTGATGTTTTTAGGTTCAGATTGACAGACAGTGAGTGCATATATGCAGTGTTCACCATCTGAGTGAAGTTTTTTTCTTGTCATGACTGGATTGTCAGGATTTCCAATTATATTTACCAAGGGATGATCTCTTGTCCATTTGTGGGTGGATGGAAAATGTTGAATGTTGTTATGGTGATATGACGGGTCCATATTGCTCGAGGATGATTCTCCTGTTTCTGGAATGGTTGGTGGTGGAGCAAATGGATTAAAAAATGAATTCCCGTCATACCCTGAAGGTGTAGGAACTTGGTTAGAAGTGGGGGAAGAATCTTCAACTGCGGGTGGAGGTGTTTGATCCATGGGTGATGAGGGTTCAGGTTGAGGTGCATTGTTATCAACTGCTGTAGAAGTAGTTGCAGATTGATCAGGTGCTTGATTTGGGACATGTTGAGCAGCGGAACTGGTGGAAGCATCTGATGCACTACTCACACAAACTTCATTAAACATTGGTGCAAACAAATCTTCCAGATCCTTCCTGTTAAAGGGTAGGGATGCAGCTAAAGATTCAGGGAAGTTTAGACGGTTATGTTCGGGTTCTAAGCGGTCTTGCTCAGAAGCCATTACCGTGAGTTCATCAAAATTGGCGCGTATAGTTTCTTGAATTTGCCCGGTCCGACGATTCCCAATTCTATATCCCTTAGAATTCTCACAGTAGCCAACAAATATCCCAATGTCTGCTTTAGCCTTTAATTTACCAAGATCATTTCTATCATTTTTCGGGTAACACAGTGCTCCAAAAACATGAAAGTAGTTGATGTTTGGTTTTCTGCCTTGAATAAGCTCATATGGAGTTTTGTTGTGTCGTCTGTTGATCATGTCGCGGTTCTGGGTATAACATGCAGTATTAACAGCTTCAGCCCAAAGGTAGTCTGGTAATTGGGCATTGATCAACATTGTTCTAGATGCTTCCACAAGCGTACGGTTTCGTCTTTCAACTACACCATTCTGTTCGGTAGTGCGAGCAATTGAATATTGATGAACAATCCCATGCTTCTCAGTGTATTTCCGAAGGGTTTGATTCTTAAATTCAGTGCCGTTGTCTGTTCGAATAATCCTGACGGTGTTACGGACTTGAACTTGAATCTTCGTGAGAAACGTGATGACCATTAAAGGAACTAGATCTTTTGTCCGAAGAAAGTAGACCCATGTCCATTGTGAGTAATCATCTACTATTACCAAAATGTACCTTTTCCCGTTTATAGTTTGAACCCGCATTGGACCACACAAATCCATATGTAGCAGCTGTAGGACATGATCTGTGTTGTGTTCTGTTTTGGGAGGAAAGTGAGCACGGTGACTTTTCCCTTGTTCACATGCAGAACACAAATGATCTTTGGCATATCTGAATTTGGGTAATCCGTCAACCAATTTATTCCTTGCAAGGTCAGTCATGGTTTTGAAGTTGAGATGAGACAATCTTTTATGCCATAACCAAGCCTTTGTAGGATTAGCCTTGGAGAGTAAATAGATAGGAGATGAAGCTTTCATGCCTTCAAAGGATATGGTGTATAGACTGGTTCCCCGTTTTCCTTTCATCAAATCATTTCCTTGAAGATCACGAATGAAGCAAGTTTTCTCCCGAAATGCTACTTCTAATTCTCCGTCACAGAATTGTCCCACTGAGAATAGATTGTGACCAAGGCCTTCAACATAGTATACACGACTGATCTCGATGTTCCCATTAACATAATCTCCATAGCCCATTATTGCTTCGAAGTGATCATTCCCGAACCTGACCATTCCGATGAACTTTGCGATAAAGTTTGTGAGAAGCTTGAGGTTGCCGGTCATGTGTCGGGAACACCCGCTATCAACAATCCAGAGGACAATTTGTATCACCTGCATCACAAATATTGGAAACAGGTGGAGAATTGGTAACGGTTGGACCCGTTGGGTTAGTAACACAAGAGTTAATTATCTTTGGGACCCATTTAAAGCTTGCTGTGTTTTGTAACCAACGTTGCCATGTCCAACTAGTCTCAGCCTTTTTCCTAATAAATGCACTAGGTGATTTGGTTGTCTTAGGTGTGGCTATGGGTGCATCTATGGTTTGCTTAGAAACTACTAGTGGTGGATTTCCTAAAATGGACTTGGCAACAATTTTGAGCCTAGAGGAAGAGCCACTAGTTCGTTTCTTTTTGCGTTTCAACAGAGTTTTAGCAATGCAGTTTTGATGATCACCAGATAATATACTAGCACGACACACAATACAACTAGCATCAAGCATAACATCATCATTAACATTCATAGATTTAACGTCTGTTACATCATTACTAGAATTAGACTTAGATAAGTTTGATTCTATTCCTGATATTACATGCGTTTTATTCGAACTACTTGCTTTAACTTTAACTTCTGCAGACTTAGATGATCCATTCCTAGGTTTCCGGACTCTACGCTTCTGTTGTTTCTTGTAGGTCTTGGAGTTGCTAGCCTTAGACATGGTATCTAATCCTGTGGAAATTGAAGTAGTTGCATTAGTGGTTAAGTCTGATGCTTGGGTAAGTGCCTTGTCTACTGCATACATCCCTGGGGCAATCTCATAAACTTTTGCTTTGCCTTTGTCAAAAACTCTAAGTTTCTTTTTCAGATCAACAATGATGTGTTGGTATTCTTGATTTTTTGAATCTAAAATTCTGTTGAGGCGGACTTTGTCATTTCTGTTTTGAATAATTTCATCCAGTTCCTTTTCATATTCAAACAGTTTATGTCTTAAGACATCATTTTCATTTTGATTCTCACTTTCAGAAGTATGACTGTTTTGAAATGACAAAGATGTTTTTAGATGTTGGTAATTTAACTCAAATATGACACTTTGATGTTGACACCAGTCAAGCCTCTTTTGAAGGTTGAAAACTTTGTTTTCCACATCATGGTTGATTTGACGAAGATTCTCATTCTCTTTTACCAAATTATCTATCTCCATTTGCAACATCTCAACATTTACAGCATGATCATTCACTAGTAACTCATTGCATGACTCATAAAGCGAATTCATTATCACAGAAACAACGTCATAACACAGAACTTTTTCTAAGAGTCGATCATTTTCTTTTGCTAAAGTTTTCTTTTGAAGTTTTTGTCTTTGAACTTTGTCGTCTTTAGCTTTGAAAATGCTGTTCATAGATGCTACTTCCGTGTGTAATTCTTGTTCCCATTGTGTTTCACATTTCTTCAGATGTTTGACATGAGGCAGAATTTTCTTTTGAAGAATATCTTGCTTTTCTTTCGCGGCTGGAGAAAGAAAAGTATAGACTATGATTTGAGAACCAAACTCAATTTCATTCTCCAAAAGAAATATGTCTTCCATAAATGTCTTAAAATATCGAAGAATTCGACATTCTTGAGGCATTTGTGGATCAACTTCATCCTCTGTCAAAGCATCCTTGAGATGTGTAACAGTTTTGGACACAGGAATTACTGAAGAAAAAGCATGTATGTAGGTGTTTAACAACGTTTGTTCTGGTTTGTCCTTTGGAGGGACAAATGATTTACTGATATGAGGTCTTGCATTATAATCATAATGAACTCTGGAAAAATCTTTGTCTGTTTTTGGTCGACTCTCAAGTTCTTTTTGACGTTCAAGACTTTCAAGTTCTTCATCATTACTAAGCACAACAACTCTTTGAAAGGTATCATCAAGTAATAATTCTGCATTGTATAACTTGGGATTTTTGCTGAGTGCTTTAGAAAGAAAACGTGGTTGGTCACAGCCAATAGCAAATCCAAATCCTTTCGGAACTGGTTTTACCATTAGCCTTTGAATTTGAGTTATTGATTCACCATTTTTGTATACAATAGTTTGAAACTCTTAAAGTTTGGATTCCAAAGTGACAATTTCTTCAAGATATGAGTTGACGCGTTTACTTGTGGCTTGCTTTTCTTCAAGAAGATTATTTTGAGATGTTGAAAGCTCGGATTGAGTTTTTAATAGCTCAGAATTTAAAGTATCAATTTGTTTTTTGAATTCAAATTGATCCTTTTCTTTTTGAGAGAGGAGCTCAGCCTTGGAAACGGTTAGCTTACGAACTTGACTTTCTAAATCATGAACTTTTACGTACTCTTTTTGGAAAGCAATCTCAAAACCTTTTTCAAGTTTTTCTTGTTTTTGATATCCTGAAAGTTGTAATTTATAGCACTCATTGTCCTTCGTTAACAATGCAATTTTTTCTTTTAGATTTTGATTGATTTCATTGCATTTCTCAATTTGTGATTGGGTGGTCATTAACAAGGCCTGAAGCTCTGAATCTTGATCAGGCAAAGGATCATTTTGTTCAAGATGATCATAATTTTCATCGTCAATAGGATCATCAAATGAAACGACGGTTTTATCATCATCAAATGATACAACAGTGTTTATTTGATCATCTGATGGAGATGAGAATGATGAATTATGTTGAACAGAATTTTCATTTGTAGATGAAGATGCAGATGGTGAAGCAATTTCATGTATAAGACATTTTGGATCAGGTACCTGAGATAGACCATCGGTATCATAAACCGGGCCTGTCTCGGACATGTTCAGTTCCTGCATGTTTGCCATGAGCATCACTGCAGCACTTGCCATGAAACTTTGTTCTTTCACATTCATTGTGCCCCCTGCTTCATCTTTCAATGCCATCAAAAGAGCTTCCTTGTGATATGCACTGCCCATAGTACGAGGCTTTGGACACGCATTTGCCATATGACCACTCCCACCACAGTTGTAGCACGTGATTGAAGTATTTGCAATGCCTTTCTGTGCATTCCCAGCCATCTGATTTCTTCTCTGAGTAGTTCCCATACTGTTCCTGTTACCCCCTGCAGAATTGAACCTGTTCCCTCCTGACTGAAACCTCTGAGACCCATAGTTTCCAGTGTTTCCTGAACCATATCTGCCCGAAGACCGATTCTGAATTTCCACTCTACCATCGTAAATAACAGCTTGATTCCTGGTATTGGATGATGAACGAAGACGGTTGTTGGATTTGTTGGTGAACTTTCCAAATGCCTTTGCAATTAATCCAAATGCTTCATTGAGAGAGTTGAATGCATCCTCTTCTTCATCGTAATCAACATTTGAGTACATCATGGAATCTGAGTTGTTATAAGGGACCATTTGGTTGTCAGAGTATTGTGATGGTGCTTCAAATGGAACGATTTGG
This sequence comes from Artemisia tridentata subsp. tridentata, assembly GCA_021014915.2. Taxonomy (NCBI): domain Eukaryota; kingdom Viridiplantae; phylum Streptophyta; class Magnoliopsida; order Asterales; family Asteraceae; genus Artemisia; species Artemisia tridentata. Next base: position 387,663,863 of record CP139507.1, on the reverse strand, counting down.
TTAGGAGGTTGTGGTTGAAAACTTGGTTGGAAAGATGATTGACCAAATTCCTGGTTTGGTAGTGGAAAGTTGGATTGAGCAACAAGAGCAAGCGAGTTAGGTGTTGGTGCTGATATGAGACCGCCTCGTGCTGCAACTTCCTTATCTACCTCAGATTGATGTTGTCTCAGATAGTCATACATTAGTCCATACTTGACTTCACCAATCTTCTTTGTTTGCCTGACAAATGTTGCATATTTCTGCCATTCTGGTCCAAGGCATCCTAGGAATTTGGAATTGATAGCAATCCTTGGTAACTTGATATCATGACGATCGAGGTCATTGACAATGTTTGTGAAACGGTGGTAGTATGATTCAATAGTTTCCCCTGGTTCCATGATAAAGTGAGTGTACTCCATGTACAACTTTGACTCAAGATCTTCTTGATTTAACTCTGTCCCTTCCATTAGAAGATGCACATGTTCCCACATGTCTTTGGCAGTCTTTTGAGCATCAATACTTTGGTAAATAGGATTGGGAATTCCCTGAAGTATGTAAGACATTGCCAATTGATTTGCCTCTTGTTGCAGTGTTTGTTCAGTTGTGTAGTTAGCGACAGCAATGGGAGTTGATGTCTCTTCTGTTTCTGAAGTTCCTGGAACAACAGTTACTGGAAGTGGAAAGGGTCCTTCTTCAATGGCTTGCTTAAGATATTTCCCATGGGGTTTTCAGAGTTCAATGAATCTGAGGAATCTACTAGCCCATTGCACATAGTTACCAGGTGTCAACATAGGTGGAGTTTCCTGATTCCCAGCCTCATGACGGGATTGCTGACTACTGATTGCCTCACACATCTTATTAAACCAATGTGGTTCTCTGGAGTAGGATGGATAGTTCTGCATTTGATTCTGTTGCATGATTTGTTGTGGAGATACTTGTGGTGGAGAGAGAAATTGATGTTGTTGCACGAATGCTTGTTGTTGTTGATACTGAGGATGAAATTGCTGTTGTTGTGGATATTGCTGTAGCTGATAGTAGTAATTGAAGTGTGGTGGTTGAGACATGTCTGGATCTTGAAGATAATTAAGATTTGTGTGATGAGTTATGTTAAGTTGGTTTTGGTTAACTGAAGATTTTTGTCCAATTGCGATAATTACTATTCAACCAATTGCGATAAGTACTATCCACCCAATTGCGATAAAATCCAAATTGCGATAAGGAAATAGAAATTGCGATAAAAGATGACAATTTGAATAAGTTATCTTAAATTGCGATAGAAAAGGCAATTTGCGATAATTTATCATAATTGCGATATTTTATGGCAATTTCGATAATTTTATCTAAATTCCAATTTCGATAATTCTCAACTCTTATACAAGAGAAGAGAAGCAACCAAGTCGAAGTATTTTCACTTTCTTATACAAGGAAGTAAAATACTGAATCCTAATGCCGATAATTTGAAGATTTGCCAATTGCGATAAACCCTAACTTGTCGGAATTGAATTGCCATAAACCCTAACTTGTCGGAATTCACCCAGATGCCAAAAAATCACTTTTCACCAGCTTTCCCAACACGCTAATTATCCGGATTTCACTAAATCATCTAGAAAATCAATGAAAACGGATTGTTTTTTATTTCTAACGATTAGTAATCACAAAATATGAAGAAATTTAAGATCTATAACGTAAGAAATGGAAATTTGATGAGATTTTTGAGCTTTTACACGAGATGAAAGATACGTTCCAACAAAAGATATTAACGATCGAACGAGAACAAAAACCTTACGTAATCTTTAAAACCAACCTAGAAAACTATTAAATCTACTCAAAACACGATCCTAACTATCCCTTAGGCGAATGATACCACTTATAGGTGGTATATATCTCGAACACAGACACGTAACAAAGGTAACAAACACTAACTACTACTTATTAATAAGCTACGAATAAGAGATAAACTAATAAGGTGAGATAGAGAATAAGAGAAAAAGAGAAAGATGGAAGGATTTCATTTCATACGATTGAGCGACAAGGCTTACGCACAATACATGAAAAACCAACCACAATAAAGAGCACCTAATCCTTCTATTTATAGGCACTAACTTAGGGAAACCATGTGCTTAGGTGCTTCTAGAAGAAATTACAATAAAATGGGCGGTCCATGGGCTTCTAAAGGACCGCACCTTAAAACTAAACATAAAGCCCAAATAAGCAATATTTTTCAAATGACAAAGACTTGACTGAATTACGAAACATGTTCCTAACAAAGCATCCTCTCATATTTCGCTGAAAACGAAGTTACGGTTCAAAAGTTATGGCCGTTTGAAGTTTTGTCGTCAAAAGTCAACTTTGAAGGCTCAATTCCGATGACTTTGGTTCAATTCTGATGAGTTTGGTCCAATTCTGAAGACTTTGGTCCAATTCCGATGGATTTGGTTCAATTCCGATGGATTTGGTGCAATTCCGATGAATACTGTTCACTTTGGTCCAATTTCAATGAATCCTTTCGATGCAATTCCGATGAAATTTGCAATTCCGATGAATTATACAATTCCGATGAAATTTGCAATTCCGATGAAAGTTGCAATTTCGATAGAATCTATATAATTTGTACAAATTAAAAGATTTTTCCTTTGTCGAAGTATTCCACAAACTTATACAAGCAAGGGAATACTGAATAATCGTTGGATCGTGAAGTAAACTTGTCCTTGATGAATTTCGATAACCAATTCCGATGAATCTGATTCCGATGAGCCAATTCCGATAAACCCTTACAAAATGCGATTCCGATAAACCCTTAAAAACTGCAATTCCGATGGACGAACTGATTTTTTATGGTTCAATATTACGACTAAAACAAACTTCTAAACAGTTTCTATCGACCAAAAACCTTCAAAAACACTTAAATAACAATAAAGTTGAGTTCATTAACGTTTATAACCAAATTTGAAGAATTTCGATAAGTAGCCAAACCTTTCTAAATTGATACAAAATAAGTTTTTGATGTTTTTGATGCGATTTTTTGCCAAAACTCACTAATAAGTAGTAGATCTATAAGAAAGACAACAACTTTAACCTAGAAAACGTAAAAATCAAAGCTTTTGGACGAAAAGCTAACGTTTTTATAAAGAACAACGCAACTTTTTGCAAAACTTTAATCAAAAAAACGAGACACAAACACTCCAAAATCGTTGTTAGGCGATTGATACCACTTGTAGGACCTTAGATCTAGTTACTTTATCACACAATATTATGAAGCTCGGTTGGTGACCTGAGAGAGAAGTATGTATGTCGTATATATTAGAGAGAGAAAGTAGTGAGATGGAGAGAGAATTTCAAATTTATAAAACACACACACTACACACTCAAGCACACACCTCAAAATGACTCATTTGAGGTGTATATATAGTAAACATAACACGCCCTAATGGGCTTTCCAATGGGCCTCGTTTGGATAGTGGATTGGACAAGGATTACAACATAACTAAATAGACTAGCTTAGCTTAACTTCTAACCTATTAGCTTAGCCCAATCCACGAGCTCATTGACTATTCTATGTTATATACTACGAAACATTACAAAGTTATAAATATGTAAATGACCATCATTTTCTATTAAAGCTAACAGAATCAGTTGGGTCAATATGCAGGGAATCAGATGGGTCAGTTTGTAGGAAATCAGAGGGGTCAGATTGTTGGGAATCAGGCAGTGGGTAATTAGATTGGGAATGTTGCAGATCCAGTTGTCGAGAATTATGGAAATGTGAATCAGGGTAATCCGATGAAGTGTTTCAACTGTCAATGTGTAGGTCATATTGCGAGGAACTGTCCTACTAAGCTGAGAAAGAAGTGTGAGATCTAAACATATTGATTGTGTGGATCGGGTGGTCTTAGATTGTGGAAGATTAGATCCAATACCTGAAATTTAGAAAGCATGAAAAATGATCAAAATACCCCTCTAATTTTGATATTTTAAAGAACATATAAATTAAATAAAAGATATATTAATTGTACCTAATCTAAAGTAATTAAATTCCAAGTTACCTAATAATTTGAACCAATAAAACTTTACATTATAAATTAAAATCACAAAACAAAGTTTCCTACATCTAGTTCTATATAGGCGATTTTTTTTGGTGTCAAGACAAAATTTTAAGCCAAGGGAATAATAAGAAAATATATGCATTGAATTTAAAAGATATCATGATCCCATAATATTAGGTCTCTCCTTATTTATCCAAATCACAAAATATACGGTTCTTTAATCTCATATATATACCGATCTTTTATTTGTTTTCAAACCCTAAACTCCATCTCCAAACTGTCGATCTGCTGCTGCTATTTTCTGTCTCTGCTGTACGATTCAAGGGCAGCAAAAAGGAGGTTTTCTTTTTGACTTTAGGCGTGTGGGTTCCTGGTTCGAAGTGGTGTTTACTCGTGGGTTTTTAAAGTCCATTCGAAGGGAGTTTTGCTAAGGTGATTCGGCTGGGATTTTTGTTGTGTTCGTTCCATATTGTCCTCCTCTATTCACCACTCTTGGTTCAACCTAGTGATAAAAGAGTTCACCAAAATCTGTGTTAGGGTACGGTTCAAGCCGAGCTTGTGCGAGTTTAGAAACTGCTCGGGTTGGATCGTCGGTTAGCGTTCGGGTAGTCCATATGATCTCTTCCGCTGGACGTGTATTGTTCGTGATTGGGCAGACTTTTGGGTTACGATTCAGTTGTTCGTGTTTGTTCGGGTTTTGGTGTCGATCGTGCCTCGTTTACTCTTAGCGTTCGTGTCCTTGTTCGGGTTCGACCTCGGACTCGACCTATACTCGTGTTGGCTAGGAGGTAATTTTTTTTGTGAACCATAATTTATATCTATCGTATTAACTTATGTTACCTCAACTCTAATTTGAAACACAGTACGCTATGCTTATATATCAATTAAGAAACTTTGGACTATAGTAATATGACATGAGCATGCAAGGGTATACTGTATAATATATCGATACACATTATACATTTGTGAAACGTTTTTGAAGTTAAAAACCAGTAAACAAATTATGAGATAAAAGGGATATGCATGGTGATTGTATATTACGCATGGTATTGGGTCCCATTCGTCCTAGAGTTGTGTTTTGGTTCCATCATTCTCGCTGGCTTTTGCATGCATGGCATGTGGTACAACTTTTCATATATAAGAATATCTATTAGTCATATGTAAGAATATCTGATTAACCATGCATGAATCTGTATGGAATTTGTATGAATAAATATCTATATTTGCAAGAACTCCATATAATGAGAATAGCAAGTTCATTCAATATCTATATTTACTATACTGTATGAATCAATATAATGAATCTGTTTGCATTTATTTAAATGTTATGTTTCCTATTAGTGCATAAATGAGATTTTAAAATAAGACTTGAATATCATCTAAACTAAAGCATGGCATGCATACTAAAATTAAGAGTTCATGCAAATTGTTTACTGTTTGAATGCTTAAAAGTATAAAGTATTACATTATTTTCATATTAGAATTATTTTGTAATATAGGGGTGTATATTTGGTATCCATTTAAAGTATACAATAGATAAAAACAAATAAATATAAATTATATAAATGACATCTCCGTAATATAAGAATAATAAAGTGGTGTTTAGGCTCCTAAATAAATAAATGGTTCTTAATATGTGTAGATTATTCGAAGGAGTAAGTTGTGGTTCCGAGTACGACATTGATTGGCGTTAAGGTACAGATATTCTGCCCTTCTTGTAAGGAGCCTTCGTTCTCTTGATCTCTTGTTTTGATTCGTTTAGGATTCCCCAAGCCATTGCTATGTTCCCCTTGTATTGTGAACCTTGTCTTGAACCTTTGTTTTGAACCCTTGCCTTGACCTTCTGTTCTGAACCTTGCCTTGAACCCTGCTATGAACCTTGATATGAACCTTGCCATACACCTTGCCTTGAACCTTGATATACTTGAGATTTTAGCGGGATGAGAAAACCTTTTTAATTATTTATGAAAATGTTTTAAGGAAACCATTTTTACAACTATCTTATTGAAGACCATTTTAAAAGACTATTTTTATGAAAATCATTTTAAAAGATTATTTTATGAAAACTATTTTAAAAGGATTTCTTTTAAATAAACTTTTGATTTGAACACTTACTATAAACCTTTGCTATGACTTCTTGTCTTGAACCTTGATATATTTTAATTGGATAGTTTGACTTGAACCTTGAACCACTTGAAATGGGAAACTTGACTTGAATAGTTTGATATGGAACTCGAAGCTTGAACTTGTACACTTGACACTTGACCTTGACCCACAGTTTGAGACTACGAGCTATACTAGGCATGAGGGTTTCATGTCCTTGTCATTGATGCACCGATGACTTGACTTTTGGGTAGGAAAGTGATACCTATCCCGTCCCTGCCATGACTTGATACTTGACTTGTACACGTAGATGAAGACATTGTGGCAGCCTACAAGGGCGCATGGATGCATCCTAGATTTGTACTTGACTTGACTTGACTTGATTACTTGAATTGTTTAGTGACATGATGGGTGTGTGCGATACACGTCATTCACTCTTGGGAGCACGCGACTCTAACCCTTGGAGGTATCCCCTCATATTATACTTGGAATACCGAGGTCACCCCTCCGTATACATGTATACTTGTTACTTGACTTGATATGATATGTTCTGGGCTCGTAGAGGATTTCTGTTTCTGTTTCTGTTACCCTATGACTTGATAATTGACTTGACTTGAATTGAACTTGGGCTGGTGGTGGACTATGGTTGACTTTACACCTACCTATTGTAAATATTTCTTGATAACCTTTTCTACTTTTCCTTCCTACTCTTGTTACACCTTGTATTATTCCATTTACTTCACTATTCCTTTACTACTGCTTGTATCGTTATATCTGTTCACTGGGCTTTTTAAGCTCAGCCGCACGTTTTCTTTTCATGTGCGGCAGGTTTTAGTTTGGAAGCTGGGACTTGAGTGAAGAGTTTACCTTGGAACTAGAAGACCTTAATAGCTATTGAAGAGGAATAGAAGAAGTTATAGTTAGACATGAAATTATTGTTTTATGATCTTGTAGGGTTAGATTTTCATTGTAACCCATTGAATTCCATTGTATTATAAATGTCAAATGCTTATGTTTGTTATGATATGTAACCATTGTTGTGACATCTCTGCCCTTGTTGGGTCGGGGTGTTACAATTTATGGTATCAGAGAAACGGGCTGACGACTTGTAATACATTACCCTGTCCTGTGCGTTTAGGACCATTAGGCTTCCACTGTAAGAACATAGGAGAATACCTTGAGAATTTGCTTTAGGATTTCTTGATATGAACTTAAGTTTTGACCAGTGAGGAATGGGTAGACTATAAGGCATTTAAGTATCATCGTTTCCGCATCACTCTGACTCGTGCTTTGACTATGACATTGATTTTGTTGACCTCTGAGACCGTAGAAGTACTACGTGGTTTAAGATAGGTTATTGTTACGACTTGAGATAAAGTATGATCATCATGAAGGCATACTTATGTGGTGCTGGTATTATGACGCCTGATCAACGTGATAATACTTACACCATATAACGTGCCCTCATTGTTGCCATAGGATGTCTTGGGAAGTATCTAAGAAGTTTAGAACTTGATTCCTGTTGGATTATCCGTGATTAGAGAGACTTTAGGTTCATCCTACATGTTCGTATACTCTACCCTTGTTCATTAGATACCTGGATAAGTTTGGACTCTCGTTTTGCGTTCTGTTGATTTCAGTTATAAATCTTGAACTCTTGTAGAGCTCTTTACTGTTGACACAGTTAAATTGATTTGAAATCTTGTTCGCATTCTGTATGAGTTTCCGTTCTATTGCCTTTCCGTTTCCTTGCAAATTTCGAGGACGAAATTTTTTTTTAGGGGGGAAGAAGTTGTAATACCTGAAATTTAGAAAGCATGAAAAATGACCAAAATACCCCTCTAATTTTGATATTTTAAAGAACATATAAATTAAATAAAAGATATATTAATTGTACCTAATCTAAAGTAATTAAATTCCAAGTTACCTAATAATTTGAACCAATAAAACTTTACATTATAAATTAAAATCACAAAACAAAGTTTCCTACATCTAGTTCTATATAGGCGATTTTTTTTGGTGTCAAGACAAAATTTTAAGCCAAGGGAATAATAAGAAAATATATGCATTGAATTTAAAAGATATCATGATCCCATAATATTAGGTCTCTCCTTATTTATCCAAATCACAAAATATACGGTTCTTTAATCTCATATATATACCGATCTTTTATTTGTTTTCAAACCCTAAACTCCATCTCCAAACTGTCGATCTGCTGCTGCTATTTTCTGTCTCTGCTGTACGATTCAAGGGCAGCAAAAAGGAGGTTTTCTTTTTGACTTTAGGCGTGTGGGTTCCTGGTTCGAAGTGGTGTTTACTCGTGGGTTTTTAAAGTCCATTCGAAGGGAGTTTTGCTAAGGTGATTCGGCTGGGATTTTTGTTGTGTTCGTTCCATATTGTCCTCCTCTATTCACCACTCTTGGTTCAACCTAGTGATAAAAGAGTTCACCAAAATCTGTGTTAGGGTACGGTTCAAGCCGAGCTTGTGCGAGTTTAGAAACTGCTCGGGTTGGATCGTCGGTTAGCGTTCGGGTAGTCCATATGATCTCTTCCGCTGGACGTGTATTGTTCGTGATTGGGCAGACTTTTGGGTTACGATTCAGTTGTTCGTGTTTGTTCGGGTTTTGGTGTCGATCGTGCCTCGTTTACTCTTAGCGTTCGTGTCCTTGTTCGGGTTCGACCTCGGACTCGACCTATACTCGTGTTGGCTAGGAGGTAATTTTTTTTGTGAACCATAATTTATATCTATCGTATTAACTTATGTTACCTCAACTCTAATTTGAAACACAGTACGCTATGCTTATATATCAATTAAGAAACTTTGGACTATAGTAATATGACATGAGCATGCAAGGGTATACTGTATAATATATCGATACACATTATACATTTGTGAAACGTTTTTGAAGTTAAAAACCAGTAAACAAATTATGAGATAAAAGGGATATGCATGGTGATTGTATATTACGCATGGTATTGGGTCCCATTCGTCCTAGAGTTGTGTTTTGGTTCCATCATTCTCGCTGGCTTTTGCATGCATGGCATGTGGTACAACTTTTCATATATAAGAATATCTATTAGTCATATGTAAGAATATCTGATTAACCATGCATGAATCTGTATGGAATTTGTATGAATAAATATCTATATTTGCAAGAACTCCATATAATGAGAATAGCAAGTTCATTCAATATCTATATTTACTATACTGTATGAATCAATATAATGAATCTGTTTGCATTTATTTAAATGTTATGTTTCCTATTAGTGCATAAATGAGATTTTAAAATAAGACTTGAATATCATCTAAACTAAAGCATGGCATGCATACTAAAATTAAGAGTTCATGCAAATTGTTTACTGTTTGAATGCTTAAAAGTATAAAGTATTACATTATTTTCATATTAGAATTATTTTGTAATATAGGGGTGTATATTTGGTATCCATTTAAAGTATACAATAGATAAAAACAAATAAATATAAATTATATAAATGACATCTCCGTAATATAAGAATAATAAAGTGGTGTTTAGGCTCCTAAATAAATAAATGGTTCTTAATATGTGTAGATTATTCGAAGGAGTAAGTTGTGGTTCCGAGTACGACATTGATTGGCGTTAAGGTACAGATATTCTGCCCTTCTTGTAAGGAGCCTTCGTTCTCTTGATCTCTTGTTTTGATTCGTTTAGGATTCCCCAAGCCATTGCTATGTTCCCCTTGTATTGTGAACCTTTGTTTTGAACCCTTGCCTTGACCTTCTGTTCTAAACCTTGCCTTGAACCCTGCTATGAACCTTGCCATACACCTTGCCTTGAACCTTAATATACTTGAGATTTTATCGGGATGAGAAAACCTTTTTAATTATTTATGAAAATGTTTTAAGGAAACCATTTTTACAACTATCTTATTGAAGACCATTTTAAAAGACTATTTTTATGAAAATCATTTTAAAAGATTATTTTATGAAAACTATTTTAAAAGGATTTCTTTTAAATAAACTTTTGATTTGAACACTTACTATAAACCTTTGCTATGACTTCTTGTCTTGAACCTTGATATATTTTAATTGGATAGTTTGACTTGAACCTTGAACCACTTGAAATGGGAAACTTGACTTGAATAGTTTGATATGAAACTCGAAGCTTGAACTTGTACACTTGACCTTGACCTTGACCCACAGTTTGAGACTACGAGCTATACTAGGCATGAGGGTTTCATGTCCTTGTCATTGATGCACCGATGACTTGACTTTTGGGTAGGAAAGTGATACCTATCCCGTCCCTGCCATGACTTGATACTTGACTTGTACACGTAGATGAAGACATTGTGGCAGCCTACAGGGGCGCATGGATGCATCCTAGATTTGTACTTGACTTGACTTGACTTGATTACTTGAATTGTTTAGTGACATGATGGGTGTGTGCGATACACGTCATTCACTCTTGGGAGCACGCGACTCCAACCCTTGGAGGTATCCCCTCATATTATACTTGGAATACCGAGGTCACCCCTCCGTATACATGTATACTTGTTACTTGACTTGATATGATATGTTCTGGGCTCGTAGAGGATTTCTGTTTCTGTTTCTGTTACCCTATGACTTGATAATTGACTTGACTTGAATTGAACTTGGGCTGGTGGTGGATTATGGTTGACTTTACACCTACCTATTGTAAATATTTCTTGATAACCTTTTCTACTTTTCCTTCCTACTCTTGTTACACCTTGTATTATTCCATTTACTTCACTATTCCTTTACTACTGCTTGTATCGTTATATCTGTTCACTGGGCTTTTTAAGCTCAGCCGCACGTTTTCTTTTCATGTGCGGCAGGTTTTAGTTTGGAAGCTGGGACTTGAGTGAAGAGTTTACCTTGGAACTAGAAGACCTTAATAGCTATTGAAGAGGAATAGAAGAAGTTATAGTTAGACATGAAATTATTGTTTTATGATCTTGTAGGGTTAGATTTTCATTGTAACCCATTGAATTCCATTGTATTATAAATGTCAAATGCTTATGTTTGTTATGATATGTAACCATTGTTGTGACATCTCTGCCCTTGTTGGGTCGGGGTGTTACATTAGATCCATGGTTAGAATTAGAGAGATGTAGCATAGAGAGGTGGGAACCTTGAGAGAAACTTTGGAATGTTAGATTAAGTGTGTGAAATAATACAAGAGTTCCAACCCTTCCCAAGTGTGGGAAGGGGTATATATAGTACCTAATATTGGTGCCCCTAGTGGGCTGTGGAGTGAGCTGACAGTGGGTAAAGACCCGACCCACTCCACAAATATAAATACGACTAAGCTAATAATACTAATACTACTAGTAATAATAATAAGCCTACGAGCTATATAAATGCTAAATAGATACTCGGGGTGACCGAACCTTCATCTAAATATTTATATTCCTAACAATCTCCCCCTAAGGGAGGTCACCCCGGAAATAATATTTCGAATTCTAGCATTCTATCATTTGATCTTGACTTCATAGCTCGTAGTCTTCGATTCTTCAACATCTTGTATCTTTGTGCCTTTAGCAGTGATCTTTTGATGACTGTTCTTCTATCTTGGATGATCTTTGAGTATTCTTTGAATTTATCATCCAACATTTGTCTCCAAGTCAACTTTCAGCAGTATGTCTCCATGTGATGTGGTATTCTTTGAGTCGACATGCTCACACTTTTCTGGATCATGATTTTCAGCCTCAGAGTTGCGGAAGCAGTGTTGAAGGTCTTTTAGATATCATGATTTCTTTGAATAAGATGATGTTGAAGTGTGAACATGTGGTGATGGATTGGCATCTTTTCTGCAATCAGCTACAACCGCAATCAGCTGCAACATCAATCAGCTACAACCGCAAACAGCTGCAACAGCAATCAGCTACAATCGCCAGATTTTCCTGCATACGACAGTTAGCAATAAAACGTCTGGTACTTACAGGTTCGGACTTCGAGATTGTTAACAGCATAGTGAGAAAACCCTCTCTAATCCTTACCAAGACCTTTCCTAAATCAGAAACCCACAGAGGGTTTTAAAGATTTACCGTAGCAAATCAACGATTAGGTGAGCCGCTGGAGATCACTCCACGACTGTAGACCGTTTGAAACCGCCGCGATCACTAAGCGTAATCCACAGGGAATTACCGAAGTGACCTGCTTTCAGGGCTGTTTGATGTTGACCCTGGCAGGAATTTCCATTTAATCACTGAGAATTACAATTGTAAATTCCCTCATAAATGTTCTGGCAGATTGCTAAGATCTGCGTAGGACTCATAAGTTTACAACTGGTGTCCTTAATGTTTAACTACCAGTGTAGAAATAATTCGTGTCCCTATGAGATCTTATAATGCATCTCGTGGCTCTAGACTCAATTGTGCATTTTGATTTGGTGATCGGAGGCTGGAGAGGACTGCCACCTTTTCAATATCATCTAACTCGGAGTGAGAGAGACGATAGAAATGTATTGAACTCCATGACAATTGAAACAAGAGGCCTTTGAGGGATTTTGAGTGGCTAGGGAGGGTTGTGCAGCGTATCACTGGGTCCATGATACTTTGTCTTCAATGTCAGCAATCAACCAAGTGATTCTGACAGCATATGAATTGACCCGGTTTCTGCCTAAAGTGTAAGGAGGGCTTCGTTCTTTTCACCCTTTATCTTTACATTTCTTTTTCATTCTTCAACCCCTTCAGTGCTTACCGAGACTTCATTACTAGTACCTTGTTGGCTTTGTTCCAGTACTAGCTCCATCTCAGTCGGCACTCTTCCCTTAATCACACTTTTCCCCTTTTTAATCATACCTAAGGACTTCTACACTAACTAGTGGATTGTCCCTGGGTAGATCCCTCCGGCTCTGGCGGGATCGTGGGAACTTGTACCTAACCTTACCATCCTTATAACTCCAATACAATAAATAAAATGGTCGGTCTTTGGTGTTCTTCCACAATTGCCATAAACCAAATCTTTGAAAAATCTCTCAAAGTGTTCATGATTCTGAAACACATTTTTGCTAACACTTGAGAGTTTTATATTTTTCAAATGCTCCCCCTCAACATGTGCTCGAATGATTGTTTTATAAATTTGCACATGTTAGGTAGAGCTCGCACTTTTTTGAATTGATCAACTTTCAGTGAACATGACCGATTCGAGACACGCTTACATCACTGGTTAGACCAGTTTGAAATTATTACCCGGCCTGGTCAAGTCCACAGAAAGTTTCTCAAAATGGTACACTCTACTCAGACACATCCTTTTCGAGACACGTTTACATCACTGGTTATACCAGCTTGAAATTATTACCCGGCCAGGATATGTTCTTTCGATTGATGACAGTATATGTTTCGTCAAAACATCACATTTTTATCAGATTTCATATTTAAATCACATTCTCTCCCCTGATCAAAAATTTCAAACCTTTTGAGATTTGTGATCCAAATTGATTTAAGGGATAATTACTAAAATAGCCCGATTGCCCAAGTGCTAAGAGTATCTGTCCCGATCTCAAAAAATTCCCCCCTTAGCCCAGGGCAACTCGTATAATCACGTATTGTATTTTGGGCAACTTTTAGTTGATGGGCAACCGTATACTTTACAGATGGTTTTTTGGTCATTTCAAAAATTTTACACTATTCACTGCTTTCATTACTGTTCATACCGTATTCGAAAATAAAAATTTAAAAACAAACAGCATCTCCTCTATACACTTCTTCCCTCCATCTCGTTTCACAGTCACGGTCAAAAAAAATAAACTCGGTTTATGTTCGCGCTTGTTTATCTTGTTACACTATTATTTCAATCTCCAATCTACTACCATTGTTTTCCCTGATTGTCATCTGAAAACAGAGTAAATGTTCATTGAACAGTGTTCCAATAAAATCATTTAACACCGTCGATTGTTTGTTTGATTAGAAAAAATGTGGTATAATATGGTATGTACAGCGTATTACGAATCTTTATTACATTTGTTTTGTATCGTTATTGATTTTTGTTTATCTGGTATAATATAGTGTTGTTTGTTTGTTTATGCATTTATGTGGATTATGATTTGATTTTTGTTTTGGGATGTATTTGATAAGCCACGATTTTGGGTTGTATCTGATACGCCATGCCTGATTCAAATAAGGTCATAAGCAAAACACCCTATTCTTATGGTCCAACACTAAGTGGTTGTAGTTAAGTTGTAATCATCTGAACTGTGTATAATAGTGTTTACGCTGGCTGTACACATGTGTTCAAACTTATTTTGTTATGAATTGTATGTTCTGAGTTAACATATTTTTTCCTTTTAGGACTATGAAGCTAAACTAATCATTAGTAGCAAACTCAACTACTTTTGGTTGATAAATCAGAAATTAGACGCAAAACGACGGAACTTGTTTAGGAGTACCTGCTTTGGAAAATGGTTGGATTTGTTATACTTTGAACATGAAACACACCTCATTGACTATATGGTACAGAAACAAAGAAGAGTGGACGAGTCTCATTATGATATGCCCTTTATCTATTACCTAGATGAACATACTCTGCATTTTGGTCGTCCTGAGTTTTGTCTAATGACGGGGTTGCGGTTTGGAAGTGTGAGCTTTGAGTTATACACTTCTGGTGCTCTCAAATTTCGTAATAGGGTGTTTCCTGACAAGCGAGGTTTGATTGTAACCAACTTAGACCTTATTGGTGTCATCGAGGGTGAAGAGCAGTTTCGCAAGCTATGTGATGAAGACGCAATACGGATATCTCTTTTGTTAGTCTTAGAGGTGATCTTTATGGGTCGTTTATTGACATCCCAAGTTGATGACACATTGATGAGGTTGGTTGAAAACCTAAAAGCTTGGAATGCATTTCCGTGGGGTGAACATATTTGGACCCATTTATATGACCAACTTCATAATGTAATGGATAAGCACACGGATAACCACCTTTTGGTATTGAAGAAAAACCCAAAATCTGTTCCGACCTATACTTTGTCTGGATTTGTATTTGCTTTCCAGGTTTGTATTTATTTTTATTAATAATATATTTTTCAGCCGAACATTTTGATGGACTGATTGATATGTTTGTGTTTTACAATTTGTTTAGATTTGGATACTCGAGTCTTTTGAAAGATCTGAACGTTGGTGGAGTAAAGACCCTAATGTGATTCCAAGAGCTATTGCATGGTCTATGAAGTCACCATTCAAAAGAAGCGACCGTTCCTACCTTTTTTCAGAGGTCACTATTTTTTTCTATTTGTATTTATGTAAAATAAATTGTTGAATCCCTGTTGAGCAATGATCTTTTTATTTTTTTCTTGAATTGAAACAAAATTAATCACTACGCCGAATATAATGAATAATCTTAAGGAGAGCAATGAACATACATAGGTAGGAGCCTGTTATTTTTGTACTATCCCTTATGCTTCTTTCTAAGTTGCAGAACCAAATCATGTATGGCATCCTGTCTCTCTTCCGGAGTATACATTTCTCTTTCCTCCTCCCGAGTTTGCATTGTCTTTTTCTTTCCAACTTGTAGGATCGACGCCTTGATTGATCTTTGAGCCAATAAAAATCTCTGTATGACAAACTTATATTTATGCGGAAACTAAATATAAGATTGTGAAGAAGACAATGACTAATGAACTATGATCCTGTATGGATCTTTTATTAACTTTTGTATTCGATTACCAAAACATATATGAAACTCTAAGCCGTATGTTTATTTTATAGGCAAGAAACCCTAATACGACTTTTATGGAAACGTGTGTAGACATAAACACAAATCTCTTCCTAGAATAACTGTAACTAACATACTAAAAATAAGCAACGACCAGCAGCAATAAACACTGCCAGCAGGAACACACCAAAGCTACCAGCAGGATTGCACTTGCGCAGCAGCAAGATTAAGTAACCAGAAGCAACATCTTTAAAGCAAACATTTCCAGCAGCAACCTCTATATAAAAGCAGCAACATAATATAATCATCTCCAATTAAGCTGGTTACCATGTAATTCTCTTGATCATGACTGCTACTTTGACTAAAAAACATTACCTGCATCAACGTTAAGTCAACCGATAGCAATGAGATGGTCAATCGGCAGCAATGAATGATGTATGACTAACGTCAAATCCCCAATTAACTCTAAACCAACCCAACATTTAATTCCATTAACCTCCCCTTAAGGCTATATAATCCCTTGAAAAATCAATCACAAAGAGTTGCTTGCAAATGAAGTAGATTTGACAATGGGGTTAACACAACCAAGAGTATCTGACAATAATCACAATCAATAGTTGTATTTAGTATCTAATGAACTTGAAGCTGCGCTATCTTCAAAAGTCAACATTAGGCGCACAAAATTACTTGTGAGATATAATTGTCGTTCAAACAGTTGTAAGGTTACATATTTTATTTGTCCCCGTTTATTTGTAGGAGTCGAATACACGTTTAGATCTCAAGCCGAATACACCTGAGTACGAGTCTTCATGGTGGATACAGAGCCAAGAATTCTTCCAAAACTACGTTCCCAGGGCTGCAGCCACATCCAATTACACCCTCTTCGATGCTTATCTTAACAGGTTGTCAAACGCACACAAACGGGTCAGTGAGTCGTTGAAAGTAAATTCCACTCAACGTAGGGCTGGTAATAGTTTACCAACCAAGAGGCTTAAGGACCGTGTCCTTGCTGAGCTTAATGGCCAAGTATTGAAACTTGAGATTATTATTGAGGTTGCGTTTTATTCAGCTTACTATGTCAATAGTATGCACTCTGTATATACGGGTTTATAATACATGTTATAATATTACAGGTTCTTGCTCATGAGAGACCTGGCGGACTGCAGGTACATTTCAAAAAAAATATGAGTACCTACTTTGACATCCACCCTGTACTTTTTTACAAAAAATATAATGATTTGACAGGAGAAACTGGATATTGAGTCACATTTTCCTAACACGAGTTCTGAATTTTGCCATTCACTTAACAAATTTTACCTGAAATTGATTGCCTTGCCTGATTCTGACGAAGAACTAGCTCAGGTAGAATACGTTATTCCAAATTATCCGTATACCCGATTTATAGCGTAATATTATTTGTGCGGCATATGTAATCCACAATATCCTGTTGCAGGAGTATCTTATTCAAGAGGAATTGAGATGGGCGTTGGCAGAGGAAGAGAGGTTGCAGTTAGAAGAAGAGAAGATGATGGCAGAAGATAATATGAAAAGACAGGAAGCGGCTAAGAGGCTGCGCTTGAAATTATTTGGAACCTGATTCGAAATCAGAAAATGCGGAAAAGGTTATAGTTAGAATTAAAAAACACGGCCCTGACGTTAATAACCCACGTACCGCTGAATTGCTGACAAGAGTTCAACCTTGGGTTGAGGTATTGCCATGATCTAAAGTTGGTTTACATTTTCTTTTGTTACCTCTTTTACATTATATGTTATAAATTTACCCACGTTTGTAGGATCTATCTCGATGGTTCCATACCGTGGAAAATGTCTGGCTCACCGATGATATTGAAGTATTTCTTGGTCAACCGGGGTACACTCACCAGTGTAAATTTCCATGGTCCGAAGACCACACCGTTGATCGAAATTTCTGGCTACGCTTAGTTTGCTTAGACCCTGGTAGAAAAGGTTGGCTAACTGAGCAGGTGAGCGTACATGCATACTCTAATTCATAAATAAGGTTACCTCTCACCCTTTGTTAAAACACTTATTTGCAGCACATAGACTTGTGGGTTGACTACATGTGGCATGTAAGACCTAATAATGCAAACTGGGCGATGGTTAGCTGTTACTTTTTTCAGCTTCTTCTTCAAAACGGCACACCATCTTTTTACGCAGATGGCCAGAGGTATCCCTGTCCATGGAGCGATGTGGATCAGGTACTACGTTTATGTGTGGGCGGTTAAAGTTACATGATGAGTCAAGTTGTTGTATATGACCATTTTTTACTAAAAGTCTGGTCTTTTGGCCGTTTAAAGATAGTATACGTAATTATTGATATGTCGCCTACTATAAGGATTCATCAGAAACCCTGTATATTGTAGGTTTTTATTCCGATCAACCAAACGGACAAACACTGGTGTCTTGCCCAGTTTCATATACGATCAGGAGTGGTGACATTCTATGATAGCGGCGACACATATGACTATCACACCCGTGACTGGTATATCCGCGTTAGGAAGTGCTTACAGGTCCGTGTTGCTAAAATTTTTATTAATACCTTATTTTTGTGCTTGTGGTTGTGATTCTTGTCCCCCTCTAACATCAGCATCATCCAATGTTTGGGGGTTGATGAGTTGGTATACTTCAGTTGTAGTATTGCATGTGCCAGACTGTTAGCATCATCCAATATGTCAGCGGTAGAATCAAGTTGATTCTCAGCAGCAGAATCAACATGATTCTCAGCAGTAGAATCAGTCTTAGCAACTTTTGCAACATCTTCAACAGCAGAACCATCTTGAGCATGCGCAGCACGTAAAGTTTTAAGTATTTCTACTAGCTGCTCCCTTGTTCACCTTTTCAGGCACAACCTCATTACCTCTCCATATCCAACTCATATGCGTTGTCTCCACTATCCATATACAAGTCAACGTCAGCACTCTCCACATTAAACCATCCTGACCCAAACATTATTCAATTTTTGCTGACCCTCCAAATTCTTTACCCATTAACTTAAATCATTTAACTGTACGTTGTTTCTATATTCAATTAGCGAATATTAATATTTTTGAATACCATATCTAGGTCACATACAAGTATCTCAAAGTAAAAACAACATATGTCTATTGGGGAAATGTTTCAACCTTGTTGACCAATTTTAAAATACAAGTATCTCAACAGTTTGTTAGGAATTATTAGAATAATGTTTATTTTCATTGCTGCTGTTAGTGTAGTTTGATTCCTGCTGGCAGTGTTGGTTTCTGCCGGTCATGGTTCCTGCTGGTAGCATTGTTTAGTTTCTGCTGGCAGTGTTTGTTACTGCTGGTCATGGCGTATTTTTTGTATGTTTGTTATTTTATGAAGAGAAACATACGACATTGTGTTTTGAATACCATATCTAGGTCACATACAAGTATCTCAAAGTAAAAACAACATATGTCTATTGGGGAAATGTTTCAACCTTGTTGACCAATTTTAAAATACAATTAGCGACTAGTATAATTTTTTTGAATACCATACGTAGGTCACATACAACTACCTCAAAGTAAAATTCCATGTGTCTAGTTGGGCAATGTTTCAACCCAATTGCCCAATTTTTAAAAAAAGTTCCAAAGTAGTACTTGTAGTGGAAGGGAGCCGTATATGAACTTCATTGTCCACAATCATTTCATTTATCTTATCCGCATTATTAATATTTGGTTTAATTTACTTTTATCTAATCTCCGTTTATAACATTTGGCTTATTTTCGCTAAATTTGACAACAAGTTGCCCAAGTTGAATTGGGTTGCATTGTAAATTAGTGGACATGAAGGCATCAGTTTATGACAGTCTCTGGCCACAATCATTACATTTCTCTAATCCGCCCTAATAATATTTGGCTTACTTTTCATTTGTCTAATCCGCATTAATAACATTTGGCTTATTCTGCCCAGCTTTGATGAAAAGTTGCCCAATTTGAAATTTGGTTGCGTTGAAAATTAGTGTACAGTAAGGGGGCAGTTTATGACGCTCTCTGGCCACAATCATGACATTTCTCTTATCCGCCCTAATTATATTTGGCTTACTTTTCATTTGTCTAATCCACATTAATAACATTTGGCTTATTTTGCCCATCTTTGATAAAAGTTGCCCAATTTGAATTATCGTTGCGTTGAAAATTAGTGGACAGGAAGTGACCACTGTATGACACTGTCCACAGTCATTTCATAGCAGCAGAATTCCGGTTTAACAATATCGGGCTTATATATTAAACAATATATTGACATGACCCAACTATTCACCAATTGACAAACCTAATTTATTACCGTTGACTAAATTCAAATGTAAGGGTCACCCCACTTTTAAATATTAAACGATCCATATAATAGTGCAATTTCATACCATATTTAGAACCCTACTCACCTTTACACACACACAAGCTTTCACTTCAAATATCTATGGATCAACAAAACCTTTTGAAGGATCTGCTGACCAGTTTGGTTAAAACTAATATTGAGCGTGACTTTAAGCTCATAAACTCACTTCAGCTGGAGGTGGTAGAGCTCACACGCCGTTGCAAGGAAAGGGGTGACCAGATCAAACAGCTCCAAACTGTTGTTGGGTCCAGTCTCGCAACTAAGTGTTTAGATTTGCTACTTCAAATTCAAGATGAGGACCTTGAGAAGAGTAGGACACTGATGATACTCATCAGTGAAACTCAAATCAAAGTTCTCAATACAATCTCATTTCTGGCAAAGATGCGCAATAACTGTTGAACCTCCATCCCTGGCCTGCTATGTGCTTGCTCTTTATTCCTGTCACGCTATAGTCTCTTGTGCTTTGTGTTTTGTGTTTTGTGTTTCGTGTTTATCATCCGTGTACCTCCAGTGTTGGGTGTACTAGTTTTTCATCTTGTAATGAAATTAAACAAGTTTATGTAACAATCAGTTTGTTAACTAATCAAATGGTACAACACTGCATATGAAGTAAGGAACACTAAACCTTAAATAGCTTAACAAATAATCTGAACTAAGTATCACCAAAAAAATAAACAATTAAACTGTTTATGGACAAACCTTGCTGGTAAATGGATCACATTTAATAACATTACTTACAAAGTGTACCTTAAGATCTCCCATCTATGTATACTTACATTTTATCCTATTATACAGGCTCGACTTCCACGGGTTCTAGAACGTGCCAAAGTTTTCGATAAGAATGGAATGCGTCCAAGCGAATATAACATCACGTTTAGGCTTGAGGAGAAAGTTCCAAAGCAAGGGGGTATCTTTGGTGATTGTGGTGTGTGGGTGTGTATATTTCTATATCGTTTGTCACATGGTCTATCGTTGGATGTTGATGACCCCGTTGACGTTGCGTTAGCGTATCGTGAAAAGATGGTTCGGTTTTATTACAAGCATAGATATTGTAACCACTGTAAGATTTCCCTATATATATATGTTTCTAATACTTAACTTTTTCCACGTAGAATTTTTTTTTTTCCTTTTCTTTCTTGATTATAAT
This sequence comes from Artemisia tridentata subsp. tridentata, assembly GCA_021014915.2. NCBI lineage: Eukaryota > Viridiplantae > Streptophyta > Magnoliopsida > Asterales > Asteraceae > Artemisia > Artemisia tridentata. The sequence continues at coordinate 387,642,589 of CP139507.1, read as the reverse complement.
CATTATCCTATGTGACAAAGATCACATCACTGAAAACCCTGCTTGCAACCTAACCTTAATTAATTTAGTATTTATATATAAAAATATCTTTAACCTAAAATGTTATAAGATTCCACTTACCACTTTACGTTAATTCGCTAATGTATATTTAAAATTGAATGTTTCTTATTTAATAAGGATTTAATAAAATACTAAACTACCATAATAACATGTGAAGATAACGAAACTATAAAAATTAGCAATATATAAAATAATGTACAAGTCACTAAAGCACAAAAACCCTAATTTCACTATAACTTCTGATAAAACCCTAATTTCTCAGAAATTATTATTTATTTGTAAACACTAGTTGCTATTTTTATAAAAATATTAAGTACAAATATTTTAAGACAAGGTACAAGTCCTTTAAGCACGAGAATTAATAAACTTAAAAACATTATAAAAACATTAGAAATAAATTGTTTAAGTAACATTTTATTGTAATAATTTCATATAATAAATTATAAAAATAATTTATTTATTTATCTTATATATGTACAATCTCAAAAACATAATGTACAACTCTTCTATGCACAATAATATAAAAACTCCATTAATGACATTTAAAGTGTAATAAAAATTACATAAAAATTATATAAAATTAAGAAATAATTAAAAATACATTTTTCTTATTTTTCTTATATTAGTACAAGTTCCTTAAGCCTAGAGTACAAACTATTAAAGCACAAAAAACCATTTTCTCCCTATTATGTAAAATTCGATACATACAAAAATTGGTCATATGATTCTAAAATTCATTTCTAGCATACCTTAACCTTAGGAAACCCTAACTAAGTCTAAAACCCTAGAGTACTATCCAACAAAGCCCTAGGTACTACCCTATTATGCACCAATCGAACCAAATCCTTCTAGTTAGGCTAGTTTAGTTCAAATGTAACCATAAGAAAGATAAACTTCAGATTTTTCAAGCCCTAAACATCCACATGTGTAATCCTAAATTTACCACATCACTCTCCTTCTAGATTATGTACCACTTGTGTGAAGGGGAACATTACACCTCACTTTTCCCCCTCCTCTCCACATGGAACCAACCCCAGCCATACACCTCATCATACCTGACCCCACATAACCCTAGAAGTTCCAGGAAACCCTAGTTTGAGTCCTCTATAAATAGCAACCCATATGCAAACCCTAGAACCATCACCCCATTCGAACCAACCCATCACAGCCACATATAGCCTCATTTCTGATTCCACTACTCACAATTAGGATATTAGCAACCTATAAGGAGCATAGAAGAAGGATAGAACCCCTGGTGAAGTCAAACCGAACCTAGCTCCCAAAAATTTCCCTAATCGACCACATATAATAAGGTATGATTCTGGTCTTTTTCATTTACTTTCCTATACTAATTTAATGTCTAAATAGATGATAGAACATGTTTAAAGTAGTGTCATAACCCAGAAAGCTTAAAATCGAATCATTTTGTTTCTTTTTATAGTTATCGAATGGCAAAAATAAAAACTATATACGAGAAACCCTAGGTTTATTAAAATACAATAGGAATACTTTAAACATGCTAAAAATACTGAAAATATAATAAAAACACTAAGTACAAAGGTCGGATAACAAAGCATCAAAAATTTTTCTTGTTTTTGTTCCAGTCGACCAACAGCAGGTCTGCTGTTTTGGTCGTGATTTTTCCCTATTAAACGTGAACTATAAATTCTGAATTTCAACATGCTTAAAGTACTTTAAAAGGGCTAATTGTAGGAAAAAGAATTAGAATTTTTCATCAAGTAACGAAAGAGAACGAGTCATATTAAGTTGGGTGTTTCCTGTCGAGTTAAACCAAGGGTCGCATGGTTTCTGTTTCGGTTCTCTCGTTCGTGAGGCCAAACCACACCTCGACTCTTGGCAAGGATACTCTCAAAGCATTTATAAACATTTAGGAAAAGGTTATGTAAAATATCATGTCTTAAATCACTAGAAATAAAATGATTTTTGGATCAAGGATGTCGAATGGGAAAAAGAATAGAACATAGGGACTGAAATTGTTAAATCTTAAATAACTTTTCAAAAGGGACTTGTTGTGTAATCGGGGGGTCCTTAAGGGGTAAAAACAGTACATTTCGAATTAAAAGACATAAAGTGTCAAGTTATAAAAGATTAGGGGTAAATATTGTAATTATCTTAATGATAGGGGCAAAAGATGTAAACCCTAGAAACTTTAGGGTATAAAACGTATATATATTAAAAACTTAAAAATAATTTAATCATTAATATTATTAATATTATTATTGTTATTATTATTAATGTTATAATTGATATTAGAAATTTGAAACCTAATAACGAAACTGAAAACGTAAAACGGGAAATAAAACTTATATTCAAATATAATTACTGAGAAATTGATATACCAACATAGGTTGCAAGCCGGAGACGTTTATCAACTGTATTTCGTTTTGTTTTCCATCCAGATTATTCAGGTGAGTTTATAGTCCCACTTTTTACTTACGTGTTTTCCAAATATGTGGGGAGATACATGCTATTAAATCGAACACAAGTATTTTCCTGATTATTATTGCACTAGGCTAACTGTTCGTTATTATTGAGATTGAATTATTTATTTAAAAGACCCTCATATCATGCACCATTAGTCACCTGCTGGGTGAGCGCGAATATGTGAATAGATCTATTGGCCTGACGACCCATTTGTTCTAACCGGATGGATATCTTCGTGGTAGTCGGTTAGGCAAATGCATTATATTTGATATCTTTAACTCGGGGGCAAGACCACTCTCATTTCAATCATGTTTGTGGAACCTGGAAACTGTTAACGCATTGCGTGTCATGAGGTTTAGTGCAATATTGTTGGTTTATGATATAACTGATTTCTCATATTTTGGCTTGTGTTCAAATTGATTGTTTAAACGTTAAACGCTATAGATTCACTCAACCTTTGTGTTGACTTTTTAAGCATGTTTATCTCAGGTATCTAGAAGTCTGGCGATGGCACGAAGTGGCTGTGGACTTTCTTTTTACAAGAGTGTCCACTTTGTTATCATTCAATAAATAAATGTAACTTTTATTATGTATTTCTGAACCTCCCTCTGGGACCTATCTTATGTACTCTGATATTAAATAAATGAATGATAACAATTTTTATTTAAAACGTCTCTTTTCGAGTCGTTTTCTATTTCCATGACTGTGAACCATGAAGTAGCACCCCAAGCTTATATTCCGCTGCGTGATCCGAAAATGGGGGTGTTACAGATTGGTATCAGAGCTTGTGGTTATAGAGAACCAAATGTTTTCAAACATTGGACTATAACCGGTTTTTACAAAAACGCAGCCAGAGTCCTTCGTGCCACGACAGTATTGAAACATTATTTATATATGAATTTTTATTCATTTTTTAATTATTTAGTGGAATAGTTTAAAATTTTTTTGGTGGTTACAGGCTATAAAATTTCCTCTTTTTTAAAATTAACAGGTCGAACGCGGAAATCGAAATATCGAATTGTACCAAACGAAAACAACCACAACCCAGACAATAATAGATTTGGATTCAGCAGAGAATTTTAGGTTTTGGTCCCCAAAAATTCCTCGCTTTTGGGCATTTCGGAATCAGACCCTTAGAGGAAAAGGGGAAAAATCCCTTTGTGACATTTTGTTGTGCCAAATTCTGAGGATCCTTAGTGCAAGCAAGAAAAAAAGGTTTCCATATATTGCAGAAGGAAATCCTCTGACCCGGGGTCCTACTTCATTTTGGGAAAAAGGCCCCTAAAAGAGAGAAACGGGGAAAACTAAAAGGGATGAGAACTCCCCCAGTTTTTTTTTCCCCTTTACCTTTTTCCCGTTTCCAAATATTTTCCCCTAATTTTGAACTTGTGGCCCCCAACTTTTTTCCCCCCGCCACCGCCATCTTTTTACCAACTTCCACCTTCTTTTTTGTCCCATTTGAATTGGGGTTTAGGTCCAAGCTATTATTGAAAACGAAAAAATTCCATGCCTCGACCCCCTCCCCCCTGAATCTAAAACCCCTCCCGAGTTTTTCGAGATAGGAGAAAGTTCAAAAGCGGCACAGGAGCTTCGCCCCCCTGTTTTTTACTCTTCTATCAGGGTTTTAGAGCGCCAAGAGGAGCAGTTGGGGAGACAAAAATTGGGGAAAACATCTCGACAATTCCCCGTTGGAGCGCATTGAGGTATTGAATACAGAATAGAAGATTTGATGACAGATCAGGGTGATAAAGCAGAAGATGAGCAAAAAACCGCGAAGAATCTGAAAAGGGGTTAAAAAGAAGATTAAAAAAAAAAGGGTTCCCTTGTCTTTGGAAAAAAGAACTAAAAATAATGAAGAAATGATCAAAAGAATGAGGAGTTAAAAAGCACAAAATCGGATTGCAACTTTTGGGAAAGCGGCGAAGTGCAGTGATGTTTATAGAAAATAAAAGAATGTTCTCATTATATGAAATAGCTAACTCGGATCAATCAAGGGAACTTTTTGGAAGGACCCGTAATCTAACTACTAAAAAAATAATATATATAAATACAAAAAAATTTGTTAAAAATTTTTGAGTGGAAAGGCTAAATTATGAAAATTTTAGTATAACATGGCCTAATATTGATTTGATCCAAAAAAAAGCTTTTGTAAATAATCAACCCTAAAAAAGGAGAGCCCCAAATGGGGGGACCCTTTAAAAATTTTTATATATAAAAAAAAATAACAATTTTTTATGGGCGTTTATGGTTTAATAATTTGGGCTTTGGGGGAAAGTAAAAAATTCTAAATACATTTATGTTTTTTGTGGGGGAAAGATATTCTCCAAATCCCCCAAACCCCAAACCATTTAAAGTTTCTATTAAAATTGTTTCGACGTTGGCTACTTTAAATCAAAACAGGGAAAGGGTCCTTTTTTGGAAGTCAAGCCGTCCAATGGAATTTTTAAAGATCGTAAGTCCAAAAATTAAATTTTTCAAAAAATTTATAAATCCAACCGATTTTTCAAAGGAACGAAGGAGTTTAACAAAATTAGTCGTTTTGGGGTTTTAACGTATGGAATGGCTTTGAAGGACGGGTGTTTGATTTGCACCCCCCATAACCCCCCCGAAAAAGAACCACCAAACCCCCCCAAACCAACCCCCCCTGAAAGATTATAGGCCCCCAAAACCCCCCAAACCCCCAAACCCAAAACCCAAAACCCCAAAACCCCAAAACAAAAAAACCCCACCCCCCCCCCAAAGCCCCGAAAACCCCCCCAACAAATCTAAAAACCCCGGAAACGGCCCCCAAACCCCACGGAAAGGGGGAAAAAAAACCCCTTTTTAAAAATTTTTCCCAAGAAAAAAAAACCCCCCCCCCCCCAAAAAATTCCCCCCCCGGGGAAAAAAATTTTTAAAATTAAAAACGAAAGCCCCCCCAAAACCCCCACCCCCAAAAAGCCCCCTCAAACACAACCTAATAAAAACCCCCCGGAACGAAATAAGTTTAACCCCATTTTTGCCCCAACTCAAAACCAAACCCACTATTTTAACTCCAAAACCCCCCAAATTAAAATTTAAAAACCCCCAAAAAAAAATGGAAAAAAAGTGGGCCCCCCAAACCTGAATCCAAGGGTTCCCCCTTAAAAACCTTTATTAAAACCCCCCCCCCCCCCCCTTCCCCCCCCAAATAAGACCCTTTATGCCTATGGAAAAAAAAAAATTTTTACTAACCTTCCTTCCCCCTTTAAAAAATCTAAACCCCAAAAACCCCACGCCAAAAAAAAAAGAAAAAACAAAAAATTTTCCCCCCCCCCTTTTAAAAATTTTAAAACCCCCCATAACAAAAAAAACCCCCCAAAAGTTTAAACAAAACCATCAAAACATAAAAATCAACCAAAAGGAACCCCAAAAAAAAAATTTTTAAAACCCAGAACTGAAAAAGAAACCCCCAAAAAAAAAAAAAAATTAAAAAACCCCCCCAAAAAACCCCCAAAACCCCCCCCCCCGGGGAAAAAACCCCCCAAAATTTCCCCCGGGGGAAAACCCCCCCCCTGTTCCCCTAAAAAAAAAACCCCAAAAGAAAACCCTTACCCCCCAAAACCAAGAAAAAAAGGCAAGCACCATCACTTTTTCCAAAACCCCCTTTAAAGTGCCTCAAGAACCCCCAAAGAAACCCAATCAAACTGAAAAAATTAATGGAAAAAAAAAAAAACCCAACCCTAATTTAAATTCCCTTACCCCCAACCGCATTTTTGTTAAAAAAAAACCCCCCCGAACCTTAAATGTTTAAAACCAATTAAAAAGAAAAAACTTTACAAAAAAAAACCCCCAAAACCCCAAACCCAAAAACCCCCCAAAAAATTTTGGGTTAAAAACCCCCAAAAAGGAAAAAAAAAAACCCAAAAAATCCCCCCCTAACCCCCCCCCGGGAATAACCATAAATTTTGCGGTTAAAAAGGCCCAACCCCAAAACCCCCCCCAAAACAAACCCCCCCGGGCCCCAAAAAAAATTTTTTCCCCCCAAAAACCCCCCCCCCCATTTATCCCAAAAACCCCCCCCAAAAAACCCCCCCCAAAACCCAAAAAAAATCTTAATCCCCCACCCTAATTTTTGGGGAAAAAAAAGGAATCTAAGCAAATTAACCCACCCCCCCTCAAAAAAACACCCAACCATTTTAAACTAAAAACCCCCCACCCCCAAAAAACCCCCCCCCCTGTATTTTTAAAATTTTTTCCAAAATTTGTGTTTTTTTGGATTCTTTACCGTGCAGTTTCTTGGACTTGTGGAAAAACCCCCAAAATGGAATCCACTTTCCCCCAAATCCAAAATAGAAGTTTTTAAAAGGGGAAATTTGGGGGCCAAAAAACCAAAAAATTTCCCCTACGGGGGGGGGGGAAAAAATTTTTTGGGGACTCGTGGTTTTTACCGGAGATTTATTGAGGGATTCTCAAAATAAAAAATTTTTTAAAGGGAAAATTAACTCAAAGGAAAAAAGGGTTGGGGGGGGAGAAAATCAAAAAAAGGTTTTTCACTTTTAAAAAAAAAAAGTTTTGTGAACCCCTTTTTTTAAAAGCTTTACCAGAAGGAAGTGGGGTTTTTTTTTTGGGGTTTTTGCAAACGCGCCCCCCCCCAAGGGTTTTTGGGGAGAAAAAAATTGTGCAGGGGAAAAAAAGTATTGCTTCCCCCTCTAGACAACCCAAGTCTCATGAAAAAAAAATTATATACTCATGATCTTGAAGGGGGAAAAGCAGTTGTATTTGCTCTTAAAATCTGGAGACTTTATCTGTATGGCACAAAAATGCGTTGTATATACAGTTCAAAAGGGGGCCTTCAATTTTTTTCCCCCAAAAGAAGGAATTGAATATGAGACAACGCCGAGGGGTTGGGAAATTTTTTTAAAGGGGGTTTTTATTAAAAATTTAGTATAAATTCCCCCGGGGGAAACCCCAAAGGGGCGAAAACAGATCCCCCAAAAACAGAAAGGAACAAGTAACCCTTGATTTTTGATTTTTTGTAAGCCCCATTAATTTGTTTACCACCCCAAAATTTTTTAAAAGGGCCCCCCAAATGAAGAATAAAAGGGAAAAAAAAAAAAAGGGGTGAGAATTTTTGGAGGTATGGACAAAGTATTTGAAATCCGCCCCAAGGGGTTCGTTGTTTTAAAAAATCGGAGTTGGTTCCCCCTTCTTTGGTGTTTAAGAAAATTTTGATTATGCAGGGGAATTTACTTTTAAATCCAAATATTCTACCCCCTCCGGGATCGGGGAAAAAAAGGGCCCCGGAAAACTCAAGAAACTTTACTGGGGGAAAACCCCGGGAAAAACTGGTTATAGCCGGTATGCCCCGAAAAATTTTTTGATTTTGGGGGCCCCCACGATTTAAAAACAAGCACCCCAAAGGGCCCCTCCGGCCCCTTTTTTCTCAACCTAATCCTAAAAGGGAAAAAAGGGGGTCGAAAAAAACAATGGTTTTTTTCCCCCAAAATTCCCCAGGACGTCTAGTGGATATGCCCCCTATTTGGGTCATATTTGGGGTGTCTTACCAAACCCCGGGTCACTTTTGCCAATCAAAGAAATGATAAATTTGAAGATTTAGCAAAAAATATATTTAAAGGAGTTTAAACTAAAGGGGGATGGGTACCCACTTTTATTTTTTTGGTTTTGTGATCCTCGTTTCACATCTCGTTTTTTGGGAAAAAATTTAAAAAAATTTGGGTACAAATTTAGATTTGAGAGGCCCCAAAAAAAACCAAAAAACCCCGGGGGGCCCAAAGGGAAAAAACTTTTCCCCAAAAGCGGGGAAATTAGCTTGGCATGTTAATAGTTTTTGGGGAAAAAAAGGGATACGACTTTTTCCCCTTTTGGGAAATTTCATACAACAATGGGGTTTCCATGAAAGGGTTTAAAAACGCACCTTTTGGGGGCCCCCTTTAGGAAAAAAAAGGTGTCGGTCACCTGAAAAGTTTTGGGGAGAAGTGGAAAAATCCAACTTACGGGGCCCCGATTTTTAAACAGGAAACCCCCAAAAAATTTTTTCAAATTGGGAAAACTTTTTTCAAGCAGCCCGAAAAAAGGAAAAAAAAAGTTAGCAGTTTCCCCAAAAGAAAGCCTATGGAATTTAAAAATAGGAGCCCCGATTTTTTTTTAAAAGTGTCACCGTGGAAGGGAATATTTTTGATTCGGAAAACGGGGAAAAATTGAATCCCCGATATATTGGGCCTTTTTAAAGGGGGTTTTTGGAGAAAAATCGGTCCAGTAGTTTACCTTTTTGAACTTCCCGAAAAATTTAAAAGGGGAATACATCCAATCTTTCACGTCTCGAATTTAAAAAAAGGGGGGTCTATCAGATAAAAATTTTTTTTTTGATTCCCATGAAAGAGCTTGTCTAAAAGATAAGCTAAATTTTTGGGGGGAAAACCTGTGGGGATTATGGATAGGAGATCAAAAAATTTTTAAAGGGGAAAATCCTTTCCCTTTTTTGAAAAGGGTTTTGAGGGGAACCCCCAAAAGAGGGGCCAAAAATTTTCCTGGGAACGAGAAGACAAATTCGAAAAAAGTAAACCCATTTTTTCCCCCCCTCGACCAACCCCTGATGAATCTCGGGACGAGTTTTCCCCTTTAAACGGGGGGATAATGTAACCCCGGTAAGATTTCCCTATTATAATTTTTTTTAATACTTAATTTTTTTTCCAAAATAAATTTTTTTTTCCCCTTTTTTTTCTTGATTATAACATTTTTTCCCATTGACAAAGATCACATCACTGAAAACCCTGCTTGCAAAAACCAAAACCTTTTTTTAAAATTTTTTTTTTTTATATATAAAAAAAAACTTTAAAAACCCCCAAAAGTTATAAGATTCCACTTTTCCCCCTTTAAAAATTTAAATTTGCTAATGTATATTTTAAAAAAATTTTTTGTTTTTATTTTTAAAAAAATTTTTGAAAATAAAACCCAAAAAAAAACCCTAATTTTAAATTGAAGATAACCCAAACTATAAAAAAATTTTTAATATAAAAATAATGAACAAGTCACAAAGCTCAAAAAAAAACCCCCCTTTCACTATAACTTCTGATAAAAACCCCCCTTTCTCTAAATTATTATTTTAAAATTTGGGGGAAAACCCAGTTTCATTTTTAAAAAATTTTTTAAATAAAAAAAATTTTTTAAAAAAAAGGGGGCCCCAAAAACCTTTTAAACACGAGAATTAAAAAACTTAAAAACTTTTTTAAAAAAATTAGAAATAAAAAATTTTTTTTTTTTGTAACTTTTATTGTAAAATTTCATATAATAAAAAATTTTTAAAAAAAATTTTTTTATTTATCTTATTTTAAATTTTTTAAATTTAAAAAACAATTGTACAACTCTTCTATGCCCCCAAAAATATAAAAAAATCCACTAATGACATTTAAAGTGTAATAAAAATTCCCCCAAAAAATTTTTAAAAAAAATTTAAAAAATTAAAATTAAAAAACTTTTTTTTTATTTTTTTTTATTTTTTGTACAAAAATTTCCCTTTTAAAAATAAAGTACAAACCCCCTTTAAAACACAAAACCCCCTTTTTCCCTAAAATTTTTTTTAAAAAACGATAATACAAAAAATTGGGCATATGATTTTTAAAAAATTTTTTTTTTGCTACCTTTTCCCCCTTAAAGGGAAAAACCCCCCCTTAAAAAATAAAAACCCCAAAAAATACTTTTTTAAAAAAACCCCCAGGTTTTCCCCCTTTTTTGCACCAAATTTTTAAAAACCCAAAAAATTCTAGGTTTTTTCTAGTTTTGTTCAAAAAAAAACCCTAAGAAAGATAAACCCCTTCCCCCTTTTTTTAAGCCCTTAAAAAAATCCCCCTGTGTAATCCTAAAAATTTTTTACATCACTTTTCCTTTTGATTAAGTACCCCCTTGTGTAAGGGGAACATTACACCTCACTTTTTTCCCCCCCCCCCTTTTCCCCCGGAACCAACCCCCCCATACACTTTATCAACCTGACCCCACATAAAAACCCCGAAGTTCCCCCAAACCCTAGTTTGAGTCCTCCCCCAAAAAAGCAACCCATAGCAAACCCTTTTAAAACCCCCCCCCCCATTCGAAAAACCAAAACCCCTTTTTAGCCACATTTAGCCTCATTTTTTGATTCCACTTTCTCACAATTAGGATATTTAGCAACCTTAAGGGGGCCCAAAAAAAAAAGGTTTAAAACCCCCGGGGGAAGTCAAAAAACCCCCCCTACTCCCAAAAATTTCCCTAATCGACCCCCCAAAAATTTTAAAGGGTTTTTATTCTGGTCTTTTTTCCCCCTTTCTTTCCTATAATAATTTTTAAAAACCCCCAAATTTATAAAAACTTTTTTTTAAAATAGGGTCATAACCCAGAAAGCTTAAAATTTAATCATTTTGTTTTTTTTTTTAGTTATCGGAAAAACAAAAATAAAAAAAAATATTACGAGAAACCCCCCGGTTTTTTTTAAAAAAAATAGGAAACTTAAAAAAGTAAAAAAAAGGGAAAAAAATTTAAAAAAAAAACTAAGTTCAAAGGTCGGATAACAAAGCAAATTTTTAAAATTTTTTTTCCTTTTTTTTTTTCCCCCTTCCCCCAAAAACAAAAGGGGGGCTTTTTTTTGGGCGTGATTTTTCCCCCTTTTAAAAAAGGGGAAAAAAAAATTCTGAATTTCAACACTTAAAGTACTTTTAAAAAAGGGGGGAAATTTTAGGAAAAAAAAATTTGGGGGAATTTTTTTTTTAATAACGAAAGGGGAACGAAATTCCCCCTTAAGTTGGGTGTTTCCTGTCGAGTTAAAAACCCAAAAGGGGGGGGTGGGGTTTTTTTTTTTGGGTCTCCCCTTCGTGAGGCCAAACCACAACCTCGATCTTGGGGGGGGGTTTTTTTTCAAAGCATTTATAAACATTTTTTTAAAAGGGTTTTTAAAAAAAACATGTCTTAAAATCACAGAAAAAATGATTTTTGGAAAAGGGTGCAAATTTTGGGGAAAAAAAATAAACATAGGAAAAAATTTTTTTAAAAACTTAAAAAAACTTTTCAAAAGGGACTTGTTGTGTAATGGGGGGGGCCCCCTTAAAAAAAAAAAAAGGGAAAAAAAAGTACTTTTTTGAATTAAAAGACATAAAGTGGAAAATTATAAAAGATTAGGGGTAAATATTGAAAAATTTTCTTAATGATGGGGGGAAAAGATGAAAAACCCCCCAAAACTTTAGGGTAAAAAAACGTTTATATTTTAAAAAAATTTAAAAAAAATTTAATCATTAATATTTTTAAAATTTTTGTTGTTTTTAAAATTTTTAATTTTAAAAAAATTTATATTAAAAATTTTTTAAACCCCCAAAAACAAAATAAAAAATTTAAAAAAAGGGAAAAAAAAACTTATATTAAAAAAATTTAATTTTCTGAGAAATTGATTTTACCAAATGGGTTTTTAAAACCGGGTTTTTAAAAACAACTGTATTTTTTTTTTTGTTTCCATCCCCCGTTATTCAGGTGAGTTTATTGGCCCACTTTTTCCCCTTTTTTTTTTTTCCCAAAATGTGGGGGGATACATTTTTTTTTAAATCAAACCCCCAAGTTTTTTCCCCCGATTATTTTTTCAAAGGCTAACTTTTTTGTTATTTTGAGTTTTAATTTTTTTTTTTAAAAGACCCTCATTTTCATGCACCATTAGTCACCGTGGGTGAGCGCGAATATGTAATATTTTTTTTTGGGCCCCGACGCCCCCTTTTTTCTTCCCGGAGGGAAAATTTTTTCGGGGGAGTCGGTTGGGAAAAAAGCTTATATTTGTTTTTTTAAAACCCGGGGGAAGGGGCCACCCCCCATTTCAATCATGTTTGGGGAAAATGGAAACTGTTAACGCATTGCGGGGCATGAGGTTTTTTCAATTTTTTTGGGTTTTTTTGATAAAAAATGATTTCTCATATTTTGGTTTGGGGGTTCCCCAAAATTTATTTTTTAAAAATTTTAAAAGCTATAGATTCCTAAAACCTTTTTTGTTGATTTTTTTAAACAGGGGTTTTTCTCAGGTATCTAGAAGTCTGGCGATGGCACAAGTTTTGGGTGTGGACTTCCCCTTTTTTTTTAAAAGGTCCAAATTTGTTATCATTCAATTTAAAAAAAAAGTAACTTTTATTATGTATTTTTTGAACCTCCCTCTGGGGGGCCCAAACTTATTACTTGGGGGTTAAATTTTAAAAATTTAAAAAAAAAACAATTTTTTTTTTAAAAAAACTCTTTTCGAGTCCCCTTTTTTTTTTCCATGACTGTAAAACCCCCGGGTTTTTAACCCCCAAAAAATTTTATTTTCCCCCGGTGATCCCCCAAAAGGGGGTGTTACAGATATTACCCTAGGGGTTAAAAGGGGTTTTTTTTTTTTTGGGTTTTTTTTTATGTGTCCTTTTTTTTTTCTCAAAACCCCTTTTTTATCAAAATTTAAAATTTTTTTCCCCCCAAAAAAAAAAGTGATTCTTTTAAAATTATTTTGCCAGGTAAAAATAAAAATTTTGGGGGTTTTTTTTTTTTGTGGGTAATAATTTTTTGGTCTCATTTATTTAAAAGGGGGAAAAAATATTTAAAAAAAAACCACATATATAAGTGTGTAAAATTATAATTTGCTACATAAAAATTTTTAGCAAATGTTTCCCCCCTTTTTTTTTTAAAATTTTTTTCATTTTTTTTTCCCCAATTTTTAAAAATTGTGGGGCATTTTTAAAAAATATTTCCACACTTTTAAAAAAAATAAATTTGGATAATATCTCCACACTTATATTTTTTAAAAAAATTTTTTGACCCCCCCATTTTTGGGCCCCCTTGGGCCCTTTTTAAAACGTGGAAAGTGTGGACTCAATAATTTTTTAAAACCCTTTTTAAAAAAGGGGTTTGGGGCCCTTTTTAAAAAACTAGAGAATTCAACTATTTTTTTTTTAAATGAATTTGCTTTTAAAAATTTGGGGTTTTTTAAAAATTATATTACCGTAAACTTTTTGGGGGGTTAACCCCCGGGGGGGATTTAATTTTGTGGGAAAAAAAAGATTTTTTAAAAAAACTAAACAAAGTCCCCTTTTTTTTACTAATACATACAACCCTTAATACCTCTATAATATATTTTTTTCTTACATATTACAAAAATAAATTTACTCTTTCTCACTTGTTCCCCCTTTAACCCCAAAAAAATTTGCATTTCTTAAAATATTTAGTATATTTAAAAATATTTTTATTTATATATATATTTTTTTTATATATATATATATAAAAAATATATATTTGTTCGGGCTAACTTACCACATCATTAAGTCCCCCCCTTTCCCCCATTACTTTTAAATCATCCTTTTGGGGGCCCCATCAAAAATCCTCCAAAGAAAGTCCGGGGAAAAACCCCTTGCTGATTCGGCCCCGGGGGAAAAAAAAAAAAGGATGCATGTTGTTTTTAATGGTAATGTAATCATAAAAACCCTTTGGGGTTTTTTTAAATTTTATTTATTTGAATAAATTTATGTTTTTTGTGTACAGGTTTTTCCCCCCATCACTTTTACACTTTTAGTCCTTGAGATTTACTATGATGGGTTTTCTTAGAATATTCAAGGTTTAAAAAAAAGAATATGGCAAAACCCCAAAAAAAATTTAAAAAGGGGGGCAAGTCGGGGAACAGGATGAAAATTTTGGGGGAGTTGCTTGACTTGTTAAAAACCCTTTTTAAATAAACAAGAAAATTTTTTTTTTGTATTTTTGTTGTCCAAGAAATTTTTTTAGCAGAAGGCTTTTTTTTTATTGAAGTGAATGTCATATCGAAAGGGTTTGGGGGGACACGGGTGGGGTGTTTTGGTTTTCTCCATTTTTATGTTTTTCCCCCCACCCCCAAAACCCCCCAGGGGGTTTTTATTTTAAAAATCTTACTTGGGGTTTTTTTGAGGGGGAAATTTTGTTAAAAAATTTAAAAAAATAAGAAGCAATGCATTTCTACATCTAAATCGGGGTGCGCTTGGAGGCATGGGAGGAGGAAAAAAGGTCGTTAAAACCCCTCTAAAAAACACCCCCTTTTTGGGAACCCCAGAATAAAAAGGGAATTTTAAAAATTTTAAAGGTGGGAAAAATTTTTTTTAAAAATTTTTTTCATAGTGACTCTTTTCTTTTTGGGGGTTTATTTTTTAAAAGGGGGTTAAAACCTGGTGTTGTAGTCTCAAAATTTTTTCCTGCCATTGACGTTGGGGGGCCCCCGTCGCCGCCTTATGATTTTGGGAAAAAAAAGCTGTCCCCCAGTTACAAGGGGTTTTAAAACTGCCAAGTCTTTCTAATGATTTTTTAAAAAACGGGGTTTTTTGCTGGATGTGGGGGGTCAAAGTTCATGAAAAAAGGGGGGGACTATTTTAAAACCCAGGGGGCCGTGACGGGGGTTTGGAAAAAAAAATACCCCCGGGAATTTTAAGTTTGGACCCCCAAAATTTATATTTGCGGAGGCAAAAAAAGGTTTTAGGGGATCATAAAGCTTATGCAAGCAGCCAAGGGGGGGGGGGTATTGGAGAAACAAAAAATTGGGTTTCCCTTTTATGATAAAAGGGTTTCAAAAAAAGGGGTTTTTGTAATGAAAAGTTGAAAACAACAAGATTGAAATTTAAAAAATTTAAAAGCCATGCCATCCCCCTTTTTTGGGTCCCCTCTTTATATTTTTTGTTGATCATTTTTTTTTTGCTACTTGTTTGACCCCCCTTTTAAAAAAGAAAAAATTTTTGGGGGGAAAACGATTATTTTGGGGGGGGGGGGTTTTGTATACCTTTTCTCCCCCCTTTTTTAAACCCCATAAAAAAAAAAAAAAAAAAAATTTTTTAAAAAAATTTTCCCCGGTTTTTAAAAAAGGATAATTGTAACCTTTTTTAAAACCGATTAACCATGAAGCAGAAAATGCAATGCCTTATATGACGAATAAAAACTATCTTTTTTTTTTTAAAACACTAGATTTCCCCAAAAGGAAACTTTTTCCCGATTTACTAAAAAAGATAAAAATTTTATTTTTTTCCCAAAAGGGCTACTCTAATCACGCCACTACATTTTTTTCCTATTACCCCTCCCAAACCAAAAAAAACAAAAACAAAAAAAACCTATCAAAAGAAAAACAATCGTATTTTCAGCTTCAACTTTGCCCCTTTTTAAAAAAATTTAACTCTTCTTCCATTATTGACGTCCCCCAAAGGGGGAAAAAAGGGGTAATCACCTGCTGGGATTTTCCCAGTCTTGTTCAATCGTTTTTGGGGGTTTTTTAAGAATCCATAACCCAAAAAATTTTAGTATTCATTGGGGGAAAAACCCCCCTAAAAAAATCATACACTTTTTTAAACTGAGGGATTTTACAAATCGTTTTTTTTGGATTTGTCCTTGTTGTTGAAGTCTTTTAAAAATGATGAATAGCACACCCCCCAAAAAAAAATTTAATTTTACCATCAATTACTCCCCGGGGTTTTTGGTCTATTTTGCGAACTCATACTTTTTTTGGGTTTTTTGATTTTTAAAAAAAAATGGGAAAAAAAAAGGGAAAGCATTTGGGGGGGGGGGGTGTTTATATAAAGAAAAAAAAAAAATTTTTTTGTGAGGCCTAAAATTTTTTTTTTTTATAAATCCAAAATTTTTTTTTACTAAAAAAAAACTTATAAAAAATTTAGAGTTAATTTTTAAAAAAAAAGGGCCCCCTTTTGAACGGGGGTTTTAAAAAATTTTAAAAACCTTTTTTTCGGGAAAAAATTTTAAGGGGGTTTTTTTTTCCCCCGACCCCCACCCCAAAAAAAAACCAAGTGTGAAACCCCCGGGTTTTACTTGCCAAACCCCAAAAAACATCAAACACAAACATTTAATCAAAAGATTTTGCACTTTTATGTTTTTTTTGTAAAAGATTTAAAAGCCTTTTTTTTCAAGAAGTATAATTTTTAAAAAAATTAACTTTTTTAAAAAAATTGGGGGTTTTTTTTTTGCTACTACATTCGTAAAAGTACCTTCCCCAAAAAATTTAAATCAGGGATACTAAAAACCCCCAAAAAAAAACGCTCTTTTTTCTTCCCTTTTTTCCCCCGGTTCTGGGCCCTGCTTCCCCTTTTTCCCTCTTCCCCTTTGGGGGCGTTTTTAAATGTGATTTTTGGGGAGCCCTAGAAAACCCCCTTCCCCTTTTTTCCCTTGGGGTTTTTTATTTGAATGATTTCAACATGAGGGGTTTTTTTTGACCTTGTCATCCTTTTTTTTGGGGCTTTAAAAAAGAGGTTTGGGTCATCTTGTTTTTGTTCAGAGGGGGGTTTTTTTTAAAAGGGGTTTGGGGGGTTTTTTTTCACTGAATTTGGGTTTTTTTTAAGGTGGGTTCCAACATAGGGTTGGGGAACTTGAGCTCCCGGGAAAGATTTAAAATCTGACGAAAAAATTTTTTTGTGGGTGGATTGGAATTTATGCTTGGGGGTTTTTTTTTTGGTTTTAAAAGTTTGGGGAAAAATCAGGTTTCCCTTTTTTTAGGGGTTTTTTATGTTAATCAAATTTTTAAAATCTTTTTTTGAAGTTTTGTCATTCAATGTTCGGTTGGAAACTGTTTTTTTACCAAAAATTTTTTTTCACATTGTTTTAAAAAGGGGGTAAAAGGAAATTGGCCCTTTTTGGGGTGCAATTTGACTTTTTTTTTGGTTTAACCCATAAATGTGAAAATTTTAAATAACGACAAAAGGGGTATTATGTGCAAAATGTGCGGGCTTTTAGCCCCAAAAATTTGTGAAAATTTTGGGGGAAAAATTGGTTTAAACCAAAAATTCTGTTATTTGACTTTTAAAGTAAAATTTTAAAAAGTCCCAAAAATTTTTTGGGGGAAAGGGACAATGTACATGCGGGTTTTAAAAAACAACGATTTTTTTCAAAAAAAAAAAACGGGGGAAAACCCCCTTTTTTAAAAATTTTAATAAAAAAATTTATTTAAAATTGCAGGGGGTTTTTAGGGCCAAACGTGTATTTGGGGAGGGGGGAAAAAATGAAACCCCCCCAAAACCCTTTTTTGGGGTTCCCCCAAAAAACACAATACCCCCCAAAAAAAAAAAAAACAACCCTAGGTCATTGTCCCCCCACGAACCAAAAAAATAAATTGGGCCTTTTTTCATTTTTTATATCACATATTTTTGGGTTTTTTGAAATTTTCCCCCTTTTCTAATTTTTCTTTTTTTTGTTCATAAAAATTTAAAAATTTTTTACAGTAAATTTAAAAAAGTTTTTTATTATTTGATTATTTTTTTTTTTTTTTTTTTTTTTTTTGGGTTTTCCAAATTCTTATTTTTTATTTTGGGGGCCAAAAAAATACAAAATTTTGGGTTTAGTTTGTAACTAAAAAAATTTAATCATGTTTAATTAATTTTTTTGGATAAAGTTGAGTTCAAAGTAAAAAAAATGGGGGGGAAAAATTTCTCTGACCCAAATTCGTTATGTTAAAAGGGGTTTTTTGGGGGAAAGGGGGGGGGGTTTTTTCCCCCTGACGGGGTTTTTTTTTCTAGGGCCTTAATAGTCTTATAAAAAACATTGGTGGGGAAAAAAAGGGGCCTTTTTTTTATTGTAAAACCCCCCCAGGGGCATTTTTAAATTTTTTTAAATTTGTTTTCACTTTGGGTTATGATGTTCGAAATTTTTTTCCCGTCATGCTTTGAACAAGGGTTTTTCCCTGGACCTTTTTATTGCCCCCAAAACAACACCCGGGGTTTAAAAAAATATTTTTTTAAACAACAGGGTTTTTGGGGGAGGAGGGCGCTGGCCCCGTTGGGGTAGTTAAACTCCGGGGCAAGTAAAAATTTAAAAAGGTTGGGGGATGTAAAAGAAAATGGTACAAAAATTTTGGGGGAAGGGGGGAAATGGTTAAAAAAAAAATTTTTTTCACGAGGTTGGCTTTTTTAAAAAGGGGAAAACCCCCAAAGGTTTTTAAAATAAAGTAAATCAAAGGGTGTTTGAAGATGATCTGGGGGGAAAAAAAAAATATTTTTAAAGGGTTAAAAAAAACGAAAAAAAAAAAAAGAATAAATTTTTTAATGAAGAAAACCCCTATCTTTTTTAAAATTTGAAAAAAAATTTCGTGGGGGGCCCTTTTTTAAAAAGGGCGACCCAAAAAGGGGTTTAACTGAAAACTGATTGTTTTGGGGGGTTTTTACTTTTTTTTTCTTGTTTTTTAAAATTTTTTTTTCCACAAACAACACAACCGCTAATTTTTTTCCCCCCTTTCCCCAAAATTCATAACATATTTTAAAAAAAAAATTTTTTTTTACCACCAAACGACCCAACTTTTTTTTCCCTTTGTTAAAAAAAACCCCCGGTTTTCCCCAATGGGGGAAATGAGTGCATTCTTTTTTAAAAATAGGGTGGGGGCATTGGGGTTTTTAAACCGGGAAAAACTTGCCCCGGGAGTAGGGAAATCTGACAGCGAATTAATGTGGGGAAATTTGGGGGTTCGGCGCTCCTGTGTTTTTACTTGATTTTTTTGGGGTGCCTCGGCCGCCTTTCCCCCTTTTTCTTAAATTGAATTGCCTCGGGGGTTTTTTTTCCCCCACTTTGGGGGAATGAACCCCCCCCCACAGGGCTTTTTTTTTGGGGCCCCGGGGGACTTTTCTGTATACAGGTTTCAATAAACATTAGGGCCCCCCCCCCCAAAAAAAAACTACTTAATTGTTTTGGGGGAATAAAAAAATTTCCCCAAACCCTTTTTTTTCACAATTTTTGCATTGCCCCCCTTTTTCCCGGTTTTTTTTCCCCCCGGGCCTTCCCCCACCTTCCGCAGTAAAGAAATTTAGGGACCTCGCCTTGAGAGGGGGGAAATTCCCCCTTTTTTTTTTGGGGGCTACCTGGTCCCCCCATTGGGGGAAAAAAGGGGGGGGATACAACCCTTTTGGGGGTTTGTTTTTTGGGGGTTTTCCCCCCTCGTCAGGGCCCCTTTTTTTTTATAAACCCCCCGGGGGTTTGGGGGGTGCCTTTAAAAATTTTATTATAAAAACCAAACCCCTTTTTTCCGTTTTTCACCCTATCAGCCCTTCAAAATTTTCCAACAGCAAAATGGGGGCCCCCTTTTGGGGGAAACCCCCCAAACGCCCCCGTCGGCAAGGCATTTTTCCCCTTTTTCCCAAAAAAAAAAAAATAGGGGCCTTTTTTTTTTTGTCCCGTACTTCTTTCACTCTGTCCCCTTTTTACCCCAAAAAACCTTTTCCCCCATTTTTCTTTTGGGGGCCCCCCTGCCCTTTTTTTTTGCATTGCCCATTCGAAAGACATTTATCCCGGGGGGGGTTTAAACCCCCCAAAAAATAAAGTTTTTTTTGGGTTTTTGGGGTTTTTATTATTTTCAGTAAAACCCCCTTGAAAATTTACCTCTATTTCCTTTTTTATTTTTTTTTTGGCGGGGGTAATTTTCCAGCTCCCCCAAAAAAACCTCTATACCATTCCATCAGCGTTGTTTTTCGGGCAGTGGCGACAAGTTTTGTTAAAAATTTATGGATTTTTTAAAACCCCCTTTTAGGTTTTAAAAAAATTTTTACCTCTTTCCAGGCAATGTCCCCCGGCCCCCCTTTTTCGACCCCCGTTTTAAAAAATTTTTTTTTGACCCGTCGTCTTACCGAAAAAAAATCAGACATTGCTTTGAAAAAACCCCCCGTTGGGGTAAGTTTTGGGGATGTTTTCCCAAATAAAGCATTTCAGTGTTTTCCCCGTCTGCATCTTTAAATTTTTTAAAAAATCAAAGACAAAAAACAATAGCCTAAAAGGGGGATTGGGAAAAAAAATTTTACAGGGCCGGATGATTCCGTGTTTTGTCAGATATGTGGCCAAATTGGGAAAATTCCCCCCCATGCATCTTTGATTTTCCCCTTTTTTTAAAAACCCAAATCCATGATTCACCATTTCCCCCCCTTTTAGCAACACCGGGGGAAGCGGTAGAAAACTGATTTTTTCCGCCCCTTCCCCAAATGCGAAAAAAATTTTTTTTCCCCGGGAAAAGGCCCCCTTTTTGAAGTCGGAAAACAATTATGATAAAAATAACACGGGGGAAATCTTAATCTGTGGAAAAAAAAATTTTAGCATATTCATGGAAAAATAAGGTTAAAAAATATAAACAGATACAAAAAAAATAAATTAAAATATAGAGATTAATATAATTATATATTTATAATATATATATATATAATTTTTTAAAAAATATTATTTTATTCTTTATATATAAAAAATATATATATATAAAAATTTTTATATATATTTTTAAAAAAAAATATATGTAAAAAATTTTTTGTTTATTTTTTAATTTTACAAACGACCCCCCTTTTAAATAATAACAATATTTTTTTTTGGGTTTTTTGATATGCAGGTGGGGGGTTTTTCGCATAAGAGGGGTGTTTGCTTTTGTTTTAATGACAAAAATTGATGTCTTGCTTTTTTTTTTGAAATACTAGGTATAGAAGTATGTTGCAAAAAAAAAAAAATTTTTTGTACCTTATGTTGTTCCTCTTTTTTAGAAAAAATTTTTTCTGTCTTTCTAAAAATGATAAAATTTGGGTTTTATGATATGCTGTTGAAATTTCATTAAAAACAAAATAAATTATAAGGTTGTTTTTTTAAAATTTTCCCCCCCTTTTGGGAGGGGGGGGAGGGGGTTTAAATTTTTTTTCTTTGCCCCCGCTTGTACTGTCCCCTTTGTCAAAATTTTTCATTCTATAAAAAAAAAATAGGGGGGGGCCCATGCTTTTGAGGGGGGTTTTATAACACCCCCCCTTTTTTTTGGGGAAAACCCAAATTATCTATGCATAAACCTCTATTTTTTTTTTTTTTTATTTATTTTTTTTTTTTTTTAATTTTTTAAAAAAAAATTTTATTTTTCTATACATACCCCTAGGAAAAATGTATGACATGATAACCAAATTTTCTATTTCTTTTTATACCCTTATGAAAAAAAAAAAAAAAAAAAAAAAAATATATAAAAAATTTTTATAAAAATTTTTATGTTTTTTTTAAAAAAAAAAAAGGGATTAGAAAAAATTTAAAAATTTTTTTTCCAAAAACCCCCCAAACCTAAAAATAGGTTTTTTAAAAAAAATTTCAAAAATCGGGCTGTATGTGTTTTAAAAAATGCCCCCCCTTTTTTAAACTTTAGATTTAGACAATATTGCGGGGGGGGGCGGAAAAAAGAGGGGGGTTTGGGGGGGGCCCCGATTTGATTCCAGTGCCAACTGTCTCCCCCCTTTTTCCAAAAACGTCTGTATGAAATGTCAATCTTCATATCCAACTTTAAAAAAAGTATAAAATCCTTTGGCTTATACACTCTTGTCGGATCTCCCAGTTTTGGGGATATTTTTTTCTAGCCAAAGTTTTTTTTAAATGCTTTTTTGGTGATTTGGATTGTTTGTTTTTTAAAATTTTTAATTTTTCGTTTAGTGAAGTGATTTTTAAATCGGCAAATTTGGGGCCCTATGACGAAATTTGTGCCAATCACATTTTGGTTGGGCACACTTTCACAGCGGATCCCCTTCCCCTACACGTCAGAAACACAAAAACCCTTTCCCTTTTTTTAAACATTTTTTTAAATTATCTCATTTTTTGCCCCTTCCCTTTCTTCAAACAGATGAGAACTTTTTAAACCCCCCTTTTTTTTTATATGGTTTCGGGAAAAAACAAAAGGGGGGGTTTTGGGGTTGGGGTTTTGGGGGTTTTCTTAAACCATGCGGTGCAATTTTTGGGGATCTGGGTCTAAATTTAAAAACAGCGGGGGGGGAAAAGCGCAGTGTAAAAAATTTTTTTGGGGCTCTTGGGGGAAAAAGGGGCGCCGAAAAAAGGGTTTTTTAAAAATTGGGGGACTTCATTTTAATTTTAGTCCCCGGGCTCCAATTGTTGGGAAAAAACCATTGCGTATTTTCTGTTTAAACCCCCAAAATTTTTCCATACTTTTTTACAAATTGCCAAAGTTGAGGGCTTTTTTAAGTAAAACAGAATCCTTCTCTTTAACCGATAAACACCTTGGGTTATCTAATTTTAAAATTTTTTTTTTTTTTTTTTTTTTTTTTTTTTTTTTTTTTTTTTTTTTTAGGGTTGGGTTGTATTTTTAAGGGAAATTTTTTAAAACAATTTTTTTGCCCAAAGAAAATCTCTAACGCTAAAACAGTAATTTTTTGCCCCCAAAAAGAAAAAACAATAGTATTTTGGGCCAAAGCTCTCATTGATTTAAAATTTCCCTACCCCTTGGGATTTATTTTAAAAATTTTTTTTACTTTTGTGTACGTACCAAAACCCGCAGGCAAAAAAGACAACGTTTTAAAAAAAAAGGGCAATTTTTTTTAAAATTTTTCAATTAAAAAATTTGGGGAACTTTAAAATTTGGCAATTTGAAAAGAGGGGGAAAAAATTCCTTTTTTTCTCTTGAGCCAAAATTTATGCTTGGGCAAAGTTCCCGGCTTGGTATTTTAAATTTTGGGACTGATAGGTTTCCCTTTTGATCGGTTTTTTTTAAGGGGGTGGAATCTACTGCTTGGTTTTAAAAAGGGTTTTTAAAAAAGGGAAATTTGGGCCCATAAAATTTTTTCCCCCCGCCTAAATCACGCTAATTTAAGGGAAGTAAATGATTAAAACATGCCAAATGATTGATTTTTAAAAAAAATTTT